>CM031235.1:703458221-704058221 GCA_018340775.1 Taxus wallichiana var. yunnanensis | reverse complement strand
GAGAAGGCCTATATTGTAGAGGAGACACGGGGAAGACACGGCGCAGGCTAGAGATAGAGTTGAGCCGTATCCAGCAGATGCGAGGATAGTAGGTCGAAGGGGTCGATTCCTCCTCCACGGGGTGGACGAGTTCGAGGCGAGGCTTCATTTAGGCCACCACAAAGAAAGCAGAAGCAGCGAGACCCACCCACCTTACCGACCTCCTCGAGAGATTCAATGCATAGAGAGGGCGTAGTATGGGGCCTCCTCACTAGGGTCCCATCGGGACACGAGGGTGCGAGAGCTCGGTCGGTCGAGCTCGTCGGCGAGACCTCGGCGATCCATAGCCGGATCGTCGGGATCAGCATCTCGATCATCTAGAGTACCAGTGGAGCCGCTTCCCCCGGAGGAGGATCGGGTGCATTTGCATTATGGTTCATGAGTCGTTGGGCATATTTGGAGAGATTGCCCACTTAACCCTACAAGGGTAAGACACGAGCTCGAGCCTCTTGTTGGAGATATGGCACGGAGTCATCGGATCACGCATGGTCGAGAACCGCCGGTGAGCATCGAGTCTTGTGATTGAGACGACAGGTAGTGTTGGAGGTATTTCCACCTCTATATTATTTGATTCTGGTTCTTCTGATTCTTTCATTGCACCATCTTTGGTAGAGCGTTGTAGGCTGGTGGCAGTTAGGCAGGGCCGTAGTTGGGACGTAGAGATGGCTTCTGGAGCCAAGATTTCTGTAGACTCCTTAGTCAAGGAGTGTGTAGTAGATTTGGGACCCTTCACCACTACTTCAGATCTTAGGATCCTTCCATTAGGATCTTATGGCATCATTTTAGGCATGGATTGGTTGTCCGCCCACAGAGCTAGAGTGGATTGTTACCACAAGACTATTGCTTGCATAGATGATCTTGGGGTAGAGTCAGTGATATCAGGAGTTAGGAGACCCGTTTCTATTCGCACCATCTCCATTTATGCGGCTTAAGCGGTGTGTGCGGCAGGGTTCCGATTGTATGTTATTACTGATTAGTGTGGATCGGAGGATGAGTCAGGGGGACCTTCCCTCGATGATCATCCCATCTTATCAGAGTTCGCCGATGTGTTTCCAGGGGAGCTACCGGGATTACCTCCCCCACGTGAGATCGACTTCCATATAGATCTAGTTCCAGGCGCAGAGCCTATCTCACGAGCACCCTATCGGATGACTACTCCTGAGTTATGTGAGCTCAAGTTGCAGCTGGAGGGCCTTCTGGAGAAAGGCCTAATCCGACCTAGCGTATCCCCTTGGGGTGCACCAGTTATCTTCGTAAAGAAGAAGGATGGATCTCTTCGGTTGTGCATTGATTACCGTCAGCTGAATAAAGTAACGATCAAGAATCGTTACCCCCTTCCACGCATTGACGATTTGTTTGATCAGATGAAGGGGGCTACCGTTTTCTCCAAGATAGATCTTAAGTCAGGATACCATCAGCTCAGAATTACAGAGTCAGATATTCACAAGACAGCTTTCCGCACGAGATATGGCTTCTACGAGTTCACAGTGGTACCATTTGGTTGACGAATGCCCCCGCAGATTTATGAGTTTGATGAATGGGGTATTCAGGACCTTCCTCGATAAACCGTGCTCATCTTCCTTGATGACATTCTCGATTTACTCACGCACGCGTGAGGAGCATGAGGGGCACCTTCGCCAAGTTCTTCGGTGTCTTCGCGAGCAGCGCCTTTACGGGAACTTGGAGAAGTGTGCGTTCTTTCAGACTGAGGTGCAGTATTTGGGCCACGTTATTTCTGGGGAAGGTATCGTAGTCGATCCTTCCAAGATTCGAGCCATCATGGATTGGCCAGCACCCACTAGTGTGACTGAGGTGCGTAGTTTCATGGGACTAGCAGGATACTACAGGAGGTTTGTTCAGGACTTCTCTCGGATTGCGCACCCCATCACTTCTCTTCAGCGGAAAGGGAAGAAGTTTGTATGGACAGATAAATGTGAGCGAGGCCTTGATACATCTTTGAAGGAGTGCCTTACGAGAGCACCTATCCTTGCAGTGCCGGATCCTCATGGAGAGTTTTTCGTATGCACAGATGCTTCCTTGGCAGGAATTGGAGGAGTGCTAATGCAGGAGGGTAGAGTAGTTGCCTTTGAGTCTCGCAAACTCAAAGATTATGAGCTCAATTATCCGACCCATGACCTTGAGCTTGCAGCAGTAGTACATGCCTTAGTGCGATGGAGACATTTTCTTCTTGGCCGGAGATTTACACTCAGGAGATCACTTGAGTCTTCGCCACCTCTTCACGCAGCCCAATCTCAACGCTCGTCAGCGGCGTTGGATGGAGTTACTTTGTGAGTATGACATGGAGATAGAGCATGTGAAAGGAAAGGAGAATGTGGTTGCAGATGCCTTGAGTAGACAGAGACATGTGGCTATGGCCACCTCAGTGGGCACGGATTTGAGGAGTAGGATCTTGCAGCAGCTTCCTCAGGATAGTTTCTACCTTGCAGCCAGAGCAGAGATTGAGTCTCAGAGACCTCTTGAGGGGAGGTTTGATGGATTTTCATTAGAGGCAGATGGTCTCCTCAGACACAGAGGTCGAATATATGTTCCCAGAGATGGAGGCTTGAGACATGACATTTTGACAGAGGCTCATCGTGCACCGTATTCAGCCCATCCCGGGGTGAAGAAGATGCACGCCACCTTGAGACAGTTGTACTTTTGGAGAGGACTTCGGAGAGACATAGCTTCATTTGTATCCCACTGTTTAGAGTGCCAGAGGGTGAAGGCCGAGCATCAGCATCCAGCTGGCCTTCTCTATCCTCATGCCATACCAGAGTGGAAGTGGGACACCATCTCTATGGATTTTATTGTTGGGTTGCCGACGTCGAGATACCACCATGACGCCATCATGGTCACGGTGGATAAATTGACGAAGGTAGCTCACTTTTCTCCAGTGAAGACTACCTACACGGCTAGTGCAGTGGCACGTGTGTATCTTGATGAGATTGTCAGATTACATGGGATTCCGCGGAAGATCATTTGCGACCGCGACCCTTTGTACACCTCCCATTTCTGGACCACCATGCAGTATGCCCTCGGGACGAGGATTAATTTCAGCACTGACTTATCACCCCGAGAGGCAGATGGACAGACGAGAGAGGGTGAATCAGATTACGGAGGACATGCTCGGGATGTACGTGATGGATCATCGATCGAGATGGGAGGAGTATCTCGTATTTGGTGGAGTTTGCCTACAATAATAGTTTCCGAGTTCTATAGGCATGGCTCCTTTTCGGGCATTATATGGTAGAGAGTGCGGGACACCTCTTATTTGGGACAGGATTGAGGACGGGGTTTCTCTTGGGCCAGCATTATTACGGATATGGAGCAGAGTTACCTTGATTAGGCAGAGAGATTGCAGGAGGCTCGGGATAGACGGAAGAAGTATGCGAGACCAGCGTATAGACGAGATCGCGTTTTGAGGTAGGCACGAAGGTGTTTCTTCGTGTCGAGCAACATAAGAGCCCTATCCGTTATGGAAAAGGTTCTAAGTTTGCTCCTAGGTTTGTGGGACCCTTTGAGATCTTGGAGCGCCTCGGCCCCTTAACCTATCGTCTAGCACTGCCACCTAGCTTATCGCGCGTCCATGATGTATTTCACGTTTATGTGCTTAGGAGATATGTTTTTGATCCTTCTCATGTGCTAGATTGGGTGCATTGCAGTGCGGGATCGAGGCAGGTGATGGTGGAGCCGTGCGCATTTTAGATCGCAGGACCACGGGCCTTCGCTGCGAGAGAGATTGATCGAGTTCGAGTCAATGGGACGGAGATACGATGAGGCTGCTGCTTGCTACTTGGGAGGATGCTACATCATTGCGAGCTCAGTTTCCACACTTATTTCAGTGACTTCCAGGAGGAAGTCTAGTCTAAGGGGAGGGGGATGTGATGCCCACTTCCCTACGACACTTAGTTGATTACCGTTTTGAGTTATGCAGACCTTAGATATGGACATGATTTATACTTATGTTGATTAGCATGATGTTTTGTGACTAGATGCATTTAGATTATGATTGGATTTTGTTTTCAGTATGATCTACACCGACTCATGGACGCACTATTGGATTACGATATTATTTTTATATGGATATATTGCATGTGTTCTAACATTGGATTTCTTCGCCATGTTGAATAGAATGTAGTTGTTGAATTTACATTACTATGATTTTGGATAATGATGAAATGCAAAATTAAGTTGTGATTTAGACCTAGAATAATGGATAATTGAATTACGTTTAGATGTTAATAAATTTCATGCATATGATTACTTGGATATTTTGACATGGCCGAGGCCGAAGAGGGTATTTTGCATTTTGCGGGAAACACATCATGATCACAACCATGAGGGGATTGGGGACCAAACACAACGAGAATGTCGGGTGGTTACAACATTGGTCGTCAAGGCAACTTGTAAACTGTATTGTGTTAGCTTGTTCTTGTATGTGTTGAGAAAATTTTCTTGAGGGGGTAATGTTCTAATGTGACCATGGGGTTGAGAATTTTATTTAATTGTTTTATTTACTTTAGTAGGTGATTTCATTGGGATGCCCTTCTTTTATTACTTTTGCTAAGTATGTTTAGATTTATTTAATATCTTGTTTTAGTCATGTGGGTGTAATAAATTTTGTTGGTTGGCTCCTTGAGCCATGTGTTGTCTCTTGTATTGAATGCTTATCTTGAGTGTTGACCACTCCAAATCTCTTGAAAACTCGAATTTGAGTTTGAGGGCAATTTTGGGGGACTTGTGGGACAAGTTAAACTTGTCCCACACTTCCCAAAACCCCTTACCAACCATATATATAGGTTGGGAAGCCCAAAAAAGGGATTAGTTATTGTTTTGGGAAGTGATATTGACTTGGAGTGCACTTTTTCTTCTTTTTGCATTTTTTTGTGCCTTAAGGCACATGGGAAAGGGATGGTTGTGGAAGAGAGTTGTCATTCAACCCAACCACCCATTTATGGTGTTTTGGGATTTGAGTTGACCTTGAGAGATGGTTTGGGAAGTGTGATGTGGCATCCTACATGGAGCCACATCACCCTCCTTACCTTTGATCTATTTATTGAAACTTCCTCTCTTGTTGAGGGGGTTGGAGCTTTGTTTTTGTGTTGTTGAAGAGTTCTCCTTTGTTTTTTTTGAGAGAGAAGAATTGGGAGAAAGAGATAAGAGAGTTTTTGGACTTGCATGCTTGGATTGATTTGGGAAGGAGCTTGGACAAGTTCTTGGTTTAGGCTTCTCCAATGGAGAGGTAGGGAACCCTCTCCTTTGTTTTTGCTTTCATATTATTATTGCTTCTATGCTAAAATTGTGAAAAAAAAAAATGCATGTTTACTTTGGTGTATTGTGAAAGATGGATTGAATGCTTTTTGTGTAGTATAGGAGAGGTCTATGGGAATACACATGAGGGAGGCAAAAGAGTAGATTAGGATATTGTGGAGGGAGTTTGAGAGGGATGCCCATCTTGGGTAGGAATGTTTACATTCTACCTTGTCTTTGAGGGAGCCATAAGAGGAGGGAGGCATAAGAGTATGGGAGGAAAAAGGGGTACTTGAGGGAGGCATAAGAGTCATAGGGGCTTGTGTTATATTGTGGAGGGTTTTGGATGGGCATCTCATCTCATTTGGGAGGCATAAGGAAAACATTCCCATAGTTCCTTCTCTTGTTGGCTTGGATGCAAGCCTTGTTGTGTAATGTTTAATGTTATTGTGTGTCTCTTGTTCTTCTATTTTAGCTTTGAATGTTATGAGGAAAATTGTATTGTGGAAGCAAGTATTGTTGCCTTGAGTTGGAGACCATCCTTCATTGTGTTGTGTTTGGGGCTCGGGGGTCAATGGAGGAGATTGCTTCTCTTCTCCATTGAGATTTGGTTGGGAGGAGAGTGTTGCCTCTCCCCCTATCTTGGTTGTGCTTTGAGCTACTTGGAACTTGGAGCATGGATGAAGAACATCTTGGGACACAAGAACCTTATTGTTGACAATGTAAAAACATCATGTATTTACCCACCTTGAGTGGAGGAAGAATGTAATATTGCTTTGCTTTCTTTAGCTTCCATTAATGCAAATTGTTTCACATGAAGTAGGATGTGTTGTAAAAGAAATTGAAGGAAAAGTTGCATTGAGATGATAGTATTTCTTACTTTAAAATTTATTGAAAAGTTGTTGAATTCTTTGGTGAAATATTGAAAGGAAATTACAAAAGAAAATATATTAAAATCTTGTTGGGATGTTTGAAAGTGATGAGTTGGAAAGATTAAAAGAATACATATATATAGTGCATTATCCCTTCCTTTATACTTGATGGAAAGGCTTAAATTTTCAAATGGTGTTTAGTAAGACAACGGAACATTCTAAACTCTAACTCCCTTATGTCTTTCTTATTTATGGATCCATTGTAAAATTATTGGCATGTATAGAAGGAAATGAAATCAGCTTACTAAAATACCCATGTTATTGTTTATTGAAGTGAGTAGAAGGAAAATTCTAATGCAAAGTCTATGTTTAGTAAGTACATTACTTCATTTCATTAATATGGAATCTAATATTTTAAAGATTATCCATGTTGAAGGTAATATAAAAAAAAAAAAGAAGAAAATGATGATACGTTTCAGTAGATATGCTTGATGGACAACTAGATACACAAAGCGCTGACTGTCACAGCGAACCTTTAAATTGTTGCAATGCTAGCAAAGATTTTGGACGTTTTTTTTACAGATTAGGATCCTGCGAGTGGTCTTAGCTTCACAAATATCAAGCTGCATGGCGTGAGGCCTCATGCTTGCCCAAACAAATGTGAAGTTAGTCTCAAAAACAAGACCGATCAATCACCCTTAAATCGTGTCTAAGAGAATAAGCTGCTATATATAAAAAAAAATGATGATACGTTTGAGTAGATATGCACGACAGACGACTTGATACACAGCAGCGGTATCACGAGAGAATATTTAAATTGTGCAATGCTTGCAAAAATGACGACCGAGCAGAGATATCAACATGGGTGGACGGGGCTGCTGGTCCCAACGCCCTTCTCTATCCCCTAATTCGACTTTTGTTAAGAACTTGACCCTACCTTGCATACGCCAAAATGAATAAGAGTAGTCCAAAAAAAAAAAAAGAAACCCATTGTACATGAATTAAAAATAGCACCGCTTCGAATTCGTTTTCGGATAAAATATTACAAGGAGGATCCCAAGAATTGTAGGGACATTTAATACTGAACAAGATAAAAGCACGTTGGGCGAGTCGTGGTGGCAAACGCCTCTGTCCACAGAGCGTTTCGACACGGATTGCCTTGTGGGCGAGCCCCGAATTCGTCGTCGCACGAGGCCGCTGAGATAACAATCTGTCGATTTACTAGGCCGGGCCGAGTAGAAAAGGACCTCCTTCTGCCATAAACCCCGAAATCTGTTTGGGCGCACCTCAACTATCTCTTTTAATGCGCGGCTAAGACAACGGCAGGTGAGGTGAAAGCGGTTTGTCTTTCTTTGGTATGCGAGATCTGCATGATCTAAGGAAATAATTAAATAAAAGGGGCGACTGGATGGTTGTGTGCACGCATGGTGAAAGGAAGGACGGTGTTAATGCTTGCAGGGTGATCGTTTGAACCACCCACCTTTAGCCAATGTATGTAACAAGTTATAATTTGAAACAACCGAGTTAAATTATTGACACGCATCTTTGAGTTTAGAGAAAACATGGCCTTTATTATATATAATTATATATTCTTATATACATAAGTTTCAAGAGAGGAAACAAAGCGGATATATTTGGAAAAAGAGAAGCATTCTTGCGTATGGGAATACTTAGGAGGGTCACGAAAGTTATTTGGACCATACTATTTATGGGAAACATGTTAAATCTATGCTAATAGTAGAAAAATGAGGGGGTTTATTTTTAAAATTCAAATAATAGTTTAGGATGTTAGTTTGGAATACCATACTTTACAAGCTTTTCTTTTAAAATGGAATATAGGTAGTGGGCATTAGATAGTAGCAATATGTTATGTAATATAATTTTCAAACAATAATTTCCCTAGATATAAATAAGGCTTTACTTATACCTAAACACATGAAATCTTGCAATGAAGTGGATTAGTGCACGAGTATGTATATCGCTTTGTGCGACCCCTTTCGGCATATAAATAATATAGTGTATTAGATCGCGATATGCGTAATATAATTGGATAGTAAAATGAAAATTCAAGAAAGAAATTGAGTGGTCAGTGATTTGTTTTCTTCTCGTAATAAATAATAAATTGCATCATACCTTAAAGTAGCATTGAAAACATTGCTATTACGATAGCACCTGTTATCAGACAATTTAACTCGAAAGACGACCATCCTTGTCTTTTGTGAGACGACGAATGAGAGTTATTTGATCATCATCGTTCCCGAAGCATTTTCGGAACTGTTTTAGCTCGAGCCTGTATGCGGGCACCCTTCATTCAAAAAAAAAATTATGTCGCAAATTTTCATCTTGGTTGTTTGTGGCGCGTCATCATCGTTGCGTCGGCGTTGGTTTTCTGGTGTTACTGAGATACTTTGAAGGAGTTACGAAAGAAGGATGGCAAAGCTCTTTTCTATATTCATCGTGCAATGCATGAAAGAATTCTTCCAAGAGTGGCAAAGCAGCCTAGTCAAGCAAAAGCGCATGGGATACTTTACAAGTTGCATATCGGGGTAAGGAGAAAGTAAAAACTGCCAAGCTACAGTTACTTCGTAGAGATTTTGAGAATTTAGCAATGAAAGATTCAGATTCTGTAGAATCATTTTTTACTTATGTAGTTGGCTTAGTCAATCAAATCAAATCCCATGGTGAGACTCTTGAAGACAGAAGGATTATTGAAAAATTGCTTAGGAGTTTGCCTACGAAATTTGATCCTTTAGTTATTATTGAAGAAACTAAGGATGGGAGTCAATTTTCTATTAATGAGTTGCATGCGTCACTAATCAATCATGAACAAAGGATGAATAGATCACATGCAAGTGTAGATCAAGCTTTTGCATCTCAGACAGCAGGTAGTCGTGGCAAAAGAAGAGGAAGTTTCAGCCCAAGAGGTAGAGGAAGAAGTCCATGCCAGAGGACGTGGCAGCAGTTCATCATACTCAAGTGGAAGAGGACATAATCAAGAACAGAGTTATGGTCAGAGACAAGATAAGTCTCATGTTCAAAGTGTCATTATTGCAAGAAGTATGGGCACTATGCTTATGATTGCAAGAAAAGCAATATGATCAAGAGAGACAAAATCAAAATCAGGTTGGAAGTTCTATTTCTAAACCTATGTTTATTGCATGCACAAGGATTGCCGAAGCAATACCTTCTTTATCCCCTATTGAATGTAATTTGTCAAAAGAGAGTCCATGTGATGTATGGTATTTAGATTTAGGTTGCAGTAATCACATGACAGGTAATCTAGATTTGTTTTCTAGTTTGGATGATTCAGTTAAGAGTGATGTAACTCTTGGAAATAACAATATTGTGTCTGTGAAAGGAAAAGGCACGGTTAGTATTCTAACAAGACAGGGGAGCAAACAAGTATGCAAGATGTTTACTATGTTACAGGTTTGAAACATAACCTTATGAGTATTGGACAACTGGTACAGAAAGGATACCGAGTCTATATGGAAGACAATGAGTGCGTGATTGTGGACAAAGCTCCTAGCACTCAGTTGATTGCAAAAGTGAAGATGAGCAGCAATAGGATGTTTCCATTGATTTTGAAACCTGGAAAGAAGAAGAAATCAGATCTGTTTGCAGCAAAGTCATGTGTTAAGCCAAATCCGTCTTTTGTTGAGTCATGCACTCAAACAGATGAGTCCTGCGCTAATGAAAATCAAGTCTGCGCTGAAGGAACACAATCAGCTTTTCATTCAGTTATGAAGGATGAAACATGGCTTTGGCATCTAAGGTATGGACATTTGAATTTTGGAGGTTTGAATTTATTATATAGAAAAAATATGGTTAAAGGTTTGCCATTGATTCAGAAACCTGAAAGGGTATGTGAAGGTTGTATTTTGGGAAAGCAACACAGAGATTCATTTCCAGTTGGCAAAACAGCAAGAGCAAGTGCACCACTTGAGATTGTACATTCAGATTTATGTGGACCTATGCAGACAGCTTCTATTGGAGGTTGTATTTATTTTATGACATTCATTGATGATTACACAAGGAAGACATGGGTTTATTTCCTGAGAAATAAATCAAATGCCTTTGATACATTTCAGCGAGTTCAAGGCATTAGTGGAGAAACAAAGTGGATACTACATCAAAGTTCTCGAACAGACGGACGAGAGGAGGTGAGTATGTTTCTAATGAGTTTATGAATTTTTGCAGATATCATGGTATACACAAGCGTTTACTACTAGGTATACACCACAATGTAACGGTGTGGCGAGAGAGGAAAAATAGAACCATCATGGAGATGGCGAGAAGCATGTTGAAGGCAAAACATCTTCCAAATGAGTATTGGGCGAAGCGATAGCAACACATTTATATTTTGAACAGTGTCAACGAAACTTGTTAGGAACATGGTTCCTCAACAAGCATGGACTAATAGGAAACACAGTGTTTCACATTTCAGAGTTTTTGGTTGTGTAGCATATGCACATGTACCTGATGAACTAAGGAAGAAGTTAGACAACAAAGGAGAAAAATGTATTTTTGTTGGGTATTCAGAGAATACAAAAGCATACAAGTTGTACAATCCAGTCACTGGAAAGGTTGTGATCAGCAGGGATGTACAGTTTATTGAGAATGAAGCATGGGATGGAAGTATAGAGAAAACAGTGAGTATAGCAACATCTATTCCACATGATGATATGACAGATGAAACTTTAGAGCAACAAGCTACTGTATCTACAAATCTTGGACATGCACCACAAGTTGTAGCACAAGCTACACCTCCATCTACAGTCAGGAGGTCACCAAGATTTCAGCCATCTTCAGTCATGCAAGAGACACCACAGGGAACACCAGAAGCTACTCCATCACCAGAAAGTAGTCCTGCATTGAATACTCCTGTGCAGCGGAAAACAAGAAGTCTAAGTGAGATTTATAATGTTGATACAACTAATTCATTTTCAGTTTTTGCATTATTTTCTCAAAGCTGGATCCAAAGTATATTACGAAGAGGCTATAAAGAATGAAGTTTGGGAAAAAGCCATGGATGATGAGATTGATGCTATAGAGAAGAATCAGACATGGGAGCTAATGGATCTTCCAAAAGGAAAGGACGTGATAGGAGTCAAGTGGGTCTACAAGACAAAATACAATGCTTGATGGAAAAGTACAAAAGCACAAAGCAAGGCTGGTTGCAAGAGGTTTTACGCAGCAATATGGAGTTGACTACAATGAAACATTTGCACCAGTAGCACGTTTGGATACGGTAAGAATGGTTTTAGCAATTGCAGCTCAAAACAAATGGCCTATTTATCAGATGGATGTTAAATCAGCATTCTTAAATGGATTCCTTGAAGAGGAAGTTTATGTAAATCAGCCAGAAGGTTATGAGATTGAAGGTCATGAAGGAAAAGTATACAGATTGAAGAAAGCACTCTATGGTCTCAAGCAAGCACCTAGAGCTTGGTACAATAGAATAGATTCTTATTTGATTGAGAATGGTTTCAGTAGGAGCAGCAGTGAGCCTACCTTATACACCAAGATAAATGAGCAAGGTAAAATTTTAATTGTTTGTTTATATGTAGATGATTTGATCATTACTGGAAATCTATCTACAGAGTCATTCAAATCAGCCATGAAGAAGGAGTTTGAGATGACAGATCTTGGTCTTATGCATTACTTTTTGGGTATTGAAGTTCAACAATCAGAAGGTGAAGTTTTTATCTCACAAGCAAAGTATGCAAGTGACGTTTTGAAAAGGTTTAACATGTTGAATTGTAAGCCAAAGACCAACACGGTTGCGGTAGGTTTGAAGTTGAGCAAAGAGGATGAAGGATCATTTGTGGATCCAACATTGTTTAAAAAGTTGGTTGGAAGTCTTATGTATTTGGACGGCCACAAGGCACGATATCATGTAGGTGTAAGCCTCATATCAAGGTTCATGGAATCTCCAAAAGATTCACATTGGCAAGCTGGAAAAAGAATTTTGAGGTATGTACGTGGAACAAGAAATTATGGAATTTTATTCAAGTTCGAGATGAGTTCAAACTCATTGGTTTTACTGAGATAGTGACAATGTTGGAAGTATAGATGATCGGAAAAGTACATCCGGCTATACTTTTCACTTTGGAAGCAGAGTGGTTTCATGGGCATCAAAGAAGCAGCCCATTGTCACGTTATCTTCAGCATTGAAGGCGAGTATGTAGCAGCAACGGGAGAGCATGTCATGTCAAGCTGTTTGGATGAGAAGAGTGTTGTGATTTACAACGAAACAAGTGGAAGCTACACTGATTTTTGTGACAACAACTCAGCCATAGCGTTGTCCAAAAATCATGTTTTTCATAAGAGGAGCAAGCATATTGATACGAGGTATCATTTCATCAGGGAGCTGGTAAACAACAAGGAAATTCATCTTGAATTTTGTAGATCCGAAGATCAGTTTGCAGACATTTTTACAAAGGCTTTAGCAAAAGAAGTTTTCGAATATTTGAGAGATTGTTTGGGAGTATGTGATCCTGCACATGGCAGATCTGAAAAAGCAAACACAACTCTAGAAGAGTGAAAGCTACAGTTTGAAATTAAGGGGGAGTGTTGGAAATATGCATGTGATGCATATTTAATTCCAACCGTAGCTTTTTTTAGGAAAGCTAATTTTAGCTTTAGTCTTGTTTTAGTTTGCTTTAGTTAAGTTAGCTTTATCTTATTTTTATCATTAGATTTAATTCAAATAAATCTGTTTTAAATCATGCATAGCATGCAAACTGTTTTTAAAGCATGAGTTTAGATTTAGAATGCTCGAGTTGAAGAGCTGTTAGTGGGTGTGTTATTCTATTTAAATAACAGCAATTGTAATTGCTTTGTATGCACACACAAATGTGTGAAATCTGCACAAGCAAGGAAGGATGTGTATTGAAAGCACACAAAGTTTGCATGCACAATTGTAAAGAGCTGAAGCTCGAGTATGATGAAGCTTTTATTAATGGAGATTATGCACAGCAGATGCTGGTTTGAATATTCATATGTTTATGCAGTTATTTAAGTATTACTGTTTATTTCTTTTATGTTGTTTGTTGTATAAGACTGCATATTTTCTACAAATCAAAGGCCGTATTGCTTCCGAGGAGTCAAACGAAGATAATTTGATCACAAGTGATGGCTTTTTGAGATGAAGGAGGCATACGAAGATATAGCAATGCCTTTTGGCCGTAGGATGACCCATTCCATTTGGGAACAAAATGTTTGGCCCTCCTCATTCTCTCATTGCTAATTGAGATGTTGAAAGCCTCCTACTCGCAAAATGAGAATTCTTACTGCCAATAATTCTCAGTTGTTACAAGTACAGTTATACATATAGGTTTAGGAAAAACCTTTTCATTTTCATCTTGTGTTCGTGATTAGAGTGTGAATTGTTGGTTTAAGTTGCTGGTTTTCATGTAATTCGGTGCTCTAGCAATGTTCTTGTATTGGCGAGTGAGACATTAAAACAATGCGATTAGGTGCTCTAGCATTGTTCCTGTATTGGCGGGTGACACATTCAAACAATGAGGGGATATGGCTGTGGGGAATGTCGATGGTATGCAAAATCTATTTTTCCTTTTCATGGTTATTGGATCAGTTTCCCAAGTTATGTCTTGTGAATCACTCCACCGATCTCACACTTCTCAAAGATAAATTCGACCTGGCTGGCCCGATGTATGAATTTCCGGGAATTGATGTGTTCGTGTCTATGGAAGACCCGGAAAAGGAGCCGTTGTTAGTGACCGCCAACATAATTCTATCGATACTTGGCGCGTTAGCATCTAGTGTGTTATGTATCAGACGACGATGGTCTCTCCTCATATGTTTACCCGTGAACTGGTTATTACCGAACTGAAGCTGGGTGAGAGAGGTGCAGTTTACGAGAGTGGAGGGAATCGATCTGAAGATATTGTTGTCTATAAGTTAAATCTCAATTAGTCCCTGTAGGTTACCGAATATAGTAGGAATACAGCTGTACTGTAAAGAATTTATGGAGAGATCAATTACTTTAAGGAAATGCAATATTGAGCTCCGACGGTATATTTCCCACTAACTAGTTTTGCCAAAGAAGAAGCTACTCCAGATTCTGCAACAGAAAGAGTTCGTGTGGTATGGACTTGGACAAGATGTTGCATACAAATACAAGTTTACATTAATCCCTAAACAATATCCCATATCGGGCAGGATGGGACCCGATAGATCCACTGAATAAATAACAAACGTGGTGAGCTTGGGCATCCATTCGAGCTGTGAAGGAATAGGAAGCGTGGTGAGTTTTGGTCTCTGCCATCTCTAGCGTGATGAGAAGTAGTTTCCAAGCTCGGGTGCCAATGACGTTATATCAATGTTCGGGTTGTCGCCTAAATTTTGTTGGAAATATGCATGTGATGCATATTTAATTCCAACTATAGCTTTTTTAGGAAAGCTAATTTTAGCTTTAGTCTTGTTTTAAGTTTGCTTTAGTTAAGTTAGCTTTATCTTATTTTTATCATTAGATTTAATTCAAATAAATCTGTTTTAAATCATGCAAAGCATGCAACTCATTTTAAAGCATGAGTTTAAATTTAGAATGCTCGATTGAAGAGCTGTTAGTGGGTGAGTTATTCTATTTAAATAACAGCAATTGTAATTGCTTTGCATGCACACACAAAGGTGTGAAATCTGCATAAGCAAGGAAGGATGTGCATTGAAAGCACACATTTGCATGGCACACTTGATTGTAAAGAGCTGAAGCTCGAGTATGATGAAGCTTTTATTAATGGAGATTATGCACAGCGATGCTGGTTTGAATATTCATATGTTTATGCAAGTTATTTAAGTATTATGTTTATTTCTTTTATGTTGTTTGTTGTATAAGACTGCAGATTTTCTACAAATTGGTATCAGAGCAAGGTTATTCCAGCAGCTTATTAAATTGGTAGCAAGCTATGGCTTCTACATCCGGTATGCAGACACCGCAATTTAATGGAAAGAATTACGAATACTGGTCATTGACCATGAAGGCGCTATTCAGATCTCAAGACGTGTGGGAGATCATTGAAGATGGGTACACAGAGCCCACAAATGCAGCAGCATATATTGCACTTTCTCAAGCAGAGAAAGATACTTTGAAGGAGTTACGAAAGAAGGATGGCAAAGCTCTTTTCTATATTCATCAGGAAATGCATGAAAGCATTCTTCCAAGAGTGGCAACAACAGTCAAGCAAAGATCGCATGGGATACTTTACAAGTTGCATATCAAGGTAAGGAGAAAGTAAAAGCGCAAGCTACGGTTACTTCGTAGAGATTTTGAGAATTTAGCAATGAAAGATTCGGATTACGTAGAATCATTTTTACTTATGTAGTTGGCTTAGTCAATCAAATCAAATCTCATGGTGAGACTCTTGAGGACGAGAAGGATTATTGAAAAATTGCTTAGAAGTTTGCCTACGAAATTTGATCCTTTAGTTGTTCTTATTGAAGAAACTAAGGATCTGAGTCAATTTTCTATTGATGAGTTGCATGCATCACTAATCAATCATGAACAGAGGATGAATAGATCACATGCAAGTGTAGATCAGGCTTTTGCATCTCAGATAGCAGGTAGTCGTGGCAAAAGAAGAGGAAGTTTCAGCCCAAGAGGCAGAGGAAGAAGTCCATGCAGAGGACGTGGCAGCAGTTCATCATACTCAAGTGGAAGAGAGGACATAAAGAAACGAGTTATGGTCAGAGACAAGATAAGTCTCATGTTCAGTGTCATTATTGCAAGAAGTATGGGCACTATGCTTATGATTGCAAGAAAAAGCAATATGATCAAGAGAGACAAAATCAAAATCAGGTTGGAAGTTCTATTTCTAAACCTATGTTTATTGCATGCACAAGGATTGCTGAAGCAATACCTTCTTTATCCCCTATTGAATGTAATTTGTCAAAAGAGAGTCCATGTGATGTATGGTATTTAGATTCAGGTTGCAGTAATCACATGACAGGTAATCTAGATTTGTTTTCTAGTTTGGATGATTCAGTTAAGAGTGATGTAACTCTTGGAAATAACAATATTGTGTCTGTGAAAGGAAAAGGCACGGTTAGTATTCTAACAAGACAGGGGGAGCAAACAAGTATGCAAGATGTTTACTATGTTGCAGGTTTGAAACATAACCTTATGAGTATTGGACAACTGGTACAGAAAGGATACCGAGTCTATATGGAAGACAATGAGTGCGTGATTGTGGACAAAGCTCCTAGCACTCAGTTGATTGCAAAAGTGAAGATGAGCAGCAATAGGATGTTTCCATTGATTTTGAAACCTGGAAAGAAGAAGAAATCAGATCTGTTTGCAGCAAAGTCATGTGTTAAGCCAAATGAGTCTTTTGTTGAGTCCTGCACTCAAACAGATGAGTCCTGCGCCAATAAAAATCAAGTCTGCGCTGAAGGAACACAATCATCTTTTCATTCAGTTATGAAGGATGAAACATGGCTTTGGCATCTAAGGTATGGACATTTGAATTTTGGAGGTTTGAATTTATTATATAGAAAAAATATGGTTAAAGGTTTGCCATTGATTCAGAAACCTGAAAGGGTATGTGAAGGTTGTATTTTGGGAAAGCAACACAGAGATTCATTCCCAGTTGGCAAAACAGCAAGAGCAAGTGCACCACTTGAGATTGTACATTCAGATTTATGTGGACCTATGCAGACAACTTCTATTGGAGGTTGTATTTATTTTATGACATTCATTGATGATTACACAAGGAAGACATGGGTTTATTTCCTGAGAAATAAATCAAATGCCTTTGATACATTTCAGCAGTTCAAGGCATTAGTGGAGAAGCAAAGTGGATACTACATCAAAGTTCTCAGAACGGACAGAGGAGGTGAGTATGTTTCTAATGAGTTTATGAATTTTTGCGAGATATCATGGTATACACAAGCGATTTACTACGGTATACACCACAATGAACGGTGTGGCAGAGAGGAAAAATAGAACCATCATGGAGATGGCGAGAAGCATGTTGAAGGCAAAACATCTTCCAAATGAGTATTGGGCGAAGCGATAGCAACTGTTTATATTTTGAAGCAGTGTCAACGAAACTTGTTAGGAACATGGTTCCTCAACAAGCATGGACTAATAGGAAACACGGTGTTTCACATTTGAGTTTTTGGTTGTGTAGCATATGCACATGTACCTGATGAACTAAGGAAGAAGTTAGACAACAAAGGAGAAAAGTGTATTTTTGTTGGGTATTCAGAGAATACAAAAGCATACAAGTTATACAATCCAGTCACTGGAAAGGTTGTGATCAGCAGGGATGTACAGTTTATTGAGAATGAAGCATGGGATGGAAGTATAGAGAAAACAGTGAGTATAGCAACATCTATTCCACATGATGATATGACAGATGAAACTTTAGAGCAACAAGCTACTGTATCTACAAATCTTGGACATGCACCACAAGTTGTAGCACAAGCTACACCTCCATCTGATCGAGGAGGTCACTAAGATTTCAGCCATCTTCATCATGCAGCAAGAGACACCACGGGGAACACCGAAGCTACTCCATCACGGAAAGTAGTCCTGCATTGAATACTCTGTGCGTGCGGCGGAAAACAAGAAGTCTAAGTGAGATTTATAATGTTGATACAACTAATTCATTTTCAGTTTTTGCATTATTTTCTCAAGTGCATGAGATCCGAGTATATTACGAAGGCTATAAAGAATGAAGTTTGGGAAAAAGCCATGGATGATGAGATTGATGCTATAGAGAAGAATCAGACATGGGAGCTAATGGATCTTCCAAAAGGAAAGGACGTGATAGGAGTCAAGTGGGTCTACAAGACAAAATACAATGCTGATGGAAAAGTACAAAAGCACAAAGCAAGGCTGGTTGCAAGAGGTTTTACGCAGCAATATGGAGTTGACTACAACGAAACATTTGCACCAGTAGCACGTTTGGATACGGTAAGAATGGTTTTAGCAATTGCAGCTCAAAACAAATGGCCTATTTATCAGATGGATGTTAAATCAGCATTCTTAAATGGATTCCTTGAAGAGGAAGTTTATGTAAATCAGCCAGAAGGTTATGAGATTGAAGGTCATGAAGGAAAAGTATACAGATTGAAGAAAGCACTCTATGGTCTCAAGCAAGCACCTAGAGCTTGGTACAGCAGAATAGATTCTTATTTGATTGAGAATGGTTTCAGTAGGAGCAGCAGTGAGCCTACCTTATACACCAAGATAAATGAGCAAGGTAAAATTTTAATTGTTTGTTTATATGTAGATGATTTGATCATTACTGGAAATCTATCTACAGAGTCATTCAAATCAGCCATGAAGAAGGAGTTTGAGATGACAGATCTTGGTCTTATGCATTACTTTTTGGGTATTGAAGTTCAACAATCAGAAGGTGAAGTTTTTATCTCACAAGCAAAGTATGCAAGTGACGTTTTGAAAAGGTTTAACATGTTGAATTGTAAGCCAGCACCAACACCAGTTGCAGTAGGTTTGAAGTTGAGCAAAGAGGATGAAGGATCATTTGTGGATCCAACATTGTTTAAAAAGTTGGTTGGAAGTCTTATGTATTTGACGGCCACAAGGCCTGATATCATGTATGGTGTGAGCCTCATATCAAGGTTCATGGAATCTCCAAAAGATTCACATTGGCAAGTTGGAAAAAGAATTTTGAGGTATGTACGTGGAACAAGAAATTATGGAATTCTTTATTCAAGTTCAGATGAGTTCAAACTCATTGGTTATACAGATAGTGACAATGCTGGAAGTATAGATGATCGGAAAAGCACATCCGGCTATACTTTTCACTTTGGAACAGGAGTGGTTTCATGGGCATCAAAGAAGCAGCCCATTGTCACGTTATCTTCAGCAAGAGTAAGCGAGTATGTAGCAGCAGGGGAGCGGCATGTCAAGTTGTTTGGATGAGGAGAGTGTTGTGATTTACAACGAAACAAGAGGAAGCTACAGATTTTTGTGACAACAACTCAGCCATAGCGTTTCCAAAAATCATGTTTTTTTCATAAGAGGAGCAAGCATATTGATACGAGGTATCATTTCATCGGGGATTTGGTAAACAACAAGGAAATTCATCTTGAATTTTGTAGATCCGAAGATCGGTTTGCCAGACATTTTTACAAAGCTTTAGCAAAAGAAGTTTTGAATATTTGAGAGATTGTTTGGGAGTATGTGATCCCGCACATGGCAGATCTGAAAAAGCAAACACAACTCTAGAAGAGTGAAAGCTACGATTTGAAATTAAGGGGAGTGTTGGAAATATGCATGTGATGCATATTTAATTCCAACTATAGCTTTTTTAGGAAAGCTAATTTTAGCTTTAGTCTTGCTTTAGTTTGCTTTAGTTAAGTTAGCTTTATCTTATTTTTATCATTAGATTTAATTCAAATAAATCTGTTTTAAATCATGCATAGCATGCAACTGTTTTAAAGCATGAGTTTAGATTTAGAATGCTCGAGTTGAAGAGTTGTTAGTGGGTGTGTTATTCTATTTAAATAACAGCAATTGTAATTGCTTTGTATGCACACACAAAGGTGTGAAATCTGCACAAGCAAGGAAGGATGTGTATTGAAAGCACACAGCTGCATGCACAATTGTAAAGAGCTGAAGCTCTGAGTATGATGAAGCTTTTATTAATGGAGATTATGCACAGCAGTGCTGGTTTGAATATTCATATGTTTATGCAAGTTATTTAAGTATTATGTTTATTTCTTTCATGTTGTTTGTTGTATAAGACTGTAGATTTTCTACACTACTCGAAACACCTTCAAGTTAGACAATTGACTAATCTCTTAGGAATCGACCAACTACCGATTGTAGAAGAATACCAAATTCAAAAGACTACCGCAATATCTAATGCAGGAAGGGATGTTTCCTTGCGGCTGGTTTGTATTCAAAATTAATTTTTACTAGCTTTTCAGGTTGCTAATCTCGAGCGAAATTGTTCCCTCCAATATGTTCTCACTCATATCCAACAATTGAAGTTGTCATAGCTCCGCATCTCGAAGGAATAGTTTGTGTTGGGATACATTATTGGGTAAGATGGAATCAACATGCACGCAGACTATGATTAAAAATTTCCATGATATTATGATAAAGCAAAGTGACAACAAATGATGGAGGCTATGATCGATTTAGTATGACTCCTTAGAGCTAGGTGTTCATGCTAATGTTGAAGTATAACAAGTGGCCACAATCAACAAGAGATTTACCCACAAAATAAAACAATAGCGAGACTTCTAGCCAAAAATATTGGAGTAAACGTCCTCTTTATTAAAGTGTTCTATGGATTCAAAAACAATAAGGAATTATTTGAATGTTTGAGTTATTTGTCAATATTAATCAAAGAAAGTTTTAAAATATAATGATGTGTACATTTTTATTCTCATTATGATCTTTTTCAAGTTATTTTATTATTTTTTTATATTTTAAATTATTATTTTACTTTGTAGTTATATATTTTTGTAAAATTAAAAAATAAGATATAAATAGAGGAAAGAATTTTTTTAGATTGATAAATAGTATTATTAAACAATTTTTTATAATATAATATTCAATATATAAATATGCAAAAATAATTGTTTTTCTAGAAAATATATATTCCCATTTAATAATTACACTATATTCTTGTGTGTGTGTTTTAAATGTAAGTAATCCACATAAAAATTTATTTAAATGAATGTGAAATTAGTTGTTAATAGTAACTTTTCTACAGTTTTTAAAAGATAATTTCACAATTAATTATTGTGGAAATCAAATTGTAGCTTCCACCTACAAGTTTTATGTGGTAAGGACAATTGTAGAAAATAATTGTTGAAATTTCCACAAATATAACATTGATGAGAGATACAAAATTTTAAATTATGGAATTTCTACAAAGATTAAATCTATAGAAAAACCACATTTTGGTGAAAATTGTGGAATATTAACAAAAACAAAAATTGTAGAAATGTTACAAACATCACAAAATGTGGACAATTTACGATTTTAAAAATGGAGCTTAGCAATAAATTTTATGAATTGTGGAATATCAACCATATAATGAATTGTGGAAAAATTACAATAACATATCAAAATGTGGATTAGCTACACTTTTAATGCCACAAATTTAATTTTTAGAATATTATATAAGCATAACAATATTGTTAAAAATTTGTGGTAAAAGGTCTAGTATGTTGTAGTGGGAGGATCAAGCTTAGGATGGATATACACAACCCCAATTATATTTTTATTTTATTTTTGTATTTCTATTCTACCATATTCTAGGGTTTGTAATTTTCATTTTGTTGTAAGCATGATTTAACCAAAAATACCTATTTGTGTATTTTACATTTCCCCAATAGATCTATTTTATTCTTTTTTGTATTTACATTCTCTTTCATTTGAGAATACTCTCATTTTGAATATATATATATATATATATATAAACCATGCATTAATATTAGGCCGCGGAATTCCAAAAAAATGCAGACTATTTAAAAATTTTGGAAGGGCCGACTACATTTAAAAACAGCGACGACTTTGAATACGGTAATAAGGTTAATAAAATTGAGGGAGGGTCGCCGACCCCACCCCCACTTTATTACATTAAAAAAAGGGGACTACACATAGGCCGCGGCCTCAATAGGCCCTTAAACTAATTCATTTTGTATTATTAAATTTTATTTTTATATAAAGTTTATTCAATATTAAATTTTTATTCATAATAGTATTTATTAATATTAATAATAATCTTAGTAATAATATTTAAATTTCCTTATTATTATTAAAGTATAATTGTATTAACATATTAATGATATCAAAACATTAACAATGTTAAAACAATTGAATTTATTTAAATTTCCTTTTTTTTTAAATTAAAAAAGTGCAATTCAATTTATTATTTACAAAAGAAATTTGTAGGGACTCATTCATATACTTTACTCAATCATGGTTATATTTTAAGTAGAAGAGTGGATATATATTATTTTTGTTTGTTCTATTAAACAACTAATTTGAAAGAAAAGAAAATAGGATTTCTACCAAATTAGATAAAGATGAACTTGGGACAATTTTAGTAACACTTTCTTATTTAATCTAGTAAAATTAAGAGAGAAAACTTTTCCATTCACAAGACTAGATTGCACCTATGGCTTAAATCTTCTAATATGTCTTTCATTCAAAACAACAAGGGTAATATTTCTTTTCATCTTTCAACAATCAAAGAGTAACCTATTTCACAAATCAAGTGTAATATAACAAGATGCTCATTTCTTCTAAAATTTACCATATCACAGTTTTGGGAATAAGGAAACAACTTATTAAAATAAGGAGAGAGATACATTTGCATTTTACTTGCTTCACACTTTTTACTTCTTCAAAACAAGGTGATAAATTGGTAGTTTCTGTCACAATACTAATACATTTTAAAATGCACATTCTCATACAATACTCTTGGAAGAGTTTACAAGATAAAATGATTTCCAAGTGATACAACAACTTTCTCTCAAGCTTACAATTTTACAAATCATCCACTCAAAGTAGGGATGATAAAAAAATGAATAAATTACAACAAGGCTATCAACAAGCCAAATTTCAAGTCTTCAATATGCATGTCCTCTTCACAATGGTAGCTCCAAAAACTTTCTTTCTTCAAACTTCACAATGGGATCACAAAACAAGGAAGGGGGAGTAGGCAACGCTCTCCACCCAACCTTAAATCCATTAAGAGGAGAAGCCATCCCCTTAATGTCCCCCGATCCCAACCAAAAACCATGAGGGGTATTGAGCAACAATGACAACTTTCAACAAAGTGGCTTCACAACAAACATACATACAAGACATTCAACTCAACCAAGATAACATATCCAACAAGTTTACAAATTCACAACAATACAAAGGTTTGAGGATCAAACCAAATAGAGCAAGGGCTATGGGAAACCACCTCATTATACCTTCTAAGTGGATTCGAGTCTCAACCTAAGCCTCCAAGTGCACAAAACAATCAACAAAAATTCCTTATCTCTCCCTTGCAAGTATGCAACAAAATAACCATGATTTCCTTTTCACTCCCCATAGGTGAAACTCCCATCCACACTCCCACCAAATGCATGCCTCACAAAATCCCTTTTCCCTCCCCAATGGTCCCATAAGCCCTTCTCCCACACCCAACTTAAGGTCTACTACCCAACCAACACACAAGCACATTCACAAGACCTATTAATTTCAGCAACCACAACATTTCAAACCAACAAGCATAATAACAAAATAACAAGGTGGAGAGCCTACCTCTCCATCAAGCTCAAGAACACTTCACAATCCTCTTTCAATTCCAAGCCAAACAATCCCAAAAGCACTCCCACAAGCTCAAAATCTAAAAATGCATAACAAAAAAATGAACAAGTAACCCCCTTTCCAACCAAGAATCCCCAATAAATAGAAATGGAATATGAGGATGATGAGGTGGATCCATGTAGGATGCCACTTCATCATTCCTCCATCCCCACACTCAAGTCAACACACCAAGTCCAAGAAAATAAATGAACTTACAAGGACTATGAAAACCCACATGGCTCACAAACTTGCACACCATGCTTTCAAAGGACACAATAAATTGAGGTAGAAAGAAAGTGTAATAATTTTCTCTCTTTTACACTCAAAAATGGATAAACAAGTCAAAAATAAGCTTCCCAATCCATAGGTAGGGTTTTGGGTAAATTTAAGAGGCATGGGACAAGCCTTGCTTGTCCCACAAGCCTCCAAAAATGCCCCCAAGTCAAAATCCAAATTTTAAAGTTGGGGTGGAGTAAAACACTCATAATTTAACATAAATTTTACTTACAACAAGGACCACCAAACCTCATCATAACTATTTGTCACATCCCAAATTTAGTTAACTAAAATAAGAAGGGTTTAGCTTAATTAAAACACATTTCAACATGCTAATAAAGTGACAAAAATTTCAAATTTTAAATACATAAAACATAAATAAAGCACATACAAAATTAAAGAAAGGGAACACAATTCACCCCTTGGCCACACATGTGAAGTCACCCCCATGGGAGACCTCCAAAATAAACATGCAAAACACCACACTATAACAACATTACACAAGTTGTCAAATTTGGCCACGTTGCTCAACACCCGACATCCTTCCGTGGTTGGTCCCTATCCCCTTCAATGTATGTGATAAAATTCCTACACACAACAAAATACCTCTCTGGCCTTTCGGCCGTATTAACAACATCGAGACAATATACATATAAAATCAATAACCATCATTCGACATTAGCAATTCTATTATCCATTAATATATCAAAATATAACCCTATCATCTATGAGATTATAATTCTACGCAAAACATCTAGAGTATAACGTGTCAGTATAAAATCTAAATAATGCAAATCAACATATATCAAATTTTCTAACATCACCATCTAGTGCATCATAATAACATGTAAACCACATAATTTCAATAGTCCAAATATCAAGTATAATCTATCATCTACTGATCAATGTATCATAATAAAAATGTTTGAGTATCAGTCCATAATATCATCAATATCAAAATGAAATAGTGTGAAACAGGAGTGGGCACTACAAGAGTGCTAGATAGTTCAAACTATGAAGAAAGGATCAAATTGCATTATTTTAGCATAAATTTCAAATGAAATTTGATGAAAGTGCTTCCATTTTTTTGTATTATTTGTTAAATGTGAATTTATAATTATAGATAAACTAAATGAGGATCTCTAAGATGACTTTTGTTGAAAAATGTCTCATATATCTCAAAGAATAAAGAAGATCACAAATAAACAAATAATTTCAAACTCAAATCAGCACTTTTTGCATAAATATCTTCTTCCATGTCTACTACCTAGCTTTAATAGGTATATTGTTTTTCACAAAGTTTATTAAATATTCTCACTAAAGAGAGATCACCTCTTCCTCATAATTGTCTTCTTTCATCCTTCTCCATTTTGAGAAAACAAGGCTTATAAAATGGATTCTTCTTTTCATTATATTTTACATTATTTTATGTTCCTTATACTTTTTTCATGTTGCTCCCTCTAAAACTAACATGACATGCTTACATAGTTTTACATAGTTATTTTCCTATTTAGTTGCGTTATTGGTTACCAAAAATGAAAATCGAAGCATTGTCCCTCCTCCTTTGATTGGAGTGACTTTGAAAATGCCACACTTTAAAAGGGAAGACAAATTTAAAAGAATTCAATTTGTTTTTAATATTTTACATTGCGGGATGAGTAGACCTCCAAAAATAGATTGTATAAGAATGTTGAAGGCTCATTTGTGTTTATTAGATACATGTGCAATTTACCTTTCAAAGTTCCATATGCCCACATTCTAGATGATTTGGTTTATCTTATGACTCCATGGAAGATGCAAAAAATATGAGCCTCCCCAAAAATTGAATAAGATGGGAATTCTAATCGATAACTCAAAATATGCAAAGGAACCAAAGAAATGTGCCAAAAAAACATACATTAAAGAAATAAAAAAGTTGTCATTAAGAAAAAGATTGTATAGTTGTTTCTTCTCCATGTTTCCTATTACATTTCATATTTTTTCTTTCTTATAAACTAAGAATTTAAAGTTTGTATATGAGGAGATCCATATTTTGTATCTAATTTCCATAGAAAATAATCCATAATCTTATAATATTGTATTCAACAAATACTTTTCCATCATACGTGAAAAAATAAGAATGGTTTGCAAATATATTTTCTTAGTATATTCAACAAATACTTTTCCATCATACGTGAAAAAATAAGAATGGTTTGCAAATATATTTTCTTAGTATTGTGTATTCTATTGGTTGATATACATTTACATAGGTTCGTGTATTGTATTCTATTGGTTGGTGTACTCTTTTCCTTGATATTCAACAAATACTTTTCCATCATACGTGAAAAAATAAGAATGGTTTGCAAATATATTTTCTTAGTATTGTGTATTCTATTGGTTGATATACATTTACATAGTTTCGTATCTTGTATTCTATTGGTTGGTGTACTCTTTTCCTTGATATTCAACAAATATTCAACAAATACTTTTCCATCATACGTGAAAAAATAAGAATGGTTTGCAAATATATTTTCTTAGTATTGTGTATTCTATTGGTTGATATACATTTACATAGTTTCTTGTACTTGTATTTTATTGGTTGGTGTACTATTTTCCTTGATATCATCGGCGTGTAGCTTTTTGGACATTTAGAACATTTTTCCTTCTTAAAGATTGTTCCCAATTATTCAATCATAAATACTTATTCAAAGTATTCATATTTAGCTATAGGAAAATGTTGAAATCATTTGATATTGTTTTGAAAAAAAACATAGTTTCTATTATTTTCTATTGGCAATGAATGTCTTAAAAGGTTTTTATGTATTTATTGGTTTTATAAATATTTGTTATATCATTATGAAAGTTCAATGAAGTTTGTAATTTACTACACGTATTCAACAAATATGTAATTTCCTTCTTTGATAGCATTTATTTTTGGCCCATGTAAAAGACTGGCATTGAAACAACCAAAAATGTCATTTGGTTTTCATTTCCCTTTTCCCAATTTTGAGAATACATATCACATGATTGTTTTATTATATCCTGGTAAGTTTGAAGTCTATATATTGATATATTGATGTTTTTTTAAATTGATAAATGGAAGATACTTTACTAAATGTTTTATACAGTTTTCAATTATATAGTTCTTGATTTATTTGTCTTAGAATTTTGGTAGAGTTTGTAAATAGATATATATTGTGATCGTACATTTAAAGGGCTTTTGGAAGAAACTGCCTTCGTTCTTCAAAATATATAAAATAATTACAGAAATGTGCTGAAAAAACCTGCGTGGAAGAAATAAACATTTTTTCATTATGAAAAATATTGTATAGTTGGTCCTTCTCCATGTTCCTTATTACATTTCATATTTTTGTTTTCTTCTAAACTAAGAATTTGAAGAACTTGTAAATAGAGCGATTCATATTTTTATATCTAAATGTCGTAAGAAATAATCCATACTTTATAATACTATATTTTGCAAATACATTGCCATCATACATCTAAAAAGAAGAATGGTTCAAAAGGATATGGTCTTCGTATCGCCTCTTAAATATTATTTGATATACCTTTTTTTTTTTCTTGTGAATTTCAATTATTATTATTATTGTGCATTTCAAATATTACTTTTGCATATGAAAGGTGATTATATATGTAGACAACTACCTTGGAAACCTTTTTTTCTCACGTGTTCTCAATGTGAATCCCACAAATGATTTGTGTGCTGATGGATTTGCAATTCTTGATCGTAATTCCATGGAGCCTCTTATATTGGTTGATATACATTTATATAGTTTCTTGTGTATTCTAATTTTTTTTATTAAGGGTAAAAGAGGGTTAAGGGGACCCTTCCCGATACAACATTTTCAAATGGAGACAAAGGTATCTCAATGATGATCTAATGGGGATGCCTCTACTAGCGGCAAGAAGGAACAACAAAAATACAAACCAACAACACAACAAAACACAAAAGAAAACAATAGACCATCTTATCCCTGAGACACCTTCCCATGGGATCTTAAATGCATCACAGGGGAAACTCTTTTCCTTTTCTTTTTTTCTTAATTTATTCCAGCCCTCTCCATAGTTTGGATTCACATTTTCACAATCATGGATCAAAATGATAATTTCCAAATTCTCTTTCTCCACAAGAGTATGAAACTCTGCTGAAACAAGAGGAAGAGTAGAAGTTTCCATAATTGATTCGAGGATTTAGGGAAGAAACCTTTTCTATAGGGGTAGAAGAAGGGACCACCTAATCCTTAGAAGCAACACTCTCATCCTCGAAATCAACATTTGAATCACTATACAAGTGACTAGGATATGAATTCTTCCACCAAGAAGACCTACTCTTAGCCTATTTCTTCTCTGCAGGAAAATCAAGCTAAGTGGCCGGGGGAAAAACAAGTCCTACATCGAAGGATAACCCTTCATAGTCTATGTTTTGAGTCCAAATTATGTCTACAAATTTGATCCTAATGGTAGTGGGAAATCAACATAAGTATTCATATCAACCAAAATGTGACCATATGATGTGTAATCATATAAGGTCATCTTTAGGTCAATAGCTAATATTTTTCCCATGGTATCCCCAATAGAAAGCAAACAATTTTCCACCCAAATTTGAAGAGGTAAATATGTCATCCGAACCCAAATAGATTTGACATGGAAAGTTTCAATTATAAGGTTAAATAGAGGAAACCATGGCTTCGTGAGCGAGAAAGTGAGATTTAAAATTCCAAACTTTTCCAATGCACAAATCATTTTAATTATTAATTTTGCATATGAAAGGTGATTATATATTTATACAACTTCCATAGAAACCTTGTTTTCTCATGTGTGCTCAATATAAGTCCCAAAATTATTTGTGCATTGATTACTTTTGAATTTTTGATATTAATTCACAGAACTTAGATAGACTAGGTTGTAACTTCATTTACATTTTTATTCCTTGTTCTCGATTGCAATGAAGGATGGAAACTCCTACTCTTTTCCTCGTTATCACTTGGCGTGTACCTTTCTAGACATTTAGCACATTTTTATTTCTTGAATATTAGTCTAGAGTATTCAATAAAACTTCCATGTTTAATGTGTTCATATTCAGTTATAAGAAAAATTTGAATGCATTTGATCTCGTTTTAGAGAAAAGGCATAGTTTCTACTATTTTCTATCAGAAAGTAATGTCTTTAAAGAAATTTATGTATTTGTTAGTTTTATAAATATTGATTATATCATTGTGAAAGTCTAATGAAGTTTATAATTTACTAGAGATATTCAACATTTATGTAATGTCCTTTTGTAATAGTATTTTTTTGGCCCAAGTAAAAAAATGCATTGAAGCAACAAATAAATGTCATTTTGTTTTCATTTCCCTTTTCCCAATTTTGGAAAGATAAATCGCATGGTTTTTTTGTTATATCCTAAAATAATTGAAGTTTGTATATTGAGAGATTGGTTTTTTTGGTAATTAATACGTATATATTGTAATCATACATTTGAAGGCCATTTACAAGGAACTATATTTGTTCCTCACTTCCTCTTGATACTTCAATATACATATGTATGTAGCTCATAAATAATTTGATTATTGATTAGTTATAAATAAATACTTTTTCATAGTTCCTTCCATCTTCTTATTTGTGTTCTTCATTATTCCCTCCAAAACCAAATTCAATGTGTTCCTTTCTTCCCTTCTTTCCATTTAAAATTTTACCTTAATTATTTATTTATGATTCCTCTCTATATTTGTAGTTAAGATCCTAGGATGTTTGGGAAATTTTTGAAAATGGATACACAAAACTAGTAGATCTAGCAGTATATAACGCACTTTATTAAGCGAGAGAAAGATCTCTTGAAGGTGTGGAGAAATAAACATGGAAAAGCCCTCTTCTACATACATAAAGCTATGCATGAAAGAATTATTTCTAGAGTGATAGCAGCTAACCAAGAAAAATAAGCATGGGACACTCTTTAGGTTGTGTTTCAAGGTAAGGAGAAATTTAAAACTGCCAAACTCCAATTACTTAGAAGATATTTTGAGAATATTTCTATGAAAGAATCAAACTCTGTAGAGTCATTATTTACTTATGTTGTTGGCCTAGTAAATCATATTAAATCTCATGGAGAAACATTAGATGATAGAAGAATAATTGAAAAGATGCTTAGGAGTTTACCTATAAAATTTGATTTGTTGGTTATAGACATAGAAGAAACAAAGGGTTAGAACCATATTTCAATTGATGATTTGCATGCATATTTAATAAATCATGAGCAAAGGTTGAACAAATCAAATACATCTTTAGAGAAACATTTTCATCCTAGACATCAACAAGTCATGGTAGTGGTAGAGACATGTTCAGCCATATAGCCAGAGGAAGAATTCCATCTAGAGGATGGCGCAATAATAGTCCAACAATTCTAAGTGGAAGAGGAAAGATTCAAGACCATGGTCATAATCATTCATTTGGTGAGAGACAATATAAGTCACATTTATAGTGTCACTATTGCAAGAAATATGGGCACTATGCTTATGAATGTAGGAAAAGTAGTATGATCAAAACATGTAGAATCAAAATCAGGTTGGGAGCTCTACTCCAAGCTCCATGTTTATTTAATGCACAAGGATTACTAAGTCAATACCTTATTTATTTCCTAGTTAATGTAATCTTTCTCAAGAAGTTCCTTGTGATGATTAGTATTTAGATTCTGGTTATAGTAATCATATGTTAAGAAACTTGGATTTATTTCTAGTTTTGATTATTCGGTGAAGACGGATGTTACTCTTGGGAAAAATAATACAAAGTGTCTATAAAAGGAAAGGGAATATTAAGCATTCTAACTAAAATGGGGAGAAAATGATTATGTGTGATGTTTATTATATTGCATGTTCAAAGCATAATCTTATGATCATTTTTAATTGGTATAGAAGGGATATATATTTTACATTGAAGATGATGAATGTTTGATCATAGATAAATCTCACGAGTACTCGGGTAATTGCTAAAGTGCAGATGAAAATCAATAGAATATTGTAAGAAAAATAGGACTCTTGTTCTCATAGAGTGGTGGTAGGTTTGAACTAGACTAGACTAGTACATAATTTTTGGAACTACATGAACTACTCTCTAGTTTTATATAAATATCCCCTTCATGGTTGAAAATAGTGAATAAGCATTGTGTGTTAAGTATCGGTAATTTAGTATTAGATATGTACTCCCCTGCAGTTACGTGTGGAAGAGGTTTTTGTGCGTGAGACCAACATAAGAGGATATCAAGAGGAAAGTTGTGGTGGATTTGTTTGGTAGGATGATTTCTATTTTGCACCTATAAGAAAGTAAAAATAGTGACCTCTATAAGAGTTGGACGTGTGGTTTTTCTTTTCTATTTTCTATTTTCATTAGAAAATACGTGGCACCCTCAATTTATCCTTTTTATTTTCTTGGTGTGGAAAAAGTTACACTTTTTGGCATTGTTTTCCATTTTTTCAAGTCGTGTGAGTTTCAAATAAATTCTGAAATGTGGACAAGTGGAAACAAAACCTACGATCTAAGAACATGAGGATGTGTATGATCGGGGATCATTTTTGAAGTTCCCTAAACATCCCTAAATGGTAATAGTGCATAAGATCATGTCGAGAGCTTTCCAACGACTATAAGAAAGCAACAAATGGACATCAGGAGCTGTAGATATGTCCGGTCAAATTTCAGTCAATGAGAAAGTCAACTAACTGGTCAATATTGGACCAATGGCACTGTGACACGTGGTGAAAAGGAAAAGGGAGTCATTTGTTGGTTTTGATCTCTGGTCTTCGACGGTCATAAAATATTGCTCACCGAGAACAAGAGGCTCAACTTTTGTTACGGAGGGGAGCCTAGCTGCCGTGTGGACTATGGTATTATCACCGATGTGGTGGGTCCACAAGCCACCATGTGGCTTGCCACCACGAATCAAATTTGCTTGATTTTCCTATCGAGAGATGACAAGTGGACTATATGTTATTGACTGAGTTAATTATTTTCTATACCACATTGTATGGGTCAAATTTATATTATCTTGGTAAGTCCACTTATAACTCATTTTACATGCCACATGTCTAAGTGGGCGGGTTTGATTTGTAATAGCCATGTATTAGTGGTAAGTATTAAACCATGCAAATCTTCCACCTCCACTTAGCCCACATAAGCCGCCAACTATCTATTTACCAAGTCCACGTGGTGAAGGAGGTGAAGTGGTGGTAGGGGGCATGCAAATGTCATGCATGAAGCTTCCACGTGAGGAGAAGGATGGGGCGGTTAAGCCCAAGTGGTTCTTTGACCACTTTAAAACATGTGTGGGAAAGGATTTAATAAATCCTAAACATTATCTTCTTCCCCAAATGTGGGAAATCCTCACTTAACTATGTCCGCTCATAAGGGAATTGATCCCTTCCTAAGTGCAATCCACCAAAAAAGGGATTTTATCCCATTAAATAATGTAATCGACCACTATGGGAAATAATCCCATTTATTTTGCTACGGGTTTAGGCTAATATTAGCCTAAGGATATTTTTAAATGCATTATTTAAGGGCCCTATTTTGTATAAATAGGGAACCCATTTCATTGTAATGGACACACACAACGCAACAGAGAAGCTCATTCCTAGAGCTCGAAAAGGAGAGTGAGCCAAGAGGAGAGTTAGTTGTCATGGGCATAGTTGTGTGAAGACCTAATTTATTTAGGCATTATTATTTTAATTATTATTGACCTATTATTTTTAGGCAATAGTAAATTAAAATTATTGTGGCTAGGAGTTATTAATACTACCTAGTCGGCCCATAGCGCCACACCAAATTATTGTGAATCTGGAATATCGACCGGAGTGCCATAGGGTGTTACAAAGCATCTGGAAGGTTGATCGAGAATCGGAGGATTCGAATAGTGGAGTTGGTGCCATCGAGCTTGCCGAATATGCCAGGAAAGGGGAAGTCGGGTGCTATTTTTCACCCTTGTCTTTTGAAGGTCTAGTTATTCTTCTAAGCAAGTTATTAATAGTTTCCATTAGGTTTTCTTGTGAAAGTACTATTGTAACTTAAAAGTTTTGACTAGTGGAGAACGGTTCGATAAGAACTCGAGAGACATAGGTAATTTCGAACTCCGTAATCAATTTTGTGTAATTATCTTTATTGTCTTGCATTAATTTTTAAATTGATTACTTAAAAGGAGAAAAATTTTGGCAATAATTAAAGTCTACAAGGGTCGAGATCGGGTAGATAATACTTGATAATTTTCATATCAAGTTGGTATTAGAGCAAGTGATCATGCTTGCAACTTGCTAATCTCGAAGCATGTTCAGAGAGCTGGTTTAGCCTCATTTTTATGCTTGATAAATCTGATTAACATAGTGATTACTTCAAGGTTGGTGCAATTGGTTTGATTTGTGTGAACAGGGTACAAGTTCACTATGGGCAAGATGTCTCAACCGGTAAAGCTCAATGAGCTTGAATCTTATAATTACCAGATCCAGGAAGAGAAATATCTCCTACGATTAATGTATTACTCCTTGGAAGAGGAGAATACTCACTTAAAATTAGAATTGTAAACCAAAGATGAGCTCTTGGCAAGGTTGCAATGTGGTGATTAGAGAAAGGAAATACCTTCAACTTCATATGCAGTGACCATGGCAAATGACTGCACTGTAAGTTGTTCACCACTAGAATCATCTTCTTCCTCCCATTCGGTTTCAGATTCAGGTAATGAAGTCTTTGGTTTGTTTGAAAAGCATACTAGAGGCATTGGATCCAAGTTACTAGATAAAATGGGGTTTGATGGAAGAGAACTTGGTAAAAATGGCCAAGGCATATCTAACCTAATATAGGTAAAGGATCGTCCTTGTTTTGCAAGTTTGGGTTTTTCTAGTGCGGGAATGGATATTGGAGAATGCTCCAAGAATGCTTTTTGAGGAGATAAGCTTTTGAAATAAAATAGAATACCCCGCTAGTCTGCAAGAAGATTCGAGTAGGAAAGTTGTGCCTCATTGTCACAGGCAGGATGTGGTAAGAGAAATCAGCGAAGAGGTAATGAGATTCCATCTTCTATTTCTTACCATAATCATAAGCACAATAAAACTTCTGATCCACTTTTTCAGCTTAAGAAGTATGGTTATGATTTTCAAAAGATATGGAATTCCTTTCCATGTACTTTTTGTGGTTTGCATAACCATTTTGTGGCTAGATGTTGGAAGAGAAGAACACTAATGAAGAAGTTGATGTCATTTGATGAAGAAGAGAAGACCATTAAGAAGAAGTTAATGGTAGAAAGAGTTCCTTCCCAAAAGAAGGAGATTAAGAGGAATTTTTGTGCTCATCGCCAGAGGAATGGGCACCGGGTGGAAAATTGTTGCAAAATGCATCCATCTCGCCATCAGAGTAATGGCAAGCCAAAGATGGAATGGAGGCCTATTGCAAAGGCAAAGGAGGTTCCTAATCCACCACCAGTTGACAATTCAACCCAGGACCGAGGTAATACACGAAAGTGAAAGTCCTTTAAAATGGATAAGTCAACAATTTTTCAATTATATATTGCATAGTTCAGATTGAGAATAGTATGCGGTATTTTTGGAGATCAAATTTTGTGAGAAAAATTTGAGAGAAAGGTTTACTATACTCGGTGGATTTTCTTACTTAGAAAATTTGATTAATGCTCCAAAAATATCTCCTAATCAGCTCGTGATTACTCGTTACAACTTGAATATGGGATTTGACTCATAAATCTTGGAGATTGATCTGCCATTTGTGTGTGCAAGCGCAGTAGAGCTCTCAAAAGATCAGCTCGGAACTTCATTCTATGTAGATGCATTGTGACCGTGTCTGTGAGAATGGTAGTTGAATCACCGTTGGCATTGACATCAGGTCAGAACTTCATTCTATGGAGAAGCCATCATGGGCATCTAGCAGAATGGTACCTGATATTTTTGTCAAATAAGAGAAACTCTTAAAATATTATCTCGGAACGTCATTCGAGTCAAGGCATTGCATGTTGCATATTCGAATGGTAGCCGATCAACAGACTTTACATCGTACATTAGAGGCTTGGGGTCTTAAAAGAGGCTTAACATCATGTATTGGAGGCATTGAGGTCTGTAACAGACTTAGCATCGTGCATTAGAGGCTTGAGGTCTTGAAAGAGGCTTAGCATCATGTATTGGAGGCGTTGAGGTCTGTAATAGACTTAGCATCGTGCATTGGAGGCTTGAGGTCTTGAAAGAGGCTTAACATCATGTATTGGAGGCGTTGAGGTCTGAAAAGGAAAATTTATTATCCATCATCGACATCGGATCAATAATAGCTCTACGTAACATGGAGTTCCTTCAAACTAGTTTGGATTCTGCAGAATCAACTTGGAGCTAGGAGTTATGTTATAGAGTAAAAGAAGATCCTTGTTGTTAGATATCAGGAAGCTTAGCACCGCATAGTAGGAGCATTGAGGTTTCATGTAGAAACTTAGCACCATACAGCGGAGGTGTGGAGGTCTTCTTCAGATATCAGAGTGGCGCAATGGAAGCATCATGGGCCCATAACCCACAGGTCCTAGGATCGGAGAAAATTTGTCGAAATGAGAAGGTTACAGAGGAGAAGACCCAAGGGTCTACTACTAACGTAACACTTCCGAGGTAGCAGCAGAGTTTCAGATTTAGGATGGGATGGAAAAATGTTCCAATATAAGCTTTTTGGGACAAAAAGCCTTTCTTAGTGGGGAGGTGTGATTAGGGGATCATTTTTTTAAGTTCCCTAAACATCCCTAAATGGCATCTAGTGTATAAGATCGTGTCGAGAGATTTCCAATGACTATAAGAACACGAAAAATGGACATCGAGAGCTCTAGATATGTCGGTCAAAGTTCAGTCAATGAGAAAGTCAACTATGGTCAATTGGTCAATATTGGACCAATGGCACTGTGACACATGGTGAAAAGGAAAAGGGAGTTGTTTTTTGGTTTTCGATCTTCGGTATTTCGACGGTCGTACAAGATTTCTCGTCGAACAAGAGGCTCAACTTTTTTAGGAAGGGAGCACGGCCGCCATGTGGACTATGGTATTATTGCCGACATAGTGAGTCCACAAGCCACCACGTGGCTTGCCACCACACATCGAATTCACTCGATTTTCCTATTGAGAGATGACAAGTGGACTATATGCTATTGACTGAGTTAATTATTTTCTATACCACATAATATGGGTCGAATTTATATTATCTTGGTAAGTCCACTTATAACTCATTTTACATGCCACATGTCTAAGTGGGCAGGTTTGATTTGTAACAGCCATGTATTAGTGGTAAGTATTAAACCATCTAAATCTGCCAACCTCCACTTAGCCCACATAAGCCGTTAACTATCTATTTACCAAGTCCACGTGGTGAAGGAGATGAAGTGGTGGTAGGGGGCATGCAAATGCCATGCATGAAGCTTCCACGTGAGGAGAAGGATGGGGCGGTTAAGCCCAAGTGGTCCTTTGACCACTTTAAAACATGCATGGGAAAGGATTTAATAAAGCCTAAACATTATCTTCTCCCCAAATGTCGGAAATCCCCACTTAACTATGTCCATTTCTAAGGGAATTAATCCCTTCCTAAGTGCAATATGCCAAAAAGTGATTTTATCCCATTAAATAATGTAATCTACCCACTATGGGAAATAATCCCATTTATTTTGCTATAGGTTTAGGCTAATATTAGCCTAAGGATATTTTTAAATGCATTATTTAAGGGCCCTATTTTTGTATAAATAGGGAACCCATTTCATTGTAATGGACACACACAACTGATGGAGAAGTTCATTCCTAGAGCTCGGAAAGGTAGAGAGCGAGCCAAGAGGAGAGTTAGTTGCCATGGGCATAGTTGTGTGAAGACCTAATTTATTTAGGCATTATTATTTTAATTATTATTGACCTATTATTTTTTAGGCAATAATAAATTAAAATTATTGTGGCTAGGAGTTATTAATACTACCTAGTTGGCCCATAACACCACACCAAATTATTGTGAATCTGGAATATCGACTGGAGTACCATAGGGCGTTACAAAGCGTCTGGAAGGCCGATCGAGAATCGAAGGATTTCAAACAATGGAGTAGTGCTATTGAGCTTGCCGAATATGCCGATAAAGGGAGGTTGGGTGCTATTTTTCACCCTTGTTGTTCGAAGGTCTAGTTATTCTTGTAAGCAAGTTCTTAATAGTTTCCATTAGGTTTTCTTGTAAAAGTAATATTATAACTTACAAGTTTTGAATAGTGGAACGGTTCGATAAGAACTCGGAGACGTAGGTAATTTTTGAACTTCGTAATCAATTTTGTGTAATTTTCTTTATTGTCTTGCATTAATTTTTAAATTGATTACGTATACAAGGAGAAAATTGTCAGCAATAATTAAATTCTACAAGGGTATGAGATTAGGTAGATAAAACTTGATAATTTTCATATCGGTGTATGTAAAGGATATTAGTGGTTTTTCTTTGTTATTGCATGGAGATCTAAAAAATAGCAACTCTTTACCCTAAATGTTGTTGTCTTACGGACATGGAAAAATATTCATGTGGCCTTTCCAATAGATGTGTGTGATGTTGTGAAGAGTTGTGACATGGAGATACAAAATCGGACACACAACTACTACATACATAGATTCTTACGAGATCCAAAAATTCCTCTCTATGTAATTTATCTAAAATACTTTCTTCCTCTCAAGCATATGTCAAGCATGCAAGGGAGTGTTGAAACCACCCAAATCCATGCACAAGACTCACAGGTTGCAAGTCACACTACCAAAACCAATTTAGAAGACTCACAGACTACAAAACACCATTTTGATGCTCAAGAGATCTCCAGGTTTTATTTCACCTTGTTAGAATCCCTCCGTGACACCAAAAACCTTCAGTTTGATGAGCTCATTCACCAACAACTTACGGACTATTTCTTGTTCAATGTGCACTGCCAAGAAAAGAGAATACGAGAAGAACTAGACACCAGATATGACGCAGATGCGAAGACGAGTTTAAATTCCCAAGAAACGTCCTTGTATTTCAGCTCATGAATACTGAGCTCATCTTCAAGCTCAATTCTCTCTCCAGTGAGTCAAAAGCATTGTAATTTTATCCCACTAAGTAATAAAATAAAAATAGTTTTTAATAATGTCTACTCCAAAATTACTTTTGTCTAATGCCTAATTTATCAAAGGGCCAAACTCTACCACGGAAAACCAAGATATGTACTATCCTTTAGTTTGATGGACTATCGGTATTGTATCGATTCTTATTATCCCTAATGAGATGCTAAAGTCTGAAAAGTCTCGATTCCAAAGCCTTGATTTTGATCATGTTAAGTATCACTAATGACATGCAACGGATGTCCGAGATATAGTGAAAGCCAAGACATCATGACATAAATTGTAAACCATCTATGAGGTAAAGAATCAGATGAATATCCTCCATCTGTAGTTGCGGCTTCACACACTATCCATGGGGTCCGATGAGAAAGTCAAGGAATTCTTACATTGAGTTGTTGACCTACAAAAAAATTGTTAGCACTCAATCCGACAATCAAGGATAAAATCTTGGTCTTGATCACCTTGAGAAATCTCCCTTCCAATTCAGAGTGTTCTTCATGACGTTGAATGTCTCCAAGTGGATAGTTTCATTCGAAGAGCTCATAAATGTGTTACAATAAGAAGAATCCATTAACTCAGTTCAATATGAGTTTGCAAGATAAATCCCTTATCTCAAAGCCACAAAATGGTCAAAAGTTCCACAAGGTAGCCCGATGAAACATTCATAGAAATAGAAGAAATAACAATATCTATAATAATATAAATATCAAAATTCAAAGAGGTTGTGTCACATATGTCAAACCAACACCCACAAATGAAAACTCTTGGAATAATGGATTGAAACAAGGGTCTTTTAGTCAAGAAAGCACATCAAGGTGCGATGATTCTCAAAAATCAAAAGCAGCGTCACCACTTTGGAGGAAGCAAAGGGGACATTTTGTATCTCAACAAGATGATGGATCTGATGAGGAGACACCTGAAGAAGCCAATTGTGGTGCACATACGAACATAGTGTTAGTCTCCCAGACCTCGCAGCCCACGAGGAATGTCTGGTTGATAGATTCAGGTGCTAGTAAACACATATCAGGTGACAGGAAGATATTTGGTTCACTAATAGACCAACCCACTAGAGATTGAGTGCGAGATCAGTTATGATAAAGAGTATGTTGCAAAAAGAATAGGCCAAGTCACCATTCCTCTTAGAGCATGTAAATGTACACTCACAAAGGTATTATATGTTCTGGATTAACATCCAATATCTTATCAATCAGTTATCTTTTGAATCATCATCTGAAGGTGGAGTTTCTTGTTGATAATGACATCAAATCTTGTTTGATCTCACGACAAGGTATGGTTCTTGCTAGATAATTTTTGAAAGATAAATTATTTTCCTTAGATGTTGTTTCATCTTCTATAGTATCTCTATCTGCTTTATATACGGTAGAATCTACTCTCCTCTAGAACTACCGATATGGACAACTCTTTATTGGATCTTTAAACCATCTCGGTTTGAAAGATGATGGTACATGGACTTCCCAAGTTGTCCAATTCCTTTCCCATTTTCCCTGGATGTCTTGCAGGTAAACAACATAGGGATCCATTCAATACAATCACCTTCCATGCCAAGAAACGTTGTGAGGTTGTTCATACTGATCTACTCAAACCATTACCTACTTCATTTTCAAGATAAAAGTACTTCCAACTATTCATGGATGACTACTCTCGGAAGACATGGGTGTTTTTCCTAAAATAGAAGAGTGAGGCATTTCATCATTTCCAGGTGTTCTATCAACGTGTGGTGAAAGAGAACATCTAACCTCTTCTTCTACTCCACTCAGATCTAGGGGGGATTCATGTCAAAGAATTACTTGGAATTCCTGAACCAACAAGGCATCAAATAGAATCGACTTTCCCCTATACACCCCAAGGTAGAATGGCATTGTTGAGAAACATAATCACACTTTGATGGAGATGGATCATTGTATGTTGTCAACATGATAAAAACGGAGGAGCGATATTGGCTAGAAGTAGTACAAACAATTGTTTATCTTCTCAAAAAATCACCAACAAATATTCTACCAGAAAAAACACCAAAAGAGGAATATGTATGTATGCACTCAAAATAGGAAGAAAACGAGCTAAAAATAGTCCTATACATCCTATTGGGCTATAACACTACCTCAAAATCATATCGTCTCATGGATCTTAGGACGAATAAAATATATGAAATTTGAGATGTGGTTTATGACAAGTCATCCTTTGACTCAGTGATGCATAAATAAGAATCTACACCATCCGCCTCTCACCAATTTCTCTCCGAGTCATATGATGAGCAAGAGGAGAGTTCTCATAGAAAATATGAGATGTAAGGGGAGCTATATGTTGATCTTGTAAAGTTAGAAAATGTTACCACACATCCACCAAGAAATTCTTAACATCAATGACATGAGTTCTCACGAAGTGGGTACAAAAATCTCTCCCAAGAACTTCTTCTAGAGTCGAACATGGAGTCAAACAAGAAATGAGGTAAATTATGCACTCATGAGTGCGGTAGTTGATAGCAATGAACTTGGAAATGTTTGAGAAGCACCGATTCAACCTCAATTGGAAAAATCCATGGATGTTGAGTATGACTCACTCATGCAAAATCAGACATGGGAACTTGTCGATCTACCTATTAAAAAGAAACTCATAGGTTACAAATGGATTTTCAAAGCTAAATATAAGGCATACGAGATCCATAGACAAGCACAAAGAACGAATTGTAGTAAATGGATATCCTAAAAAACGAGGCATTTACTACCTTTTCACCCACTATGAAGATCAATACCATCGGGTTGTATTTGCATTGTTAGCACAAAATGGATCGAAACTTCAATAGATGGACATCAAGAGTGCTTTCCTCAATGGCGATCTCAAACAAGAAGTGTATATGACCTAGCCAGAAGGATTTTTTATCAAAATCATCCTAAAATGGTATGTCATCTCATCAAATCACTGTATGGACCGAAACGATCTCTTCGGGCATGGTACATGGTACATCAATATATATGATCACCTTTTACAACATTGTTTCACTTGTAGCCCCTCGGATTCCAACTTGTACATAAAGAAGGTGGGAATAAAAATTTTCATTCTTGTTTTGTATGTGGATGATCTTGTGATCACTAGAAGTTCAGAAGATCAGGTTGATATTGTGAATAATGACCTCAAAATATCCTTTGACATGACTAACTTGGGGCTACTCCATTACTATCTTGGCTTGGAGATATGGCAGAAACATAATCACATTTTTATCTCCTAGATAAAATATGCTAAGACACTCCTAGAAAAATACAAAATGTCATATTGTAAACCTCTTTCAACACCAATGGAAAAAGTTTACAACTCTCTCGATTCTAGGACTCACCTCAAGTGGATGTAACTCTCTACAAAAAGCTCATTGGGAGTCTCATCTACTTGACCTACACCAAACTAGACATATGTTTTGTTGTGAGCTATCTCTTGAGATTCATGCAGGATCCAAAGAAGTGTCACTGGGTTGTAGCAAAGCATGTTTTGAGATATGTCCAAGGTACACTTGAAAATGGTCTAGAATACAAGAAGAATACTTAGTTCTTCTTGCAGGGATACATTGAATCAGACTATGTTGGATCTATTGATGATAGAAATTCAATGTCAAGATACATATTTCATCTTGGATCGGGTCCGATCTTGTGGATCGTCGAAGAATAAAACTATTTTCAATCTCTTTCATCCACTGAGGAAAAGTATCATGTTATATGTGGAGTTGTTTGTGAGGTGATATGGCTACGTCGCATTCTAGCTGATATGAACATTCATGAAGAGAAGTCACTTGTTATTCATTGCAAAAATTAGGGTGTGTTGAAGCTTACGAAGAATCATGTTTTTCATGAAAGGAAAAAGCATATTGAGATTGGATGTCACTACATTTGAGAGCAAGTCTTAAAACACCATATCCAACTCCAATACTTCCCAACATATGCATATATAGTTGATATTCTCACCAAATCCCTTAGAAAGGTGAAGTTTGGATTGTTTAGGGAGTACATTTGTAAAAATAATGTAATAAGGGGGAATGTTAGCAAAATAGGACTCTTGTTCTCGTAGAGTGGTAGCATGTTTGAACTAGACTAGACTAGTACATCATTTTTAGAAGCGCATGTTAACTCCTCTTCATTTTTTTATAAATATTCCCTCCATGGTTGAGAATAGTGAATAAGAATTGCATGTTTTATCAATAAATATTTCCTTTAAGATTGAAACTAGGTATACAAAGAAATTTAGATCAAGTGCTTTTTGAGTAGTCTAGAGTTCATACTACGAGATCGATCTGAAGCTCAGTTTAGAGCAACATTCGAGCCATTTCAGGAGCTAAACAAATTCAATCGTCTTTTCAATCATTTATGAAAGATGAATCATGTCTTTGGCATCTCATGTTTGGACATTTAAATTTTGGAGGTTTGAAGTTGTTACACATGAAAAATATGGTAAAATATTTAACTTTAATTCAGAAACTAGAGAGATTTTATGAAGGGTGTATTGTAAGGAAGCAACATAGAGATACCTTCTCAGTTGGAAAATTAGTAAGAGCATAGACACAAATTGATATTGTTCATTTATATTTATGTGGAAAAATGCAAACACCTTCGATAGGAGGTTGTTCATATTTTCTGACTTTCATAGATGACTATACCAGGAAGACATGGGTGTAATTATTGAGACACAAGTATGATGCATTTGATATATTTTAGTAGTTCAAGGATTTGGTTGATAAGTAGAGTGGATACTACATCAAAGTTCTCGGGACATAAAGAGGAGGTGAGTTTATATACAATGATTTTGTAAATTTTTGCAAGAAGCATAGTATCCACAAGTAATTTACTGCCAGGTATACACCACAACAAAATGGTGTGGCAAAGAAGAAGAATAAAACCATAATAGAGATGTCCAAAAGTATGATGAAGGCCAAACATCTACCCAATGAGTATCGAGTAGAAGCGAGTTATAAGCTGTTGATTAAATTTTAAATAGGTGTCCAATGACATTTTTAGAAACATGGTTCATGACATGACTTGGAATCACATAAAACATAGTGTTGCTCATTTTAAAATATTTGGTTGTGTGGCATATGCACGTGTCGATGAGATATGGAAGAAATTAGGTAATAAAGGAGAAAAGTGTTATTTTGTTGGATATTCAGATAATACTAAATCCTACAAGTTGTCTAATCCAGTCATAAGAAAATTCATAATTAGCATAGATGTGTAGTTTATTGAAAATGAGGCATGGGATGGAAGTATAGAAAAATAGTCAGTATAGTAGCAATTATTCCTCAAGATGATATGGTAGATGAAGAGCTAGCACCACAAGGTATTATACCTTCTTCCACTCCTATACATGCACCTCAAGTTATAGCACAAGCTACACCTCCATCAACAGCTAGGAGGTCTACAAGATTATAATCAACTTTAGTTATGCAAGAGACTCCACAAGGAACACCAGCTCAACATCTCTTTAAGAAAGTGTGTTTGGATCTAATCCATCCGATTCAACTCAAACGAGCCCACCAACCCATCATCAAATAGTCTATTGTAGTGAAAAATAAGGAGTCTTAGTGAGATTTATAATGTTGATACAACTAACTCTTTTCGGTATTTTCATTATTTTGTCAAATTACGGATCTAGTGTCATGATTAAGAAGATATATAGTTTGAGACTCGGCTCGAATGATAGAAGTTATAAGGTCAAAATAAATGGAGAGTGTTGGAAATAAAGTTAATTTCAACCGTCTATTATTAGGAAAAGTAAACTTTGTCTTTTGTAAGCAATCCCGTAGATTTGATTTAATAAATTTTAAATAAAATTAGTTTCATTCATATATTTATGAAAATCATGCAAAATAAAATAAAAGCTTTATTTTTATGCATGCATATCTTTCGTAACAAAAGTTTTTTTTTTTTTTTTTGTTTGGGGGTGCGCGGGGGAGGGTTTGTATTAAAAATACCTCTTTAAATATGTGAGGCACATGTAATCAGTTTGTAATCGAAAAAAAAATTGAAGCTTATGCAAGCAAAATTTTCACAATCTTGCTGCAATTTCGAGTTAATTGTTCTATTTTATTTTCATTATTTACAATAATGAAAATACAAAAAAAAAAATTGACTTACATTTCTCACTACAAAGCACCACAAGGGCTCTAAGTAGAGAAACTCATTACAATCTTCAATTACTTTACTTTGTAGGAAAATAGTCTTTAAAGGAGAATGCATGATTGATTCATTTATCAAATCCCATTAATTATCCATAGATCATTTGTTAATTAAAGTCAAATTTAAGAAACTATGAGTCTCCCAATAACTCGTTCTTACGTTAAAGGTTTGTTTCTCATGCTATGGTTGTTTTAGTTCCAAATTTAGTTTGAGTCAATTTAGCATTTACACATCATAATTTTATTTTATTTTTAGTGGACTCTATATTGGCTCAAATGCCTAGTCCCACCAAGAACAATTTATATTCATTATTAAAAAAATTCAATGCTTTAATCAACCATAAGGAATTCAAGTGAAAATTTGGTTCCTAAACAATTATCACATATGTTCTTGTTTTTCATCTCGTTTACATTGTTTCGTAGGTCTCTTATTGGCATCACTTTATAATAAAATAAAAGTTACAATAGTACTTGTCTAACATCTTGAAGAAGTGCACGATTGGAAGCATTATAATTACACATGAACCACAAGTAATCTGTTTTCAAAGTAAGATCCCATGTTTCCGCATTTCACGATTCCACATGTGAGATTTATTTTATTCTTGATGTCATAAAAGGGCATAACAATGGATTATAGGACCAAATTTTCATTTTCCTGGTTTTTCTTAAGTCAACATCATTTAAATATTATTATTTTTGCAAAGAGTTACTTACAATTTTCTACCCACAAGTTAACCTCCTAGTCAACTAAGGTTTAGTTTAATTCCAATATGCACTCAGGGCTCTACACCCTATTATAGATCAGATTAAGGTGTGAAAACATATTTACCCTATAGAGCCTCCGACAAAATACCAAGGCATTATATTTTCACTAGCCAAGGTAACACATTTAGCTATGAGGAACTAAAGAGATCATTAACAAGAGTTTAAGTCATAGTACAACTATTTCACTAGCTTCATTTGTGTCATCTAGATCCCACAAAGAAATCATTCAATGATGAATTTAATATCTAGATCTAACCGTAAGACTTGTTAGTCCACTAGGATACTAAGAAAGTGTTAGTTCATTGGTATCCAAAAATTTTATCCCTTTTAAGCCGAGCAAAGCAACACGGATGGGCGTGGAGCTTAAAAGCGAGATAGATCATAGTGTGTGCCATTTTGTAGCTGAGGATGCGATCTAACAAGACCTTTATTACTTAGATTTTGGAGAGATGGATAGCACCTTTAAGAGGATTTGACCTATCCTCACTACTTTAGGCCGTGCCTTTTCGACCGGGGTGAGAGGATCCTTAGTGTAACCTCTATTTGATGAAGGAGATGGAGATATCCTTTGTTTGGAAAAATTTTAGGAAGAAAACCTTGGTAAAAAATACAGTCAATACTCCATAATTTAACTCTTAAGATTTGTCACTTCTAAATAATGGAGATACTTTCAACACAAGGCTAAGGTTACTAAAGACATTAAGAAATCCTGAGTGTTTTGCATATTTTAGTAAGTATATTTTGTTCCTTTGTTGATATACATGGCAAAATAGGGGTAGTTCAGGATGGATCAATGGTTTTTGAATGATTTTGGTGGGAGATGAAGCAGGATAAAGTTGATTATACCAGATCTTCAAAGGGACTTCACAACAATGAACAACTCAACAATAGAATACTTCAGAATAGTTAAGACATTCCTTCAACTAGAAGGTGTGCTTCAATGGAGGCCTAGATCAGCATGTTTTCACATAATCTTTGAGACTCTAACACGAAGGCTTGAATTAAAATACATAGTTAACATCAAAGTCTCGATCAATCAAACCTAAGGTACACCCAAAGACTTACATACAATCTTTATCAACAAATGACATTGAATTGCTTTTAAATTTTTTTATCTCATCCAAGATGAAGGATCTTCTTGAAATGAAATTGCAAATACCATTAAATTGTCACAAGGATGAGATCTTGTGTGATTTCACAAAGATTTCAATGTAATATTGCAATAGGAACGAAAGAAACTATTTATAGACATTCTGAAACAAAGAAGACACAAATTGCTAGAGATTGGACACAAATTAATTTCAAAATTTCTTAAATTCATTAGCAGGGGAAAGCTTCAGAGAAATCTCAAAGTACACTCGTCAATGGCTATACATTTGTAACCAACTTGACATGATAGAAAATCTAACACAAAGGAAATTAACCAGGTATCTCAGACGGGTTTCTCAGAATACGACTTTCTCAAATTTTCTCTTAGGAATTCAAAATCTAACCATTTGTAAGAGTATTCTCATTACATTTATACATTTTACTCACTCAATTTTTCCCCAAAAGAAAGAATATTCAAGGGACCTTTGCTTGTTAACCATTTGCTTCAGAAAGTGACATTTTAACAAATTTAGATTTGAAAGCTGCCAAGTGGACCAATTGTGAATTGATCACATTTCTTGGGCCCTCGACTAATGACTAGGATGCCATGCCACAACTTTTTGGCAATCCTTATAATCATTCTAATTCTGTTATGTGATAAATCCCCCTTTTAATCATTTTCCGGAGACTCTGCACAACTAGATATGACAGGTAATCCTTTTTGCTCTCAAGGCAACACCTTTTTCATATTTTACACCTACACTTTCATCATTTCATCCTTTTTCCCTCTCTTTCCTCTGCAATTCTGCCCGCATCCATCTCCTCTGGTAATTCCCATTTTTGCAAGTGCTTGAGCAATTCCAAATTCAAAATATTGACCTTAAAAATCCTTGGACTCACAAGTTAAGTTTCAATCCATCAAATGGCACTTTGAGGATAGAAATGACAAGGAGTTTCATCAAAGAATGATGAAAAATAGTTCCTATTCGTGTCTCCAAGAATCTCAAAGAAAAATGGTGGAAAAATAGCGTAATACACAACAATTTTTATTCTTCCTTTTTCCACATTATATCATAGCCATCCCAAAAAATCTCGGGCCTTCCACGTGCTCTAGGCCCAAGGAAAATGCCTTTTAGCCTTTGAAAAGCCTCGGTTTCAAAAGGAGCCAGCAGAAGCCTCCACATGTCTCAATGGTGCATTTTGAGATGGTCCCCAAAATCGAGACCCCAAACAAGCGCGGAGTTCAACATGTGTCTCATAATGACATAATTTGTTTAAATATTTGAAGGTTCAGCAGAAGGCGCCATGTGCCTAGGGTCCGAGATATTTTTCTTTGCCATTGAAAAGTCCAAGCAAAGGGAAAAGTGAGCGGAAGCCTCCAAGTGTCCTCCTGGCACTTCTTCAAAATAAAAATTAGGGGCTGGTCCCCAAACATGTGCGGTCCCTCCACGTGTCCTAGGCCTTTAGAAAGTTTCTTGAAAATTCTAAGTATGGGAAGACCCAGTGGAATCCTCCATGTGTCTTCATGGTGCAACTTTGAGATGGTGCCCAAGAGTGGAGACCCTGAACAAGCGCGGGCTCACCACATGTCCCAAGCCTTAGAAAATTGCTTTGAAAAGTTTAAGTACAAAGCGGAGCTGGCGGAAGCCTCCACATGTCTCCCTATCGCAATTATTAAGGTGGGACCCTAAGGCGGATCCTCAAATGAGCACTAGCCCTCCACATGTCCATGGTCCGCCAAAACTATACCAGTTGCATGAAAATTTTGTCTAAGTTTGGGCAAAGCAGCGGAAACCTCCACATGTCCTCTCGGCACAACTCGAGGTCAAGCCAAAGGTGAATTTTCAAATGAGTGTCGTTCCTCCACGTGGACAATTTTAGGTCTAAGTGAGCCTCGAGTTTTAAAGTGACCCTTTGAGCCACATCCAACTAGAAAGGGCCCCATTTCCATTGATGTTGAGAAGTAAATTTGACCAGGGAAACATACACCCGTCAAACCGTAAAATGCAGGAAAATCACCATTTGAGCCGGAAATGAATCTTTCTTCACAGAAAGAGAATTTAGAAATGTTATAAGGCTCAAATATGATCCTCGAGCTATATCCAATCACATTTACATAGGTATTTGGGACATAAATGACAGGGAAAACAAAAAACGTGATTTGTGGGAAGCGGAAGGAAAGGAAAAATTTGAGTTTTACGCCCAATTTAAAGACTCTTTCATATTAACAAAGGAATGAAAAACAAATTCTGGACCTTTAAGTGATCCTCGACCAAGGAAGGGACTAATCATGGTAACCAAATGGAGGACAGAGTTTTTATGCATCAATACGGGAGATAGAGAAAACAACAGAGCCCACAAACTAGAGAACTTCAATGATAAACAGGGCGAGACTAATTTGAGCACCAACATCGGCTCTGACTCGGGGATGGGCACTCCCTATGAGTGCCACAAGAACAAATAGCATACCAAGTGCCAAAAATAGACCATTGGGCAATGGAGTCAAAGAATAAGCTTGCAGAGCAAAACAACCATAACCATCCTCAAAAATGAATCAAGAAACCAGCAAAACCAGGTCACTAAGGACTAGAACGAACAAAAACACAAAAGCAGATGAGAACAAAGAACTATACACTATACAAATGGAGTATACCTTGATTATGAGAAATCAATCAAGGAAATGTTTAAAATGTCGCAATTAACAAGCTATTCAAGTATTTCCCTGTCTAAGTCTTTTAGGAAGAAGGTATTTTCACCAATTTGAATATCAATGGAATAAGGGTCCATCCACAATGCATCCTCTCTATCTATTCAACCTATTGTATCTCCTTTTAGCGACTTTTGGAAATTCTTACGGTGGGAATAAAAAAGGACAATGTGGAATATGAAAGGTCACGTGCGAAATTGACAATGTATCTTTAAGTAAGGATTTTCATGAACTTTTTTATATTTGATTTCTTTTTTAAAAAAATTGGACCTTGTGGTTGTATTTTAGATGCAAATGTGGCTAAATCTACCCCACGGTCAGTCTTAAAAAATGTTGGTGAGAAAATTTATCGGGGACAAATTTGTGGATTTCTCACCAACGCTATGGGAATCTAATTCCCTCTATTTAGCTGGTACAACTTTCGTATATGCATGCACGAGTAAAGGTGGATTTTTGTGGTGACCTTTTGACAAGGGATCCAACAGGGCACTCCAGCGATCATGTGACAAAGATAGAAATTTCTTTCTAGAGAGGAATTTGTGCTGTAAGGTGGGAATAGGGAGTGAGAAATGAGATATGAGAACTAATGTTACGGGAAGAAAATCATATTCCCGCACACACTAGTTAGAAATTTCTGTTGGTGCTCAATTTAATCTCACCTGTTTGTTTAAAATTTCTCGAGACGCATGGTTAGAAGTATTTTTGTCTCCTGTATGGATGCATGAAAACTTTCTTCTTCATTTAGATTTCATTGGCGAGTCTTTTCATTGGGTCATGGATCACATTGACCCAACGCTCAAACAATCCCCAACAATTGTGCCAATTTGGTGTTGTTTCCGCACAAATAATTCCCCAAAAATGGTGCTAATTCGGTGTTGGTATCCAAATTAATTCTCCCACGATGGCTTAGAAGCATCACGAAAGCGGCAGGATTCTTAGAGATAGACAAATCATGATATGATTCATTTTTTAGCCAGGGAGGGGATTCAGCTAACTCTTTGTTACTCAGACATTGGAGAAGTGGATAACACCTCACTAAGGGTTTGATCTACCCTCACTACTTTAGGTTGTGCCTTCAACCAAGGTGAGAGGACCCGTTCGTAACCCATGTTGGTGAAGGATATCAAGAGATCCTTCTCTGCACAATGTTAATGAGAACCTTGAGAAAATATGATCAATACAACACAATCTAACTCTCATGAGTTGTCACACTAGAGAGTGGAGATGTTTCTTGGACAAGGTTCGGGTTACTAAAGACAATAATTGAATCTTGATTGTCTCTGCATATTTTGGCAGTGGAAATTGTTAAACCTTTGTGCATACAGCATAAATAGGGGTAGGTCATGCATAATTTAACGTTTGAGAAATTTTTGGTGGGAAGTTAAGAAAGATAAATTTGATTATACCAGATATTTGAGAGCCTTTACAAATATTGGAAAAATCAAAGACAAAATGCTTCAAAATAGCCAAAATATTCCTTCAACCGAGAAGGTTGGAATCAATGGAGGCCCAGAGATGTACGGTTTCATACACTTCAATAATTCAACACAAAGGCTTGTGCTAAAGACTTAATTAAATGTTGAAAGTCCCTGATTCATCATGCCTAAGATACACTCATAGAATTACAAACAATCTTTATCAACATAATGAAAGTAAAGTGATTTTAAATTGTTTATTTGCATCACAAGATGAAAGCTCTTCTCACAATGAAATTGCAAATGCCACAATACTAACACATGGACGAGATCTTGTGTGATTCAAAGGGATTTCAACATAAGATTGCAACATGAACAAGAAAAACTATTTGAAAACATTCTGAAATGAGACAAACACAATAATGCTCATGATCAACACAAATTCATTTCAAGGTTCATTAGATTCATCAGCAGGGGAGAGTTTCTTGAACAATCTCAGAGCTTGTCAATGGTTATACACTTGCAACCACCTTGATGTGATTAAATCTAAAACACTAGGAAAATAAACAGGTTTCTCATACGGTCTCTCGAGAAAATGGTTTTTTCTCAAACTTTCTTAGAAAAATTAACCCCCTTATGGAAGAGTTTTCTCATTGCATTTATACAATTTCACTTGCTCACTCATCCCAAAAATTTTCCCCAAAAGTCTAAAGCTTCAAGAGAATATTCCTCTATATTTTTGTCAAGTGGAAAAGGTGTGAGCCATTCACATTTCCTACTTTCATCAGATAAGATTAGGGCCTTTGTGCCATAACTTTTGACAATATTTTTAATCATTCTTTTATTCTTTCGTACAAGAAATCCCCTTTTTAATAATTCTCAGGTGGCTCCATATGGATTGATCTAACAAGCAATCCTTTTCACCTTTGAAAATACACCTTGAGAAATGAGTTCCCGTGCATGGATACCTGCATTCGTGCCTCTCAGAAATGAGTTCCCTGGCATGGATTATATTACATATCTGCACTGTGAGTCCGAGTCAACCAAGTTAAAAGAGGAGCCAGCGGAATCCTCCACGTGTCTCCTTGGCACAACTGCAAAGGTGAAGTCAAAGGCTAGTTCCCAAATGAGCGCGTGCCCTCCATGTGTTCATAACCTAAGAGAGTTACATTAGTCGCTGAAAATTTCAAGTATGGGAAGGTCAGTGAGACGCTTCCACGTGTCTATTTGGTGTAACTTCAAAGATGGAGTCTAGATGCGGGACCTCAAACTAACGTAGGCTCTCCACGTGCCCTACGCCTAAGAAAGTTACCTCGGCCATTGAAAAAGTATCAGCATAAAGAGGAGCCAACGGAAGCCTCCACATGTCTCTTCGGCACACTTTTGATATGGTGCCCAAAAGCAGAGACCCCAAACAAGCGCGGCCTAGAAAATTTGTTGAAAAAATTTAAGAACCAAAGAAAGGTGCCACGTGCCTAGGTTCCGAGAAAGTTTCCTCAACCATTGAAAATTCTAAGTATGGGAAGATCCAATGGCAACTTCCATGTGTCTATTCGGCGTAACTTCAAAGATGAAGTCTAAAGGCGGGACCTCAAACAAGTGCGGGGTCTCCACGTGCCCTTGGCCGTTGAAAAAATATTGGTTTAAAGAGGAGCCAGTGGAAGCCTCCATGTGTCTCTTTGGAAAACCTTTGATATGGTGCCCAAAAGAAAAGACCCCAAACAAGTGTGGGCTCTCCATGTGTCTTGGGCCGAAAAAGTTGTATCGGCCATTAAAAAATTTTAAGAACCAATGGAAGGTGCCACATGCCCTGGGTCCGAGAAATTTGCATCGGATGCTTGAAAATTCTAAGTATGGGAAGATCCAGCAAAAACCTCCACGTGTCTCTTCGACACTCTTTCAAAAGTAAAATTTAGGGCAGGTCCCCAAATAGGCACGTGCCCTCCACGTGGACAAGATTTGAGTTGAAGCGATCACGGGGTGCTTTTCACATTCTATATCACTTAAATAAATTGTGCATTTTTAGACAATTTGGCTGTCCATCCACTTTTGATATAGGATTTACACGTGGCTTTTTTCAAGGCGTCAACGGGGCTACGACTTACTTTATGACTTTCAATCCTTTTTAAAACAAAGCGAGAATCTAAAAATGTTGCGGCGACACTGCCTCTATGCTTTTAACTTTTGATGTGGGCCCCGGTGGAGTCGCGCACTCACTTTTATACTTTTACTTCATTTCAAAACAAAGCTTAAAAACTCTTAAGTGCTTGATGATCTGCCCTTTCATCTTTGATGTACACTCAACATGTGGCTTTATTTGGGCACTTGCAGGGTCACGCTTCACTTTTATACCTTACTCCCTTTTTTCAAAACAAGGCTAAAAGTTCCAAATTCCTCTAGCGACCCATCTCCCCACTTTGAATTTTCAATTCTGACTCAAACATGTGACATCATTTGGTCCCTAGCAGAATCGTGGCTCATTTTGCTCCTTTTCACAAAAAGGCCAAAATCTTCAAAATGCTCGATGATCCGCCTCTCTACCTTTAACTTAAAAACATGCCATGTATCCTTTTGTAGGCCTTAGGCATTCCTTTTATATTTTCATTCCTTTCACCATAATGCCTCAAAACACAAAAAGGGCCCGCTTTCCCATAACTACTTGATTTATGACATGTGTACATCTTCGGGGTCAAAGTAAGAATTTTCCTTTCCGCTTCACATTGTTGAATAGCCAATTAGAAACTATCGAGGCCACGGGACTAATTTGGAATTTTTTACAATTGTAACAAAAGTGACAAGTTCACTAAATATACCCTTTTGCTGCATCCAATTAAAAATGACCACGTAGCCACGGACGTTGGGACAAAATTGACACAGAAGACATGAATTTGGAAAAATAAAATGCAGGAGAAACCCCAAATTCACACCTAAATTACAATTTTTTCTCGTGGAGAGAAGACTATAAATAATACCAAGACAAAATGTGATCCATGACCCAAGGAAAAGACTGAAAATGACATCTAAATGAAGGAGAAATTTTTCATGCATCCATACAAGGAGATAGAATATTTCAAACCATACGGTGATAAATTTTGAGCAAACGAGGTGAGATTAAATTGAGCACCAACATGAAGTTTCTAACTAGTGTGTGCGGGAATCGATTTTCTACCTATAACATTAGTTATCATATCTCATTTCTCACTCCCTTTTCCCACCTTACAGACAAATTCCTCTGTAGAAATAAATTGCTATCTTTGCCACATGGTCAATGGAGTTCCCCTGTTAGATCCTTGTCAAAAGGTCACCACAGAAATCCACCTTTACTCTTGCATGCATATACGGTAGTTGCACCAGTTAAATAGAGGGACTTAGATTCCCATAGTGTTGGTGAGAAATCCACAAGTTTTTCCCCTGATAAATTTTCTCGCCAACATTTTTGCACTAACCGTGGGGTAGATTTAGCCACATCTGCATCCAAAATACGACCGCAAGGTCCAAAAATTCAAAACAAGAAATCAAATATTTAAAAAGTTCATGAAAATCCATTACTTAAATATACATTGTCAATTTATACACGTGACCTTTCATATTCCACATTGTCCTTTTGTATTCCCACTGTAAGAATTTCTAAAAGCTAGCTGAAAGGAGATACACCAGGTTGAATAGATCGAGAGGAATTGTTGATCCCACTTTCAAGGCTTTACAAAATCAACAAGAACAAGTCAGATATAATCCCTACCACTTTTCTCATGCCTCACCTCCATCTGGGTCATCAAGTAGTTCACCTAGAAATCCCATCCAAACTCCTGCTGATACTCCCCCTTCAAATTCTCCCATTTTTCAACCACCATTGAGCGTTGAGTTCCCGAAGGAAGAAGAATTTGTAGAAGCAAGAGCAGAAATAGAAACAACAATGGTGGATGAAGTAGAAAGACATCAACCCATTGTACCATGCGGAAGAAATACAATCCCGCTCACTCTCGAACCACCTCTTCACGATCTACCAACAAGTTCCCACAAGAACTTTCCAAAGTTCAAAGGCAATGGCATGAAAATTGCTGAAGCATGCATTTTCACTTTCACCACATCATGTGGGATTCTTAAAGTTGAACATGAAGATGTTGTCATGAGATTGTTTGTGGAATCTCTCCAAGAAAAAGCAGCATAATTGTTCTACCTCTTACCTTCCCAATCCATCACTTTTTAGAGCGATATCAAAAAGAATTTCAAGGAAGGATTTAGATTTTTTGAGGACTGTCAAGACCTCCTTGTTCAATTAGCACAAACAAATAAAGAAGAAAGTGAAACTATGAGAGACTTTATGGCTCATTTTGACCGGTTTCTCCATAGGATACTAGAAGAGGATTCACCATTAGAGAAAAACATCAAGAGATTATTTATTAATGCTCAATCACTGGAGGTGGGATTTTTCCTACGAAGATTTCAACCAAGGGATATTGTGAAATCACAACGATTATCAATTTAACTTGATGATGATCTCATCCTATCTAGAAATATCAAGAATCCCTCAAGGGGCAAGGCTCAAAGCATCCTAGAGATGAAAGAACCGATCCTTTTTTGTAAAGAATGGAAAATGAAATGTATTCACTAAGGAGGGAAATGTTTGAACAAGTATCTCCTCAAAGAAACGACACAAATCAAATTACAAGAGCACCTCGAAGGCTTTCCTTGGTGGCCCCACCTCTCAATGCAAGTTGTACGAGTAAGGAAAATAAAGAGTAGCTTGAACAATAAAGTGAAGGTGGTGATTTCCTAGAAATTGATGAGTTTGAGAACGATACACAAATCATATTATGTGAACATTCTAGAGGCGATGAAGATGACGAAGAAGATGCACCTAGCTTCTCATGTGTGGTATTCACTCGTTCTTAGTCTAGGAAAGGGGCTCTTCCTCCATTGTTGCAAAGAAAAATAAGACTAAAGATCCTCCTATGGAGACTCCACAAAACAAAATAATCAGTTGAGGATCTCCACTCCCACCCTCCATGGAGTTTGCATTGTTGAAGCCTTGATCTGTAGCAAATAAGAAGTCTCTAGCAATTTCAAGTATGTCTTATGATGCCTCTTCTAATTATAAATCTAAATCTAATCCTCTAAAATCTAGTACTTTGAAATCTTCTAGTGTACCTTTCAAGATCCCCTCTATTTCCCAAAAATATACTCTTGCTTCCAAACCTGTCCTAAACCAAAAGTAGACCTTCATTAGCCTCGCTTGCATCTTCTCATTTTGACTTGATAGAATATGCAAACAAATCCAAAGTGCAGATTCTTGAAACTAAATATTTGCGGACTCACCCACTGAATAATTTGAGAGATTTGTCTAATATATTAGTAATGGAAGTTTGACACCCAATTTTGAACACCCAACTCTAAAGGATTACTACCAAACCCACGTATACCTCCATCATAGAAAATGCTTTCATTGAGTGCATCTAATACCGATAAGGTTAAACCTTTCTATGTCGAATGTTAGAGACTATGTATTAAAAAATTACATAATAGATTTTGGAGCCTCGACAATGTAATTCTTGTAAAGGGCACCAAGGCTCTCAAAATCACCATGACTCCACTTAGTGGCTCTTGTTACTCCTTGGATTCAAAAGAGGTCTCACTTGTAGGGAAGGTAAAAGATCCATAGGTGGCTCTCGCTAGATTTGTAGACAAGAAAGTTTTAGCGATGATTTTTGTAGCAAATATCTCGACAACCTTTGGAATGTTGTTAGGTCGAAGCTTCTGCCGAGACTTGGGAGGGAAAATTTAGATGAATTGATCATCCACAACCAAACCAGTGAAGGGATACACGGAGAAATTACTTCCAAAGAATAAGATGAAGTACACGATCACGAAATCCGAAACCAACATCTTGTATCAAGATAGCAGGTAGATGAATTACTTTGTGACAACCAAGGAGGAAGATAATATTCCCGTCTTAATAGGGCCGGACATGCCTTCATGGAGAGGTATGGAAATTAAAGAAGCATTAAGGAGATTTGAGTTATAAGAGGGCAGCCCGAATTTCAAGATGATGCAAACCATGAAGAAGAGCAAATGGTATTTGATGATTTTCAAACAGAAAAAACAACTTATGTGTTTATTCGTGATGAAGAGATATTCTCATTCCCATTTGAATATGAGGAATCCCTTGATCACATCACCCAGGAAGAGACCAATCCAATCTGTAATGAGCCCTAATGAAGGTGGGAAAGAACCATCTATATAAGAACTATTAAGAGTTGCATAAGAAGCAGAAGACCTTGAGCTCGGTCTCAAACACTTGATGCAATCCATGACTCTTCAAGACAAGCATGAATCTGATTTGAAAGCCTTAACTAGTGTGAACTTGGCCATGTTGAAATAAATGATGAATATGATTCTCCTCCTAAGCCAAAGTTTGATGGATGCAACAATGAAATCAAGGTATTTTCTTTCCCATTTGAAGAGGAAGACTCTTTCCATGATGAAGAAATTGAAGCAAGGAGTTTTGAGGCCTTTTAAGTTGAAGCTCCTCTTGACAAAGGAGTGATAGAATGTAGTAATTCCCAAGATGATGAAGTAATCCCTCTGGATAGTTTCCTTGAGCTGTAAAATAAAGATCCTTTGAAGGCGTACAAAGATGAGCTGCAGGAAGTAACAAAGGAGATCTCTATATAAGAACTATTAGATGCAGTAGAAGTTGTAGAAGACCCGAGCTGACTCTTGATATCTTAACTCATGACATGCCCATACAAGATAAGTATGATTTTTCCTCCAATCCTCCCTACAGTACTCAAATGCCTCGCAGATGGAGTATAGCTAAAGGATGAATCTAAGGTTTCTCATGGAGAAGATCTCAATGAGCATAAAGAAAGTAACTCGGAATATTCAAGAAATTTGAATGAAAATCAGCTTCAGGGAAGTGATGAGATGTTTAATGAAGAATCAGCGATGTGGATAAACACGGAAGGAAACTGGCACTATGAAATTGATTTCAAAGAGTATGAAGGTAGTGGAATTTCCAAGAGAAGACCTAAGCATCAAGAAGCTCACGTGGACTCACTCCTACAAAAACACAGATAGTCATGAAATCACCCTGACTTTTATAAACATCACTCAGTGTTTCCCAATCATGGGTGACTTTTGAGGAATGAAAATTAATTTAGTGAAAGTGGGTTTTCCCCCACCTTGTACCATAGGTGATTGTTAGGTCTCTCTCTCTCTCTCTCTCTCTCTCTCTCTCTCTCTCTCTCTCTCTCTCTCTCTCTCTCTCTCTCTCGTTGTAAGTTGTACATGACTCCGCACCGCCCAATGGATAAAGCACTGGTTAATAGATTATATGGTCTAAAGTTGAGATTTTGGATTCTCCATGTCATTTTACCAAGCTAGAGGTAGTTATTGTCATGCAAATATGCAACAAGGAAATTTTCAATTTCCAAGCATGACAACTATACCCATGTGCCAAATTTTTCATGTTTTACCCTTCCGAGGCACCCCAAGTCTACCCAGTCAGTTTCGATGACCTCCTAGTTGATGTTAACACACCCCCTAGGTGAATTAGGAAATTTAGGTCAATCCCCCTAGGTGATTTTAGGAGTTCTTGAAAAATGTTATCTCTGGGCAGTGTTGGGAAGGGTTATCATTGGCCTTCCCAGGAATAAAGCAACCCCTTGGATTAGAATGGAGGAGAAAAATCCAACATGAAGGTGAATTGAAGGATTGGAAACATCATGGAAGTAATTTTTGAAGATTCAGGGAATAGTTGGAGAGTTTGGAGCATTTTGATCAAAATCGGGGTTTACAAGCCTAGGTAGTGCACAAGCCAAAAAAAGTTGTTGAGATTCCAAAGGTGATTCCAAGAGCTCCAAATGGAGTTAGGAGAAAAAAACATCATCAGAAATGGAATTCTAAGACCTACAAGATGGTGAAATTATTTTTTCACAACACTTTTGTGCAATGGGTCTGCAAGTAGTTTTTCTCATGCACAAGTGGAGTACCAAATCCAAACTCCAATTTTTCAGGGATCAAATTGATGAATAAAAACATGATACACCAACCATTGGATTTATAAGCCATTACCATTCACTATCATATAACATTGCATCAAAAAATTCCATTAGGAGCTCAAGTTATCACCGTTTCAAGTTGCCCTCTTGGAGCGAGTTCAAGAGTTAGTCAAATTTTGGAAGGACACGTGTCAACTCTAAGATCTTGGTGGGATTTTGTGTCCCTCAAGGTCAGGGACATCAAGGTCATGAAAATGCACCTATCCCCCATGAAGCCCTCTAGACCCACATACGACCTCCAAGATCACCAGTTCAGCCCCTAGGTGCTTGTGGGAGCTCAAAGCCTTCACCGTTGGATCTCTGCCACGTGTCATCACCTAGAGTGCCATGAAAATTGATGTCCCTCATGTCCCTTTTAGGTGAGGGAAATAAAACATGGAAAAATTTTCCCATCCCCTAAGGAGACTCTGGTCACTCATGTGACCTCTTCAAGAGTGAATTTCAGCCCCCATGTGTTTGTCAAGCCTTCATTCTCAACCATCAAATCTCTACCATGTGTCATCACCTTGTTCACCATGGAATTTGATGTCCCTCACATCCCTTTGAGGTGAGGGACATCAAACATGGAAAAATTTTCCCCACCCTTGTTGTGTAATTTTTAAATGTTTGAAATCCGACACTTAGCCATTTCCATTTCTTCTTCACAACTTCATACCTTGTCATAGCTTTGTTCATGCTTGTCCAAACACCCAGTCCACCATTGTTGCTCTATAACAAATCTACCATGTCAAAAAAAAAAATCATCCAATCCATGAAAATGCATAGGTCTTAGAGGAAAAATGGGTCGAAAAAATGAAGAACGACATAGAAATGAAGAAAATCAAAGATTTTTTGTTAGATAACCACGAAGTCGCCTAATCAAAAATCTTCATATCTTGCAAAATACAAGTTGGATTGAGGTTTCATATTTTACAAACTTACACATTTTTCAAGAAGATCAAGATGCAACAAACGGGAGGTCAAATGGTGCCCTAAAACATTTGTTCCAATAAAATCCCCATTTCTTGCACCGCTCACATTTTTCAAATTTCCCATCAATATGGTAATGGAAACGATCTAAAAACTTGCACATGGGTTACAAATGGAAAACATTTCGCAATAGAGTTTTTTTCTTTGCAAATGGATACAAAAACTAGACCTGCAAATTTCAAGCTCCATTAATGGCCGCCATGGCAGCTCCGTGCTCGAAGCCACTGCTAGGTGAAAATTTTAAATTTTATTTCCAGGCATTCTAGTGGGAAAAATTATGTGAAATTCGGAGGACATGATCGTGATGATGAGCCGAGTCCAAAAAAATATGTTTTGTTGCAAACCGAGCATTGGAAAGCCACTTTCCAAAAATAGTAAGCTTTCCTACACAGGCTTGTTATCTTCTGGTAAGTCTTCATCAAAAGTGACTGCAGTGAGTAGTTGTGGTGAAGGCAATGTGCACTGAAGGTCACCAGGAAGTTAGAATGAGTGTTCAGAGCATAAAATAGTGAAAATGACCACTTACTAAAAATAGTAAGCTCTCTATATGGGTGCTTACTAAAAATAGTAAGTCCCAAGAAGCGGCCAAGGTGAAGGTAGTGTGCACAAGATTGAATGAAGAATTTCATCACATCAAGATGGTCAAGAAGAAGAAAGAATCACCTCTTACTATAAATAGTAAGTCTCCCATGTGGGTACTCGCTATTAATGGTAAGTCATACTCAAGGGGCAGTTTTGGAACAATGGGACATAGAGGGATGATCATTTAGGTCAACACCATCATTCGGGATCATCCATGGGCATTGCTCATAGGGAATTCGAGACTCATCTCAGGGAAATCGATAGTGTTTTTCGACAACCACTTTGTGGCTTGAATTGTAGGAGTATCTTGTGCAGGGTGGAAGTTACGGTCATTGGTAGAACCATTCAATAATGTTTTTAAACAATCATTCTAAAGAATCTATGAGCCAATTTGAATGTGTAAGGAGTTCAAAGATTCATAGTTTCACTACATTTGAAGCTTTCCATCGACAAGGATCAACAGATTTCATCAAGAACAAAATCTCCTCTTCTTCTTCTCTCTCTCTCTCTCTTCTCTCCCCTCTTCTCCCAACTTTCTCTCACTTTCCAATATTCTAATTTCATGTTGGGGTTGCACTTTTCATATGTCTTAATGTTCCTAATGTAATAAGTCACCTTTATGTTATAAAAAGGGACTTACAAGTTTCCTAGGAAGTTAAATTTTTTTAAGTTGTGCGAGGACATATGAAAAGGCATTGGGGGTAGATGATGAGTCACCTCTCATTCTATAAATTGTAAAGCCATTCCCATTTCAAATGGTTGGTGATTGATTTTGTAAACTCAAGAGTGTATTATACTTTAAGAGAACAAAGGAGATAGCCATTTTCTTCCATTTTCCCCCTCACTAGATTTCGTCCATTCCCACACTATGTAAAAATTTTGTTTAACCAATCAATACAAGAAGAAGGATTTTCAAGATTTCTTTGACTAAGGGATTTATTAATAGTTTGTGATCATAAATTCTATTTGGTCTTCTTGTTGTTTGCAGAGTTGTTTCTTCTCTTTCTAACTAGTGTGTGTAGGAATCGATTTCCTACCCGTAACATTAGTTCTCCTATCTCATTTCTCACTCCCCTTTCTCGCCTTACAAACAAATTCCGCTTTAGCAATATATTCTAACTTTTCCATGAGGGTAAGTGGAGTTCCCCTATTATATCCCTTGTCGAAAGTTCACTAGAGAAATCCACATTTACTCACGCATACATATACGGAAGCTTCACCAGGTTAAGTAGAGGGACTTAGATTCCTAGAGCATTGGCAAGAAATCCACAAGTTTTTCCCCAAAAAAAAATTGTCAACAGGTGTACATGGTCATCATTGGAGAGAGTACCCTCATAACCCTACTAATAAGGGTAAGGCACTTGTTTCTGAGCCTACGGTTGGTGACATGGCCAGAAGCCACAAGATTTATGTTGTGGTCGAGAACCACCACGAAGAGCACCAGGGCATGGTGATTGAGACCACGGGTAGCATTGGTGGTATTTCTACCCCTATCTTATTTTATTCAAGCTCATCAGATTCATTCATTTCTCCATATTTAGTAGAGTGATACGATCTGGTGGAAGTTAGGCGGGGCCTTAGTTGGGATGTTAAGATGGATTGAGCCAAACTCTCAATGGAATATTTAGTTAAGGAGTGTGTAGTAGACCTAGGACCCTTCACCATGACTTTGGATCTTTGTATGCATCTCTTGGGTTCGTGTGGAGTTATCTTTGGCATGGATTGGTTGTCTTCACACACAACTAGATTTTATTGTTACTGAGAAAGGTTATATCTTGTGCAGACAATTTGGGAGTGGAGTCAGTGATTTTTAGAGTTAGAATACCCATCTCTATTCGCAGCATATCATTATGCGGTTGAAGTGGTGTGTGCAATAGGGTTTTCAATTATTCCTCATCATTGTTAGTGATCGATCGGAGGATGAGACTCATGGACCATCACTTGATGACCATACCATTTTGCAATATTTTTTTGATGTTTTTCCTAGTGAGTTGTCATGGATACCACCCCCACGTGAGATAGAATTTTGTATTGATTTGGTTCTGGGAGAGGAGCCTATATCACACGCACCATATAGGATGACCACACGTGAGCTATGTGAGCTTAAGTTGCGAGTTGGAGGGCCTTCTTGAGAAATTCCTAATCCATCCTAGTGTATGCCATTAGGATGTACCAATGATCTTTGTGAAGAAAAAGGATAGATCTCTACGCTTGTGTGTGGACTATAGGCAGACTGAAAAAAAAAGATCAAGAATCATTACCCCCTTCCATGGATAGATGATTTATTTTATCAGATGAAGGGGACATCTGTATTTTATAAGATATATCTTAAGTCGAGCTACCATCACTTGAGGATTACGAGAGGAAGATATACAAAAACCACTTTCCGCACAAGATATAGCCACTATGAGTTCACAATGGTACCATTTGGTCTAATTAATGTCCTTTTAGTATTCATGAGTTTGATGATTGAGGTGTTCCAAATGTTTTTAGATCACTTCTTTCTCGTATTTCTTGATGACATTCTGATATACTCATGTACATGTGAGGAGCACGAGGAGAACCTTCACCATGTTCTACAGTATCTTCGTGAGCAATAGCTATACGGGAACTTGGAGAAGTGTATATTTTTCTAGTCAGAGGATCAGTACTTAGGTCACATTATTTTTGGGGAAGGTATCACAATTGATCCTTCCAAGATTAGATCTATTATGGATTGGTCTACACTAACCAATGTGACCCAAGTGCACAGTTTCATGGGGTTGGAAAGTTACTATATGATATTTTTTTAGGACTTCTCTCGGATTGTGCACCCCTTCACTTCCCTTTCACAGAAAAGGAATAAGTTCGTTTGGTCTGATAGATGTGAGAAGGCCTTCAAGGTATACAGAAGGAATGCCTTACGAAAACACCGATTCTTGTAGTGTAAAATCCTCAACGGGATTTCTTCATATGTCTGAGATGCTTATTTGGCAAGATTACATGGTTTTTTGATGTAGGAGGGTCGTGTAGTAACCTTTGAGTCTCGCAAACTCAAGGATTATGAGCTCAATTATCTGATTCGTGATCTTGAGCTTACGCGAGTAATGCATGCTCAATGCACGTTGGCATTAATTCCTTCTTGGCAAGAGGTTCATTCTCAAGATAGACCATTTGAGCTTATCACATGTCTTCACGTATCCCAATCTCCACGCTCGTCAATGACGTTGGATGGAGTTACTATGCAAGTAAGACATGGAGATAGATCATGTGAAGGGGAAGGATAATGTGGTTACAGGAACTTCTAGTAGACGGAGACATTTTGTTATGGCTACTTCGGTGGGTGCATATTTTCAGAGCGGGATTTTGCAACATCTTCCACATGACAACTTCTACCTTACAGCTAGATTAGAGATTGAGTCTCAGAGACCACTTGAGGGGAAGTTTGATGGATTTTCATTTGATTCAGATGGAATTCTCATACACATAGGCCATATCTATGTACCTAGGGATGGAGGTTTGACACAAGATATCTTGGTAGAGGCTCATCATGCACCTTATTCATCCCATCCAGGGGTGAAGAATATGCATGCAAGCTTGAGACAATTGTACCATTGGAGAGGTCTTCAGACGGATGTAGCTTTGTTTATGTCACGTTGTTTGGAGTTTCAAAGGGTGAATGCCAAACATCATCATCTAATTGGCCTTCTTTATCCACATGATATACCGGGGTGGAAATGGGACACCATTTCCATGGATTTCATAGTAGAGCTACCAACGTCGAGATACCACCATGAGGCCATCATGGTCACAGTGGATAAATTTATGAAAGTGGTTCATTTTTATCTAGGTAAGACCACCTATAGAGCTAGTTTAGTGGTGTGAGTATACTTAGATGAGATTTTCATACTGCACGGGATTCTACAAAATATTATCTATGACCTTGATCCCTTATACACCTCTCATTTTTAGACTACCATAAAGCATGCCCTTGGTATGAGTATCAACTTTAGTACAACATATCATCTAGTGATAGATGGGAATATGAAGTGGGTGAATCAAATTTTAGAGGACATGCTTTAGATGTACGTCATGGACCATCAGTCAAGATGAGAGGAGTATTTGTACTTGGTGGAGTTTGCATATAATAACAACTTTCAAATCTTTATTGGTATGGCTCCATTTCAAGCACTTTATGGTAGGGAGTACAGGACACCATTGCATTGGGATAGATTAGAGGATAGAGTATCTCGTGGGTGATTTTTGTTATAAGACATGGAGCAACAGGTTGTTTTGATCAAACAGAGGCTTCAAGAGGCACATGATGTGGAAGAAATATGCAAATCAGAGGAGAGTTGACCGTAGCTATGAGGTGGGCACAAAGGTGTTTCTTCGTGTCAAACCTCATAAGATCCCTATCCATTATGGAAAAGGCTCTAAGTTAGCTCCTAGATTCATGGGTCCATTTGAGATCTTGGATCGGATCGGTCCCTTAAATTATCGTCTAGCCTTGTCACACAGTTTGTCTCGCGTGCACGATGTATTTCATGTTTATGTTCTTAGGAGATACATTCCAAATCCCTCTCATGTATTGGATTGGACCGCATTGTAGGTGTAGGAGAAGGGTTAGGTAATTATGGAAACCATGCACATCATAGAGCACAGGACCCTAGGCCTTCGAGGCCACGAGATTGACCAGGTGCGAGTCCAGTGGGATAGGTATGATGAGACTACAGCCACATGGGAGGATGCTACTTTGTTATGGACCTAGTTTCCACACCTATTTCAGTGACTTCTAGGAGGAAGTCGAGTCTAAGGGGAGGGGGATGTAGTGCCCACTCCTCTTCGACACTATTTTCATTATGTTGACATTATTGATGGATTGATACTTAGACATTTTGATTATTATATATTGAGCAGTAGATGATAGACTATGTAGATATTTAGACTATTGACATGTTGTGATTCACATTTTGATTATGATACACTAGATGACATTGGTAGATAGTTCAATATATGTTGATTTGCATTATTTAGATTTTATACTGACACATTATACTCTGGATGTTCTGAGTAGAATTATGATCTCATGAATGTTATAATCTAATTATTTCATATGTTGATGTATGATATAAATACTTAACTTTGATGACGATTATTTATTTCTATGTATATATTATTTCTCAATGTTGTTGATGCGGTTGTGAGGCCAGAGAGGTATTTTTGTGTTGTAGGGATATTTTATCACATACTTTTGAAAGGGGATAGGGGACCAACCACGAGAAGGATGTCAAGTGTTTTGTAACATAGCCAAATTTGAAAACTATGTCTAATGTTTATGTGGTGTTATTGCATGCCTAGTTAGGAGGTTTCCCATGGGGGTGACCTCACATGTGTGGCCATGGGGTGAAATGTTTTCCCTTCTTTTAATTTTGTGTGTGTTTTATTTTGTGTTATGTGTATTTAATTCTTGGAAATTTTAGTCACTTTATTAGTAATTATTAATGTGTCTTAATTAGCTAATCCAACTTAATTTGTTAACTAAAATAAGGATGTGACAATTGGATAATTATGAGGGTAGATGGTCCTTGAAATCTTGTGGATGTAAGTTGGATTTGTGTTGGATTTTGTGTTGTGTACTCTTCCCCAACTTCAAAATTCAGATTTTTACTTGGGAGGATTTTTTGGAGGCTTGTGGGACAAGCTAAGCTTGTCTCATGCCTCTTAAATTCACCCAAAAACCATACCTATGGTATGGGGAGTTAATTTTAGGCTTATTTATGCATTTTGGAGTGTAAAAAGTGAAAATAATTGCACTTTCCTACTTACCACAATTAATTTTTCCTTGGTAGGCATGGTGTGCAAGTTGGAGTGTCATGTGGGCATGTCATATGTCTTACATGTTCATTTATTGTCTTGGGAATGGTGTTTGACTTGTGTGTTGGAATGGAGGAATGATGAAGTGACATCCTACATGGAGCCACCTCATCATCCTCACATCCCATTTCTATTTATTGATTGAATTTGAAGGATTTTGGGTTACTTGTTTATTTTCCTTCTTTTACACTTTTAGAATTGGGAGCTTGTTGGAGTTTCTTTTGGAGTGTGCTTGGCTTGAAGGTGTAAAAAATCTTGTGGAGTGAAGACTCTTGGAAGCTTGATGGAGAGGTAGGATCTCCACCTTTGTTATCTTCTTATTTATGTTTGTATATGTGAAAATTGTGCTTGTTGAATATTGTATGAGTGTTGTGAATGTGTTTTTGTGTGGTTGGGTAGTATGCCTTAAGAAGGGAGTGGGAGATGGAAGTATGGGACCATTGGGGAGGGAAAAGGGAGTTGTGAGGCATGCATTTTGGAGGGAGTGTGATTGAGAGTTTCACCTATGGGGAGTGAAAAGGAAAACATGGACATATTTTTGCATACTTGCAAGGGGAGAGATAAGGATGTTTTTTTGTTTGTATTGTGCACATGGAGGCTTTGGGTGAAACTCCTACTTCACTTGGGAGGCAAAATGAGGTGGTTCCCATATTCCTTTCTCCTTTTGGTTTGATATCAAACCTATGTGTTGTTTGAGAAAGTTGTAAATATTGTTGAGTATGTCTCTTGAATGTGTTGCATGTTTTGTGGATTGTATATTTTCGTGGAAGCCACTCTTGTAAAAGGTGATCAAATGTTTCTCAATATCCCTCATTGTTCTTTGGTTAGGACTCGTGGGACAATAAGGGGATGGCTTCTCCTCTTATTAGATTATACTTTGGGCGGAGAGCGTCGCTCTATTTCCTCTTTCTTTGTATTGTGATCCAAGCTTTTTCAAAGATTGAAGAATACAAGATTGAAGCTACAATTTGGGAGAAGACATGCAAATAAGACTTATGTTTTGACCTTGTTGAAGAATATCTATGTTGTAATTGATCATATTATTATTCCCACTTTGAGTGGAAGTTTGTAACATTTTTATGTTTGAAAGAAAGTTTTGTAATATTTCATTTATTCCAAGTTGAAGTGATTTAGTGAATGTAGAAAGAAATCTTGGTTGTTTACCTTGTTGGAAAGGACTAGTCTTAGTGAAAGAAATGGATTTGAAGTCCTTGTATTGTAAAATAATGATATGGCAACTTGTAGTTTTCATATTTGTATTGTAATGTTATAGTGAAAGGGAAGCTTAAGTTGTTTAGTTGGCTTGAAATGAAACTCTCCTAAATTTGTATGTATTTAAAGTTACAATATGGATATATATATGTATATTTGGAAGAGAAAGATGTATTGAAAGGAAGTTTTGTTGAGTTCTTGTTGGTTTTTGTTGGAAAAATTGAATATGTGAAAGAGAATGAATTGTAGTTAATGTTATACTCAATTTTACATTTTATTGCAAAGGAAAGGATAGAGAATGAGTTGATGTTATGTAATTTGAGTATGAAACTAGAAATGTTATCACTCTACCAACCAATGAATGGAAGACACCCTCATTAAAATTAATGTTGCATTAAAAATCAACTTAAGAATAAAAACTATTGAAAAAATGCATTATTGAGGGTTATGTTTTCAGAGAATAGAACCGTCTCCTTGTGCGAGCAGCGGTTTCAAAACCACCGCCCAGCACAGAGAAGTGGTCGATGAACAACCCCTAGGGAGGCTATAAGTCACTGGACCGCTTGCCTATATAGGGTGGTGATGCGGGAGCATAACTTGCAGAGACCATAACTTTTGATCCGACCGTTGGATCGTCCTGAAATTTTACAGGGTGGTAGATATACATTAGTACTATGCTTGGGGTCAACTTTTCTTGCAAGGTTGTGCCCATTTTGGCACGTTTTCGGCTCGGATTCCTTCATCTAGTGGCCTAAAATTGGCTCGAATGTTTTTTCCGCTTTTAACTAGGTCTTAGAACTTTAATAACTTTTGTTGTGCTTGTCAGAATAAGTCCAAATTTTGCGTGAGCCCTAATTTATGAATGCATATTTGGCACGCAAATTTTTGGGTCAATCTGAGTTGTTTTGCATTTTAGGGTTTTAGAGTAGTCTTGAAATAAAAGGAGAATTGTAATGATGTAATAGAGCAGTGTGAATTCCAGAATGAGAAGTAAGCTATTTTGAAACTCCTGGTTTTATTTGCAAAGCTGTTTATGTGTGTTTTTGGAGGTATTTCAACCTCTTGCAGCTGGATTCACATCGTGGTGCGGTTTCATCACTTTTAACGGAAAAATAAAATCCGTCGTGAAAAAATCTAGATTTAAAATTAGTTAAAATCTAAGCTTAAAACCATTAAAAAGGAAACTTCCAGCAACTAGTAATCAATTAAATTTAATTGTTTAAGCCTTCTAATCTCTTTTATGGCACCCAAATGTGTAAAATCCATATATTTAATGAAATGGGGTTTTCCCCAAATTGTTGAACTCGAAACAAGAATTGTTTCCATTAAATAACACAACACATCCATGGTAGGATCTCTACATTTAACAAATGAGTAATATTACAATAGTAAAATCTTTACAACTAAAATCAAGAGAAAATTTTCCATGGTTGCTCTTCTTTCTCTCATGGCTCCTCCTCCTTCTCCTCTTCCAAAACCTATAAACAAGAAAATAGCGAGAGGATGTTTTTTTGGGGCAAATAGAAATAAAAAGAGAACCATAAGGAAATTTAGGGAAACCTAAATCTAAGGGATATGATAGATTCAATCCAATGGCCCAAATTAAACCCTACCTCACTTAAGTGGAAGGTATTTTGTGGGAATATAATTTAAAAAAAAGAAACATGGGTAATGGGGTGAATGGGGCCACTTAGTGGCTAGGCAAAACAAATAAACCTTTGAGTTAGAAAATAATGTAATCTTGGTGCTTGATAACTAATTAAACTAATGGAGCTTAGTAGATGCTTTAAACCATAAATATTTCTTAGGAAGTAATTTAATAATAATTAATTATTAATTAAATTTCAACTTTCACAAGCTTGTGTAGAAAGACTTTAACCAAGAAATTTATTAATTGTGGAAATGTCTAACCTTGCAAACACTTTTAAACAAAAAAATTTACTACCGTAAACTTGACTATTAATTTATTAGTTCTATTTGTTTTGAGAGTAGAAATTTGTGGGTTTTACGGTACACATACAAATGTTTCACACAACTCAAACCCATAATTATAGCTACACAAAGTGTCAAGATGGGGACAATATCACAAGACATAAACCAAACTCACAAGAGTACACATAAATCATAACACCAACTCCATACACCTCACGAACATCACAAAACAACTCGTATACCTCTCAAAGCATCATAAATCAAACAAACCTCTAAATGCACTAATCACACACATAAGTCTCTTATGTCTCCCTCGAGATGTCGGTCACCCTATGGCCCTAGGCACATAGAGTCTAGACACCCCTAACCCAAGTGACATAATAACTTGTGGTTTGACAACCCGCTAGTTATGTGTAACTCATTGAAAGGGCATACCCCCATACAAAAAAGTGGTTTCATAGGTTTAATCACTCCATGGTGCATCCCATGACCCTATTCCACATATTACGACATTTGAACCAGCATAACAATCTATTTCAAATGCCAAGTGGAATAATCCAAAGCCTTGGGATAGGCTATAAAACCTTTAAACGTGAAAAGAAAGTTTAAATTTAAGTAAAGGAAATGGCCAAATAGCCATAGTTCTTTGCAAAAATGTGCATGTTAGTGCAACAACCAAATAAAATACCCAAAATATAAGAACACATCAATCAAGATAAAAGCTTGTTGGTGTTTAGCAAGAAAAGGGAAAATGTTCAATTTACGAATAAAATACTTATAGAGAAATATCACATCACAATAACTATGTGGCCTTATACATCCACCAAAGGGGTACTCAATGAGTTGTTGGCACTCAGAAATCGAGCCTCAGCTTGTAAAATAACATATCATATAATATATATGTCATCATCTCTATCCGAATCACCCCTCCATACTCGACAAGGCTCAACATAGTCAAAATCACATAGGATTGTTCGATGGACAACCCAATAGGAGAGAGCAAGGACACCTGGTTTGCATAATTTGAGCCTAAGGTGGTGCGCATCCACAATAGACTTAACAAGCTTAAAGTATACTAAATAGATAAAAGTGGGTTTTCGGTTTATATAAGGCTTCACTTCCTCGGTCGTACTCGGTTAAAGGTTATGAAGACTGGTCCACTCCTCCTCTCTTTATACATACACTCTTAATGATTGCTCCCCTTAGGTTTTTCAAGTGTAAGCTTCACAACATAACAAATAACTACATCACTAACAAAATGGTGATTCACACACATTAACCATAACATATTATGCATGGTATATATACTGAGGTGCAACACAATCATTACTTTCATGGATTACGATATATCGTGTTTCCCATAATGATCCAAAGGTGCAAGTATTGCATAATAGGGGTCATATAATCCCCATATGCCCCTAATTCACTACATGAATAATCACATATCACATGAATTATACGTATATGATGAACACATTGAGTAACATTACAACATAAATTCAATTGTTATATAACACGGTGACACACACCAATCATCACAACATGGTGGCAACATCACAATATAATCCAATTCACTATACACCAATTATGTTATGCATGAACCACAAGTGATTTGTTTCAAGGTAAAATACCATGTTTCCACATTTCACGATTCTCGCATGTGAGATTTATTTAATTCTTGATGTCATAAAAGGGCATAACAAGGATTACAGGACCAATTTTTGAGTTTCTGATTTCTCTTAATTCAACATCTTTCAAATCTATTTCGTTTGCAAAGATTTACTTACAATTTTCTACCCACAAGTTAACCTTTTAATCAACCGAGGTTTAGTTTAATCCCAATGTGCACTCAGGGATCTACACCCTATTATATATCAAATTAAGGTGTGAAAACATATTTACCCTATAGAGCCTCCGAAAAGACGAAGGCGTTATATTGTCACTAGCCAAGGTAACACATTTATTTGTGAGGAACTAAAGAGATCATTAAGAAGAGTTTAATTCATAATACAACTATTTCACTAGATCCATTTATGTCATCTGGATCCCACAAAGAAATCATTCGATGATGAAGTTAATATCTAGATCTAACTTCGTAAGACTCAGTAGTCCACTAGGATACTAAGAAACTGTTAGTTATACTTACTCTAGATAAGGTTTGATCATGTCGCTCCTAAGCGACGGTTCACGACGATGTCGCTAAGCATACAGACTATGAGGATAAACTCCAACTTGGGCTCTTTACCTTGGCTAGAAGGTACGTTGTCGAGTGTAAATATTTAAGTTCATTTCAAGGTCTCAGTTTTCTATGCTAAAAGGAATAACACAGGAAGGTTAGTTATGCACGAATTTTGTATTAGGGTTGACTATTTCATTTAGGTTTCTTTATTACATTTTCAAGGTAAAGAACACAACACACTAATTATTTAACCCTCAATTGCACACTGGAATTTCACTATAGGCTATTAGATTCAATTTCATTTAACACATATATTCAAAAAAATTACCATTTGTAAATCGAATCGAAATGACACTTATGATTAAATGCACATTTCCCAAGGCATCCTTAAATCTAGCATCTCATACATATTACCAAATTTCAAATATAAACTTTTCTGTAACATGGAAATACATTATACATATAAACATTTTCCAATAACATACAAAATTACAATAATACGCAATGAATGTCAATAACGCCATTACGTCATCTTTCGTGCATCCTGAAAACCATGTGAGCATGAAATCAACGCTAAATCATTGGCATGGCATCCACCTAGATCTAACATAATTAACGTTTTTAGTTTCCCATTTACATAATAATAATTTTCATTCTAAGGGAGAGGGTTAGAGACACATATTCATTTCACTTCATTTCTTAACCAGGGAGAGAGAAAGAGGTAGGGAGAGAGAGAGAGAGAGAGAGAACCATTATTTTTCCAAAAGTTCAATTTCACACAAGTCACTTGATATAATTTCAAACAATTAGTTATAAGTGTCAACAAGTTTCCACGGGGGTTTGGTAATCGACGAGGGTCCTACAACTTTCTTTTTTTTACGTTTTCTGCTAGTTGCAAAAACATTCAATTTAGGCTCGAGAGGCTAAGAAACCATTGTTAACGTTGTATTCGGTGAGAAAACATACTACGGGTGAGTTTCTAATTGTCCTCCTATACACCAAGAATTCTTAGGAAATGATAGAATTGAACTAGCTTAACGATTTACGATTGGTGGCCATTTTTCTAAGGCCATCGGTCGTAATTGACCTAGTTATAAACAATCAAAAGTTAGCTTGAGGTCTCATAAAACATGTCCAACATTGATGTTTGATGGACGAACACGCAATGAGAAACCTCCTACAAGTTTTCCTATATATGTGGGATTCACAGATTCAATGGGGTGAGAACTAGCAAATGGTTTTCAAATGGCGACAGGTTTTTGGAGCCACCGGTTGTAATTAGTCTAGTTTTATCTAGTCAAACTACGGCCAAAGGCCTACAATATGTCTTTGCCAAACTATCAAGAAGAGTGTTTTTTCCCAAACTAAAGGTTCTAGAAAATTATCTAGTAAAAATACTAGACGTTTGCGAAGGTGGATAAGCATTTCATTGTTCAGGGTTCAAAAGGTGAGCCGATACAAAACCCAAATTTTCATTTTAACAACTTCCTAAAAGTGCAACACGAGGTAACAGGGCTCCTAGAGGAGCTTGAAAAGAGAACATATGATCAATCAAGGTCAATCTAAGTGTTGAAGTGACTCCTCACATAACAAGGAACACGAAAGAAACTTAACATCTCTTTTTCGGATTTATGAAGGTTGATTTGCAAGTCTCCAAAAATCGTGATTTATTGGTTTTAACAAGGGAACAATCAACATATTTATAGGGAACTCAACCTTAACCTATCAATAAAAGGGTATTGTAGCAATATAGTTTGGTTGGGACATTTTCTAGATCATCAAAAAGTGAGGGTTTAAGTTCATTGTCTACCAAGGAATATTGAATTTTATAAGTTACGATATAACGTTTTATTGTTTTAAAACAAGTTTATTTAATACAATCAAATGTACGAAAATCCTACGATTTAAAATTTAATTCTATTGCAAAAGAAAATCGGAAGAACAGAATTATGAGAGATGAGGAGAGATGAACCATTCTTGGAGAAACGAAGTGGGTCGAAAATGTGGGGCTCATTTTTGCATCATAGCTAGCCATTTCATCAAACGGTTGCACACATCCACCATTCCACTATTGCATTTTATTCAAATATTATGCATGAGGTGTATCAATAAACCTTTGTTCATTCCCCATTCTGATTTCATCCACCAAAGCACATGACTAATACCCTTGGATCTGGTTCTTGAACCAAGCGCCTAAGTAGTACTCCGGTAGTGCAAATAGTAGGCATGTTTGGGTGGATCGCTTCATCTCTAGCTGAATTTGGCATCCAATGCAGTCTCCCCAAATTTTGACCTTTTGAAAAGCCACATGAGCAACCGAGTTGTTGTAGATATATGACGAGGTTAGGTGCAAATTATGTTACATTGTGCACCATTAAGAAAATTTATCTCGATCTTCAAGTATAAATTGAGGTAGTTGTGTGGTTTTACCACAACCAGTCTCTCCAAAACCCACAAGCACCTGATTATTTGCAATAGCTTGTAAAAGTTCATCTCTTATCTCACACGCGCGGTAGTGTTTCTCGAATAGTTGCATAGCCGCAAACGTGGAAACAAGCTCACCACCAACAATGGCCAACGCTCAACACAACAACATGGGCTAGTAAGATCTGAGCTACAAGTTAAGGAGGAGCTCAAACAAATGAAAATAGAACAACTGATCTTGACCTCAAAGAAGACAATGTAGTCATGCCTAAACAAGAAAAACCCAACCATTCGTGCAATCTAGCAATCATATGTGTCTACGAGAACACATTCTATTCAAGGCATTTTGAAAAACAATTGACATGCCAAGTGCGAGCTGCCACATTTGCATACAAAAATACCAATGCAAGGTAATACAACATCTAAAAATATTCCTCTTCCTTTTTTTTTAGACATGGGTCCATACATGACTGCCAATGGATTAACAACCACAAAAAGGACAAAGTTCCTCCATCCATTTTTCTTTTATAGTTGCCTATGTCATGCACTAATACAAGTTCCTAGTATCTGAATGAACCAACTAGCCCCTAATAATTATTACAGGAGGTATTCAGATGAATATGCGAGATGGAATACACATAGATGTTGCACAGGGGAGCACAAGAAGCACTTCTAATGGGCATTTTTTTGTGAGATTTGGTGAGGAGATTTCCCAAAACACTATTTGTTTGGAAAGAGAGGCGGGAAATGCGGCGAAGGCTATGGAGATTGGGTTTACACTGCAATAGAATTGGCTTGAAAGCTCATATTCCTTTTCAACAAACCCTTTCGTGCATATCCTACAATGATGACACCCTTTTAATGTATTTCTTTTGGGCATCCTGTGTCAACAGTTCACATGCCATGTGAATGCTCCCACATTTTCATCTACTTGCAAGTTATAAAGGTTTTCAAAAACCCAATTTTATACATATCATGTTATCATTTCCATCCATGAGGCCACATTCAGGCATTCATTCAATAGTTCACAACCAAGCACATGCTTCCACATTTTGCATACATATCTACTAGAGAGCTTACAACTACAACATCTGACAAAATTCCTCTATCTTTTATGCTTTGATGGACGTTCATTCCATGTTCCAATGTTCCTATTTGACTGACTTGGGAGTATGATGTCAAAGGGTTGAGACACATTTTTGCATAGGTGAAAAAGCAGTGATTTGCCCCCTAAAGAAACCCATATCTTTTGTATACTGCCCAACGCTAGAAAAAATAACGGCAACAATAGTTCATCTTCCTCTCGAGACCATTGAACGTACTTCAGATGCAACTACATATGCAACTAACCAATCACTAAAAGAATTTACAATGTTGACATAGGATTCTACATGGTTAATGCCTCCTAGATCACAAATAAAGTGAATGTATTATTATCATGCAGAGAACATGACAGGCTTGAATTCCTTTTCGTAGGTGCCCATGTGCCTTGCAAACATCCCACGTGCCTTGCTACTCTCCATGCATCCTCCATCATTATTCTCTAACCACCTGCCTAATTTATTTTTCAAACATACATTATTATTATTTTAGTTTCTTTAAATTTATTTTATTATTTTTATAAAAAAAATTATATTGGGCACTACAACTTCTGTATTTTTTGTTTTTTATCTCGCTTATATTCTACAAAAATAGCTTCCAATGCATGTTTGGGTCACTCACATGGTCGATGGGAAACATAACGTCTACGGATCCAATTGTTGTGAATCCAACTACCCTCTAAAACACAACTTTGCTATAGATTTTGGATTTCGTTTGTTGGAATTTTTAACTTATATGAGTTCTTTAAGAACTTATAATGGTGGTTAGAATATTTTTTTCCATAAAACTTTGATCTGTTATAGCCTCCCTCTTCGACAAGATCTTTCACTTTTATTTCTCTCTTTACGAAAGATGCAACTATAATTACAAGCTAGAAGGGTTATTACATCATAGAGTGTTTTTAAGATGTCTTTCTTGAAAGGGGAAATTGAATTGTCCCATCCCAATAAAATTAGTTGCCCCTTTGGTTTAAATGCCATGTCACATCACTAAAAATATACTCTTTTAATTATAAGGATAAAAACAATTAACGTATTTATTTTAAATTAAACTTAATACATATATGTGGAATAATAAGATTATTTAATTTTTATATTTTAAATTCAATTGTAAATCACAAGCATTTGGTTAAGAAGTATCACTATAAGATATTAAGTCTTTTATCCACATAATTTATACTATTTTATTGTGGATATCTTGTTTCAAATTTTGTATGTATTTTGTGGATTCCATCAATAAATGTTTTGTCAAAAAAATAGATGTGAACAAATTTGTGACAAAAGTTACTTGAATTTTTATTTATTTTTGAGAATTCTACAATTTTACCAATGTGACATTATTATCATTAATAAAAATTTGATATTTTTTCACATTTAAAGAATGCCGTGGATCCAAAATTTTAAGACTATCATATTGTATCACAATATTAACAAATTTGTAGACTTTTCCGTAAATTCAAAATTGTAACTATTTCTACAATTTCCAAACTTTTGCAAGATAACTTTTAAAATAATGATTGTTTTTGTTAAGAAATTATTGTTATCATATTAGTATTTTATATTGTTAGATATAATATTGATAATGTAATATGAGCGTAATAAATAGTAGTGAGTTATAACTCACGTATGCAGGTATGTGTTTATGAGATTGAATGGGATAAAATATAGTAAGTAATTAGGGTAATAGGAGAGTATTTTGGGATTAGGTAATAAGGTTTCAAATCCTATAAAACTATACTTAACCTCGAAATATTCATTCTAAAATATTCTTCCTTGCCATCACCGATCGAGTTTTGAGCGTCGAACATCCCTACCTTGGTTTCTTTTTTAGGTAGGTTTGGTTTTCTCAACACTAATTGTCTATTCCTTTCAAGTCTATCTCAACTTGCATGATTAAAACAATTAGCTAATCTACAGTCTATTTATTTCTGGGAGATAAATTCATAAAGAAAGACTTCATTTTGGAATTGTAGCATTGTTAATGCAAAATCACATCACCCCGAATGGCCTCGGATCTGGGTGGGGCATTCGGTGTGATTGCACAACATTGGATCATCTCTCAAGTTGTGGGACCTACAGACTTGAGATGACCCTCTGGAGAAATTTGGCTTCTTCTTCCGAAACTACCTACCACAAGCTACTCCAAAGTCTGAGACAAAACCTATCTAATCCTAATCTAACCTTCTAATGGACCAGGGAAAGAGAGAAATGCATAAAAAGAGCCTACACTAAGCGGTGATACACCAGAAAAGGAAGTGGCTGATCACAAATCCAATTGCCTGAAGTGAAGAGATGTGAGCAATGGAGGGGATAAATAGATGCATCACAGACCAAAGATGAAGTTCACATGGAACACCACTTCAAAACCCATTAAACACAGCTCCAGAACTTGCAATAAACATCATAGTATGCACAGTATACCCTACAACAATGAGAGGCAAGAAGAGACAATAAAATAAGCAAGGGATGGACAAGATGCATCACAAAATAGATTTTATTGCTCCATAAGTCACACGATACATCATCAGTGGGCAAGAGGCAAGAAAATGCCATTACAGAGCCATGAGAAGAGGCTTAGACTCCACATTCTACCCTAAGGGAGAAGAGAGAGGGGGCAGGAGAGGAACAATGACCAACCTTTAGAAAATGCCCCTCCTTTACAATATATAGGAAGAATAAAAGAGAAAGGAGGGAAGAATTCGAACCTTGCTCCAACCACCCCTGGAAGAGCATTGAATCCACCTACCACAATGAAGAGTCTCGCTGCAACACCCATGCCCCGTCGTTGTCCCTTATTGGGCAAGAAAGAGGCCCATTCTTCATCATGGCGGCAGGTGGGAGACTTGACTGACCTCGAAGAATGGTGGGTGAAACATAATGATGGTGCGTGAGAAGGCGACGTTGAGAGCTTTCGAAACATCATTTCCGCTCAAAATCGAGCTTCAATCGAAAGATAGGGCCGTTTGAAGGTCGGTGTCGGGACGTTTAACGTGGGCTCTCAATAATTAAAAGAGTCTGTCCATATAGGGCTCATGTGGCAGCCTCGCACGTCGTGAAAATTCAGCCCCTTCCTCTCGCTCTTGAAATTGTGCCAAACCGACACGTGGCGGCTTCCACGGGCTCCTCAATGTCCTCTTTATTTTGCTTGAGCCCCTCTTGATGGTGGAGACATTGTGCCCTACGAGACACGTGGAGGCTTCACACTCATTTCAAAACTGCCCCCAAATTTTGCTTTTGAAGTTATGCAGACAAGACACGTGGAGGCCTTCGTAGGCTTTTGGACTTTTCAACGATCGACCTTACCTTTTCGGATTCGACCACGTGGCGGGTTGGCGCTCGTTTGGGGACTACCTTTTGGGTCGCGCCTTTGAAGTTGTGCCAAAGAGACACGTGGCACCTTCCGCGGCTCTGTTCTACTTATTTGTGTTTTGGCTAAGTCCCTTTTGTTTGGCAGGGCCATATGTCTAACCGAGACACATGGAGTCTCAGCGCATGTTTGAGACCTGCCTCTGAATTTTACTTTTGAAGTTGCACCGTCTTGCTAACACGTGGCGGCTTCCACCTAGTCTTCCTCTGTTTAGACTTTTCAATGGCCAATTTTGCCTTTTTGAGCTCGGACACGTGGAGGGCTAGCGCTTGTTTGAGTCTCTGATTTGGGTTGCACCTTTTGAATTTGCGCCGATGGGACATGTGGAGACTTCGCGTTCTTTATAGTTAGCCAATTTGGGCTGTTGCCTTTCTTGGTCCCACGACTACGTAGCGGGTTGGCGCATGTTTGAGTCTCTGCTTTGGGTTGTTGCGCCGATGAGACATGTGGAAGCTTCCACTGGCTCTTCCATACTTAGTCAATTCAACAACCGGCTCTATCCCCTTTTGGACTGGTACACGTGGTAGCTCTACACACATTTGGGAACCCACTCTAGATTTTAACCTTGAAGTTGCGCCGAGTTGACACATGGCTCCTTTTGTCGGTCCTAGACTCTTCAATGGTCGATTCTGTCTTCTTTTTTACTTTAACCACATGGTGAGCCCACGTTTGTTTAGAGACTGCCCCTTGGGCTTAACCTTTGGAGTTGTGTCATTGAGGCACGTGGCACCTTTGTGGCTCTGCGACTTTACATTTGGGGAAAAGACTCCGCAAGCTTGCGGACCCGCACTTGAAAACTGCGTCATTTTGCGAAAAGTGCAAAAGTTTCAAAATGTCCCGCAAACCCACCAGCTCACATTTACACTTGGGCAAAATTTCCTCCGTGGCCCCCATGACTTCTCATTTGGCGAAAAGTCATCCTCGGGCCCTTGGTAGCGCATTTTCCACTTAGCAAAAGTAATCCTTCTCCGGCCCACAGTGCCATGCAATTATAACTTGTGTCTTTTGCAAAAAGTGCAAAAATGTCAAAATATCTCCCGCCACCTCGCGGTCCACAATTTTCCCATTGGCAAAAAAATCTTCCCCAGGCCTGCCAGCCTGTTTTTGGCAAAAAATCCTTCTCAGGCCCATCGGCCCGCCATTTGCAAAATATGAGGAGTTAGAAGGACTTATTTATATTTATGGAAAGGGAAGAAATTTCCTATCGATGGGAATGCTTTCAAGGGACCTTAAGTGCTTAAAATATATAAAAATTCAGATTGAAGCACCAAAAGGGGGAAAATGGTGTTAGTTGACCAAAAATAAATGTGAGCTTATTTTGGTCAACAAGCACTATTCAAACTTTTCTATTATTCATTCACATCCTTGCATCAATAGTCATTTGCATGCATTGAAGCTTCCACCACCAGTAAAATATATATCTACCATCGTGTTCCATTCATCCTGCAAGTGGAATAAAGTTATGATTCATCAAGTTCCAATTCTTCAAGATTTTGCAGAACTTTACAAGGATTGAACATTTGTTCACATCCTCTCATACTGTGGCGATGTGGTCAGGAATTACCTACATGTCAGTCACATTAGTGAGATTCAAGGAAAGGCGCCTGAAAGTACGTCGTCTACTACAATAGTGTTTGACATATAAATTAAAGTACTCATGTTCTTTCGATCTTCAACTGCGAAATACACATAACTGTGCTAAAAACTTTCATCATCTACCAGATTCGTATTCCATCGGGTTGGGTAATCTTGACGGGAGTGTGATAGCATCACATTACAAAGTATCTATGTATCCCCCACCCACTATGGCTGTAAACGTCATTCCCAGATAGCTCAGTTTTCAAATAGAGGAAGAGAAGAAATCATTCGCTGTCAAGTTCATGGTAAAGAAAACAACTTTTGACTTCACATGGTTTGATGGAAAACATAACGTCTATAGTCCAATTATTGTGAATCCAGTTTCCCTCTAAAACAAATATTTTTCTCAATGTTGATCACTACTTTTTAAGAATTTGGTGTGGCCTCCCATGTTGGATAGTGCTTTCACTTTTATTTCTTTCCATATGATACAAGGAAACTACAATTACAAAGATAGAAGGATTATTACATCCAAGAGCACTTTTGAGCCATGTCTTGAAATGGAAAATTGAAATGTCCCATCTCACTCAAAGTAGTTGTCACTTCATTTTAAGTGGTATAATACTTTAATTTTCACATAACACGTTTTCAAAATTTAATTGTAGGGTATATGCATAAATTTTAAAAATGTGGTATTGTTATGATTATTTTTTTATTGGTAATACTTGGAAAATGCTCTAAGTGCCATTAAAAATGAAATATATTCAATGAGAGCTCACAAGAAACATACAAAGTAAAAACTTAAACCACCCAAACAGTTTGTGGGCCACCCTAATTCAACCAAAAGTTGAGCCAAAGGGAGGACAAGAAGACAACAAACACAAACAAGGGTAGGAAAATTCAAACATCCTATTATTGAGCATTCGGTGACACATTCTTTTGAGTTTTGGTTATGCGCCATATTCCATCCATCATTGTCTTCCTTACTCTCTATTCTTTCGACTCAACACACCTGAAATTTTAATTTCATTCTAATTTAGTATTTGTACTTAGATCCTTTCTTAAATTCCATTACCTTGAGGTTTTCAATATCAAACAAAGTTGAGACATCCTCCTTCCTAATCGAGTTGTGTGATTCTCTTTCTTTTTCCGCATTTTCATATTCTTCTTTTATGTCAAGAACAATTTCAATGTTCCCATTTATGTTAGCTCTAGCCCCTTGAAATCCTACCTCCTTTTTCCTCCACATTCATCTCCTTTTTGTTTTAAATTTGTATGTCTTCAAAAATTCGAGGTTCCAAATCTTCCTTAATTGAATCGACGTTAGTCACTGATTTTTCCTCCTCTAGTTTCAGGTCCTCTAAACCCTACTAATTTTCAGGGGACTAGTCGCTACCACATGGCCTAATTGAATTCATACTAGGTGAAGCATCCAAGTCTAAGCCTTGATCATCTAATAACAGAGAAGAACAAAAACATTTGATGTCTTTATTCAATATAGAGAAAACAATATATACAATGGAGAATGGTAATTCCAAGATGGTTACAAGAACAAGTATGCCAACCGTCGAAAAGACCATAAAAAATAATGTAATAACTATGCTAATTAAACTAAAATTCCCCCTTATTCCATTATTTTTACAAATGCATCCCGAAACAACTCAAATTTCACCTTACCAAGAGACGTGGTGAGTATTTTGGTGACACGATAATCATTGGGAAGTACTGGAGTTGGATGTGGTGGTTCAAGACTTGTTCTCGAATGTAATGACAATCAACCTTAATGTGCTTGGTTATTTCATGGAAAACTGGATTCTTCACAAGATTCAACACACCCTAATTATCACAATGAATGATAGGTGGCTTTTCTTCAAGAATGTCCATATCAACCAAAATGTGACATAACCAAATCACTTTTCACACAACTCCTCAATAGATGAGAGAGAAACAATTGTTTGTTTCTTACTAATCCATGAGAAGGTTCGGATCTAAGATGAAAAACATATCATGTAGTTGATTTCTTATCATCAACAGATCCGACATAGTCCGATTCAAACATGTCCTGCAAGAAGAACTAAGAGTTCTTTTGATATTCCAGACCATAATCAACTATACCTCGAAATATCTCAAAACATGCTTTGTTACTACCCAATGACATTTCTTTGGCTCCTACATGAATCTAGAAAGATAGTTGACAGCAAAGCATAAGTCTAGTCTAGTATAGGTCAAGTAAATGAGACTCCCAACAAGCTTCCTGTAGTGAGTAGCATCTACTTGAGGTGAATCCTGGAATCTAGAAATTTGCAAACCTTTCTCCATTGGAGTGGACATAGATTTACAATCATACATCTCATACTTTTTCAGGAGTGTCTTAGCATATTTCATCTGGGAGATAAAAATGTGATGCTTCTTTTTGCCATATCTACAAGCTAAGAAAGTAGTGAAGTAGCCCCAAATTTTTCATGTCAAACTATTTCTTGAGACCATTCTTAAATTCCTCAATGAAATTGTCAAAACTCCTTGTGATCACAAGATCATCCACATACAAAACCAAAATGACAATCTTTGTGCCTATATTTTTATATACAAATTTGAATCTAAAGGGCTACATGTGAATTCATGCTGCAATAGGTGATCATCTATTTTAATGTACCATTCCCTAGGTGCTTGTTTGAGTCCATAAAGAGACTTAATTAAATGGCATACCTTATTAGAATTTTTTTCATCGAAAAATCCTTCTGGCTAGGTCATGTATACTTCTTCTTTGAGATCACCATTAGATTAGGCTTGTGTGCTTGATAAACTATATTGATAGCATGGTCGTAGAGTATAACGTGAAAAGAGGAATCTGTGGAAGTGTAGACACTTAAATTTTACACTTCTCCATCACTTACATTATCTTCATAATACATTAATCAAGATTATCATTTAATTACTCCTTATCCTAAGTCTAAAACCTCCATCATATTTACCTAGTGTAAATATCATCTTTTCACAACTGTAAAATCTATAAATCTACACCTAACCACCTAAAACCTCCTAAAAACCAAAAGACAAATAAGAAAAATTATCTCATAACCATTCTTGACCCTTACAATTCAAATAAAAAACATCCTTTAACATTTACATGACATACAAATCAAAACAACTTCATTTAGAAGTGGTTTTAAACACGTTACCACTCAAAATATTGAATAATCCGAATCGCATTTGGCGATTCTTTTTGAATCACCGGCGATTATAAAGAAGGATTCAGGCCTTCTTCCAGGATCGTCAATTTCAAATCTCTAGCCCCATGTTTTTCTTCAATCATCTGCATCCCACATCTTGTCATCCAACACAGAGGTATCAAAGTTATCATCGGACATCATCGATAGTTCTTGTCATCAATCTTTCAAACATCTCGTAATTCAATCACTCGATCGGGTGCAAAGTGCACCAGAGCTCATTCAACCAACACAAATCATCTTCTAGCAAGGTTTGAGGCCTCTTTTAGCTCCACTACAACCACCGGTATTTCTTACATATGTCCTTGTCTCTTTTTCATCACTTTTAAGATCTTAATTAGTCTTAAGCATCAATCATTTGTTCTTATTAAATCATCAAAGTTCTCTAGAATCACCGATGATTCCCTAAATATCTTGTGATTTGCCTAATCACCGATGGTTCCTATTATATCTGCCTTTTTATTATTTTTTTATCAATCTTTCTCATCATTTTTTGTTATATATGTTGCTTCTAACATGTCCTTGAGAATGGCTCTCTATTAGATAGCAATACCTGGTCATTCACATCCGATCACCAAAATTTATGACCTTCCTATAGTCTAGCACCCCTCTTTTTGGGAATAGTACAACATCTTGCACAAGCTAACACTTTACATTATCTCGATTCTCTATCGACAAAGAGGATATTGACGACAAATTCGAATTCCTTATGATATCTAATGAGAAATAGAAGACTTATGGTATGAATACTTTGCACATATACTGATTGCATCTACCCTCGCTTGGGTCACTTTTGAAGCCACACAGGACTTACCCATCCCTATGGAGTTAAGAAGCTTATTTTCTTCCTATCTACATATCTATGTTGATTGTACATCTCTATTTCCATCTGTATCGTTATTTTCAATTCACTTAATTGTTATAGAGCGAGTTGACATCCTCAAAGAAGTCCCTATGGATTCTTGGAGCTAGCCTTTCTAGAAAGCTCATATATCCATCTATCTAATCCTTTATGTTTAGTGTCTTTGAGTGCAGGTTACTTTATAGGATAAGAGAATTTACACACATCCGTACTTGATTAATTTCATTCGATATTAGCTTCGAGTATCTATCTCTATGGGTATCAATAAACCCCGCATCTTCTAAGGTCAATCCTATTTTTATTATTTCACTTCATTAATTTGAGTAGAAATGTAAAAATATCTAAACATTCTAACATACCCGATGGGACCTTGGTCCCTATTTTATTTCATTAAATTTGATTTTTTTCAATTTTTGGCTTTTTGCTCTATAATTGCTAGTGATTGTGTGAATCATTAATGATTTTGTCAATCATCGATGATCTTTGTGAGTGTTTTTGAGTACCTAGCTAGCCAACCTCTAAACCCCATTTTCTTTGTTGTTTTCTATCTTTTTCTAACATTTTTACTTTTTTTTATTTATATGGTATTTGCTTACTGCATTATTGCTTTAAAAAAACAAAAAGTTAAAAAGCTAAAAAGGAAGCATTTTTAGGTGAGTCCTTTTCCTTTCTTTTCACTTTTTGCATCACATTTTTCTATCTGTTCTCATCAAGTCGATATTTCTTTTGGGTTTTAAAACAAACCTTACATCCTACCTAGTCACATAGATCAATTAAGGGGTTAATTTGGTGCATTCACATTATCTTCCCTCACACATAGCCAAATGACATCAAACATTAAACTTGCATCAAATGCTCCTACCCAAGTGAAAATTATTGGGATTTCATCACCCAATAGGTAAACTAACTAGGTGTTCTGGCCAAGCATTAAAAACTAGTTTTCAATATAATAACTAAGCACCGACTCCCTTATCGTTACGGGACCATGAAGTGAGGGGGTAGGCCCCAATACTAGGCCTCGTACCAGCACCAACACAGATTTGGGCCTCACGTACCTTTAGGTATATCGAGGACTTCAGCCCTAAACATTCCTAAAACCATCCATAGATGGCTATTTCCTAAGACCTTATTCGTCATTTTACACATTTTACTTTTCCTAAATTAATCAACACAAAAGGAAATCATTCTATGTGACTTGTTTGTTACTTGTAATCAACCCATTTATATTTCTTTTCATTTTGTTAGGTGATTGTGTGTTTGTTAATATGGTACTTACAAGACAACAATCTTGTATCAATACTTCAGAAAACATGTCCAGTCCTTTATGAAAATCCACACCACAACATCATCAAACCTTACAACAAGCCCAAAAATAATTTGACAAAGCTCAATGCCAAGAACCTTTTTCAACACCCCGTACTCAGTCAACTTAAAACATGATAGATGACATTGCACGTTCCATTAATAATACTCAAGCACTTCTTAAAAACATTTTGCGATCATTTTATGGATGACAAAATGCTACATTACCACCACCCAAAGATCACGAACAAGCTGCATTCTCCCGGTATCAATCTACTTCATCGATATTCCCGAGCCCTTTGGACCTTGTTAGTTTGATAGCGGGGATCCTGTGTTTTTAGATATCTTAGATTCAAACCTTGTGGCCCTTAATGCTTATCTTGCAGCTAGGGGTGTTCACCTTTAGCCATCAATAATCGAACCACAACCTTACGTATTTGATCCTTCATTTTGTTTTTCTCATCTTATCAATCATAATCACGAAACTATCATCCAACAAATATATGTTTATCTACCATGTAGCCGACCCAATACATCTCTACTTGTTATGTCTTCATTCCCCTTCTTTGATCTTAATGTAATCTCTTCACAAGACAACACCACTCAATAACCAACATTGTCACTAGACATATCCACTGGTACTACACCCCCTCAAAATAACATAAGTCCATCTTCTTCCACACATACCCTTCCAACCTCCTCTATTGTTCGGACACCTCTTTTGAGTTTTGTTACCGTTGATGTAAATCTATCTCAACCATTAGTCTCTCAACAAACCACCTCGCCTCTCAAAACATTACCATGTCTATACTTAAATCCATACCCTTAATCAATACTTGGTGTTATTGCCATTACTCACCCCATTTCATTGTAATCTTTGACTACCCTCATTTCAAAATACATGTCTCGATTATCCCAACCACTCACTTCATCTCAATTTATCCCACAACATCCACAACCCTTTGTTGTCACTTCCATTCCATTCAACATCCACCCCTATTTTCACAACCTCTTTACCACACATCCACCCCTTTTCAACATATCCCTCGGGAAAACACAACCTCTCCCGAACACATCTACTCATATACCTTCTCATTATATTCAACCATCACATCCATTAGTATCACAACCCGCATACTGATATCCCCATCAACATTCCTCAACAAAACATCCCCTTTCAGCAAAATCCCTCACAACAATATCAAGCTAATCAATATTCATTTGGTTAGCTTGGCACATCCTCGTCTAATACACAAAAACCATCACAAACCAACCCTCTTGAAGCTCTAATAAATAGGTTATCCAGTCTCGAAGTTGCTTCCATGGGCCCTAAAAATACTCTTCCATATGAGAAAATTTGTAGCGATCCCATTCATCTCTCCGTACCCTATAAAGCCTATCCACCTCACTGGGAACTTCCAAAATTTCTCAAATTTTATAGTAAATAATGTCCCTAAGAAGCATATCCAAGCTTTTCATCATACCTATTATCTTATAACCCATGATCAAGATCGATGCTTAGGACATCCCTATGTCCCCATCTAGTCCTACCCTAGTGGTATAACAAACATCCTCGGTACTCCTTATTCTCATTCGCACAACTCACTCGGCTCTTCTTAAAGAAATTTTCTATCAACATAGTCCATAAAATCACCATCACATATCTTTATTCCTTTAAACAATTCGAGGATGAGTCTATAACAAACTTTGTTTCCGTTTGAGGGGTGTAATCAATCAATTATCATTCACACTCCCACAAATAGAATTTATTGAATTATTTTCTCATTCGTGAGCTAAACACATTTCATCTACACTACAGATTCAATCATTTCAAACATTTGATGAAGCCTTTACCATGGCCAGTAAGATTGAATTGTGATCCCTTGAAGAAGGCAGAGTCAAACTTAAACCAAAGAAACCTAAAATAGAATTCTCATCAAAACCATCCTCTAGTTCTAATAAATCTAAATCATCAACAATTGCGGTAGTTGCCAAATTAGCCGCTAAAGAACGTTCGACCACTAAATGTTCACAGAACCAACATAATTATACACCTATTGGAGAGACTTATAGTACATTTTTTGAAAAACTCCTTGCCACCAACATGATCTCTCTTCCATCCATTCTTCCAATCAACATATCCGTCTCTAAGCCCTCTTTGCATAGAGATAACAACTATTGTAAATACCATAGAGTTAAAGGACATGGCATTGAGAGCTATTATTCCTTTCGCAATGTCCTCCAGGATCTGATTGATAAAGGTGAGCTACATTTAGACAATCCTAATTCACCCCAAAATCATAATCTGGATGTATTCAAGTAATCGTTTCCCAATCATTCCTCATCAAGCAATAAACCACAATCCAACAATGTATAGGCTCACCACGTTATAAATGCCATCGATAAAAATTTCCTATCAATGTATCCACACCCACATCTTCTAGTAGTACCTCGAATAAACACCACCACAACTGTTATTGAAAACAAATCCTCTACATCTATAGCTACCACTTCTTCATTGAGCCCATCTAAAGACCCTTCACAAACACTTGAAACAACCGAGTCATCCAGGTCATTAAAAGTTCCTATGATGACTTCATATCTCGGTACCATCCCCACCACCTTCAAATATATATCCCACATCCTTCTAAAAAGGTTACGAGATATATCTCAAAACCATCCATCTACCCTTATGCAAAAATCCAAAAACCAACCATCTATCTTGGGTCCGCACCCTTCATCTAAAAACTGTTATCACTTGTTGGTCCAAAATCTGCATGGCACGGGAGATCTATGGATAGCGAGCCAACGGTGTGCGAGGCATAGCCCCTCTTTGAGTCGGCAAAGTGGCCCGGTTTATTGCTATTCTACCCGGCAGGAATCTATGCAAGTCTCACGATTACGCCCCGGGGTTTGGGATCTCATCCCAGTAGAGGTTTTTTCGACTGCGAAAAGAAAGGAATGAAAGAGAGGAGGAAGAAGGAACAGGTCCGAAGGGAGAAAAGAAATGAATTCCAAAGCAGAAAGGTCAGAAGATTTATGTTTTTGGGTTGGTAGTAAACGGAGCCAAACCTACTTGCATAAATAAACAAAGCAATACTGATGAGCAAATGACAGAAAAGTAGATATGAATCTAACAGAATAAACACGTGCAAGATCTAACATAAGAAAGTTCGACACATAACACAGTATTCAGCACAAAGTCTCAATATTTGTATTACTGTTTTCTTCTGTTACAAGAAAGCTCAAAGTCTTTCTCTCCTCACTTCTATTTTCATCTAAAAAATGTCCACACCCGAATACAACAAGTATTCCAATATATATAGAAGAGGAGAAGGAAAGAAGGCAAAAAGGAGCCAACCACTTATTTACAAAGATATTTACAAAATATCTAAAAGTCATGTTGACTTTTTTTACAACTTGATGGATGACATCATCCCATGATGCAACATGGATGATGTCATCATTTGTGCCAACATACTTTAGACATTCAAACAAGAAAGTCGGAGAAGAGAGAGAAGAAGAAGAAGGAGCAGCTACTCGTCGTCATCATCCTGCGGCCGAAAGGGGGTAGCCTGCTTTTGATGCTGCTCAGGTGATGAGATATGGAACTGAGCGCGGTATTCCAAAAACTTGTTAATCATTGGGCCAAATTGATCCTGGGAAGGATCCTTGTGCCGCTCGCTGATCGCCTCACAAGTCTCCCGCTCATCTATGAGCTTCTTGGGAAGTTTGGAATAGTCCTTCTCCACCTCAATGAGGAACCCGATGAAGTCCCTACAGGCCAGCAGGTTGTTGATAGATTCAGTGTCAAATGTGACCTCTGGCCCCGTTCCTTGAGAAGCGATCTCCTTGAAGATCCGGATGGTTTCATCAGCTGACCTTAAGGTAAAGGAAGGAGTGAGCAACCCTGGAGACATGTTGAGAACAATTCGCTCCATTTGATGCATTGTATCCAGGGCTTCTTCCTTGACTTTGTCAATCTTTTCTAGAATAAATTCTAGCTGATCCACCCGATAGTCCAGAGTGGACATGATTTTGTTGAGGGCCCTTGGATGGCCGAAGACGCCGAACTTGACCAGATCTTCGACTGAACAGTCGAACATTTGTTGGAAGGCCTCGTGCTGCAATCTGGCATGTTCCAACTCTTCTGATATGGGCCCCGCCAATGTTTGGAGTTCCTTGTTTGCCTTTCCGATGTTCAGATATAAATTGACAAACTCGGTGATCACTCTTTCACTGTCCTTGAGGATCTGGCTCCTCCAAGCGGAAACGGCCATACCCTGCTCGCCAATTTTGGCATATTCGTTGATTTTCTCCTGGCTGAGAAGCTCAGAAGTTTCGGCGGCAGTTGTGGGAGGCGCACTACCCATCTTCTGTAAGGCTTGGAGCAGATATTTGTTTTGCTCTTTTAGTAGCCTTTTCTCTTCTTTTGTCTCTTGAAGCTTTTGACAGAGGGCATCAACTGCGGAAAGAGCTTCCCCCTGGAGACTTTCAGAAGATGTCCCCATTGTGACTTGGGTCACAGTAAAATCTGTCGGAGACAGATCCTTTTTCTCTTTAAGGGGATCGGGGTATGCAATTTCCATGATTCTCTCACCTGCAGCACTTTTAGAGAAGCGTGCAACAGGCTTCTGCTTCTTCGCCCCTTTGGCTGGGATCACTGAAAAGTCCATCGGAGCGATGGGAACTTTCCTCTTTTGTTGGCTTAGCTGCTGAGAGATCCAGGCTGGTCCTATGGAAGAAGGACCGGAAACAGAAGAGGGGACAGCTGCAGTAGAAGAGGGGAAAAACGTGGAGACACGCGGCGGCGGCATTGAGAGAATAGCCAAAGAAGTGTCCACGGGAGGAAGGGAAACTGCAGCTGCGGAAGACATAGGAGGGGAAGGGAGCTCGGAGATGAGGGAAGAAATGGAGGAGGAAAGATCAGTGAGGGAGGAGAAGATAGACGAAGAAGCAGGGGAAAGAGAAGAAGAAGGGGAAGAGGACACGACCAAAGGGATGGTCGTTTGAGTCACTCGAGGAGGGGAAGGAAGAGAAGAAGAAGGGATAGAAGGGACCTCTGTTGTTGTAACAATGCCGACATCCTGAGTGGATGGGCCAATTGGAACTTCCTCTTCTGCTTCTTTCTCTGGTGTGACCAGAGATATTACCTGCTCGGGTGCCGCGGAAGGAGGACTCTCAGGGGCTTCTTCTTGGGTGGTGCTGGATTCACCCTCTACACCTTTGCCTTTAAGCTGCTTCTTGGATCGTGAAGGTGCGTTGCCCAATGGGGAGGTTGTGAAATCTACCCCGAGGTAGATTAGGCCGTTCATCCGGCACCAGTGTTCTGTCCTCCGCAAAGTCTCCTTGACCCTCTCCTCAATTGTCTGAGGAGCCTTAGTTCTATCAATGGCCGGAAAGGGCCAATCGTCCCCATCTGTATCATTATATACCTTGTCTGTTTCATCTTCCGTAGTTTGGAAGCCTTTGGGGACAATGGCTATCCCGTATTGGATGATTTCTGCCAATGCTAGGTGAGAATGATCCTTTCTTCTGAGCTCTACCTCATGGAGGACGTCAATATAAATATCCTCGATCTGAGGAACATGGATTGGATCAAGCTTTGCTCTTAGCAGGCAGCCCCTTGGGTCGAAGGTAGGCCTGGCTAGGAAGTCGTGTTTCAAATTAAGTAACTCCAGCTCTGCAAACATTTCCTTCGCCTTGTGGTGGGTAGAGCATGTGTATCGGCCCACTGTGAGGGGGAAAGGAGTTCCACCCTTCTTTCTTTTAAGGCATTTTTCGTGGTATGTGACCAGCTGCCTTGATAGCTCTAGTAGAATCAGTTTAGGCCCAGCATACCTTGGTAGCCTGGTTGGCTCTCCCAAAAAGTTGACAGCCCTCAGATAGGTGAATGTGGGAAATTGGGTGAACAGGGCCCCCCATTTCTCCGTGGCTGCCACTATGTTTTTGGTCGTACGACTATGAGTCATATTCGGCCTCAGCAGGCAGATGACATGGTAAAAGAATGCATCGTTGATTTTGGTGAATTGGGAGATGCTATTCTCCAGCCTTAATTCTGGATAATACTCGTATATTTTGACCTGAGGCCAAACTCCACTCCGGGTTAGGCCTGGATAATCCCTCTCTGACGCTGCAGCGTAGACCACGTAGGAGTTCATATGGAATACTCCCGTTGTGCCGAACTGTTGTAGCTGCTCGGAGATGGTGCTGCTTATAATTTCCCCCCAGCAAAAGCGCTGATCAGGCAAATTCTTGTTCATTGTTTCCAAGTAGCGCAGCATCCATTTATGGAAGTAATGGGCGTCAGAAAGCCCGAAGACCCTGCTCAGGAAGGTAATGGTATCACTGAGCTCTTCTGAGAAGTCACTGCGGTGGATGATTTGGGGCCACCGGGTTACCACCTTCTTATTTTTCAGATATACTTCGTTCATTAGCTGCATACATTGGTCTTCATTGTCTTCCCAGGCCTTGATGCACTCTGCTTGGCTAACGGCCACAAAGTGCCGGTGGTGAGGGATGCCGAGTATGATCTCAAAATGACGGGCAGTGAGGTTAATGACTACCTCGCCCTTGCTGTTTTCGACACATCTTGTGTCTTTGTTGTAACACTGGGCAACCACCATCATAAATTCATTGTTGATGGCACTGACGGGGATTCCTCCGGCGAAGTGCAGGGCACTGCCTATTAGTTTGTCCATCCATGGACTCCTTGTAACTTTCTGAGTTCTGGCCCAGAATTCCTCCATGTCGATATGCCCCAATTCTGAGTCTCTGACGTCCATGCTGCATTCGGCCTGTGACTCGGGCATTCTGACCCTCTGATATTTGTATTTCATTTCTTCCTCCGTAAGCTTAGCCTTTCCTTTCGGTTTGGTGGGTCTCCTATTGGATGTAGACATATGTTCTTTCGAACTCAGTTGCTGATCTGCATGAAGAAGAAGCGAGACCCAATCCGAAAAGGTTGAATTAGCCATTTGATCTTCCATTGGAATGTTAGCAGAAGAAAGAGTTAGAGATTTCTAGGCTCAGGGCGCAGGGCGCATGAAAATTGCAGCTTACAGGGCTAAATAGGTAGGGCGCACAGGAAAGGGGTGTTGCAAAGGTTAAACTGGCGCCAAAGGCGCATGGCGCATGCCTACTGCAGATTGCATTTTATAAAGGGCGCATGATAAGTGCGTGTTACATAGTGACAGGATGCGCCCTTTGGCGCATAGATGTTTCGTGTAACAAGAACTTTTCGTGCGCCAAAGGGAGCATGGCGCGGCGCACGAAAGGTTTACACAACATGATGTTTTTCTAATCGGGGATGCGCCTGCGCCTTGAAAGATTTGTACTTAGCGCAGACAAAGCTTGTGTTGCATGGATGCTGGGTGCGCCATTGGCGCGTGGAAAAGTGATGCAGCAAGGAAGGTTGGCGCGCCTTTGGGGCGCAAGCTCAGCGCTTGTAGCATATGGAAGAGGCGCGCCTTGAGGGCGCAGAAGTTCATGATGCAGCAGGAAAAATGGGTGCGCCATTGGCGCGGGTTTTGTTCATGTTTGGGGGACAGATGCGCCTATTGGGAAAAACAGGCTTTTCTCCATTTCTTTCTTCATTTGTTTTAGCAGGGTTATTGGGCAGTGAAATGGCTCATCAAAAAGGAGATAAAACCATGCTTTTAGACAGGTTCCCCTACCAGCAGATCTGGACAGAGGGGGAGGGATATGGGAAGAAAGCAGGAGGAGGATCTTGATATTTCAAACTTCAGGCACAAACTAAAACCAGACCACCAAGCACAAAGAACCAAAACGCAAAACATGAGAAAGAGAAAAGAACCTCTCACCTGGACAAATAGCAAAAATCGTGCAACGGGTCCACAAGGCGTTGAAAACGACGAGGCAGGGGCTGACAGGCTCAGAAAAATCACGTGCTTAGCGAATAGTGAAAATGACATTTTGGGCGCGCAAACACATATATATAGGTGAGCTGGTCATAAATGCGCCACCCACTTTTTAAAGGGCGCATGAGAGTTGCTGTCGACAGGGAAAAGCGTGCGCCCTTTGGCGCATGAAAACGTTTGCCAGCAGGAAATTAAGCGCGCCTTTGGCGCACCAAAAGCTATGTCGACATGAAGTTATGTGCGCCCTTTGGCGCACACCAAAACATGGCGCAACAAAAGTTGTGCCAACAAAGGCGCATGCGCCTTGGCGTATGCAGGGAAGGCTCAACATACTTTGGTGCACCAAAAGTGTGTTGACACTGAAAATCATGCGCGAAGGGTTTTAAAGGGGGCGCACCAAAAGTTGGTGTTACATAGCAATTTCATGCGCCCAGCCAAAAAGGCTCAAAAGACTAAGTTCGAAAAACCAGATTTCCCGGGAAGGGATTTTACAACGTTTCGAATGCAAGGGATCCCTAACGAGGGATCGGAACAAAATTTCGGTATGGTTATCGGTAAAATTGCCCTTGTCAATTTTACGGGATAACATCACTACACCTTCGAAAAATTTCTATCCACAGGAAACTAAGCCATCTACATCCAAGACAGGTGTCTCTTACGATTACTAATCCAATTTGATACCATTACCTTTAACATCCGCACCTATAGGAAACTATGCAAAAGCAGCTCTAGAAAGTTTTCTTCACCAAAATCTCGTAGTGTTACCACCTCTCAAACCATCTAGCTCTTGAGGTTAGAAACCATCTTGGTATAATTTTGAGGCTTTCGCTACTATTATTAGACATCGGTAGTTCTGCAGAAGATTATAAATCATTTCATTCGGTCGTTAAGAAAATTGAAAGTAAAGGCCTTCATTCTCCATAATCACAATCCAACAAATCTCATACAACCTCTACAACAACATCCTCATCGCATCCAAAACACCATTTACGAAGGTTTATACTCATCGGGTTGATGTTGTCCATATCACTACACGCTTATGTGCTTACAATCCTAATTCATCCGAACAAAGTAAATCTAAGATGTTTTTCGCCATTCCTCCACCTCCGAGTTCACCTCTTCTTCCAATAAATCTAAAGTTTCCACCACACTCGAGTCATCTAATCAAGAAGCTAAAATCTCCATCCTCATCGCTCCACCTTCTTCCTCTATGGTACAAAAGGTGGTCATCAAAAAATTGCATCAAGCTCCAATTAAAATGTCACTTTATGATCTTGTTAAAACATCACCCTTGTATAAGAAAGCTATGATTGAGGCCTGCAGTCCATATCAATACCCATAGACAATCCACCTTCTTTCACAAACTTCGTAGGTGCCCTTAAAGCATCCTCCACCATATTTTTGAGTCATCTGAAATACCATCACTTCGGCCAGAGGATCATGACTTACCCCTCTTCATCACCTCTCAAATCAATGATGTCCTCATCAAAAGGGTCATGATTGATGGGGGCGCCGCTATCAATATCATTTCATCCATTACCTTCAATCAACTTAGACTACCGAACACCAACGTCGCCCGGACACCAGTCCTACTTTGAGCCTTTAATGACACCATCGCACCCACACTCAATACCATCATCCTACAAATTAAATTAGGTGTCAAAACCCTTCTAGAATTCTTCTACATCATAGAAGGAGAGTTCTAATATAACATGCTATTAGGACAACCTTGTATACACACCAATCATTGTGTACCCTTAACCCTACATCGTTGCATTAAGTATGAAAATGAAGGCCGGATATTCACAATCCCTACAGATCCTAATCCTTTCGATGAATGTAATATAACGTACCATCCAAATGACGTCCTCATACCGAAATCAAAATCTTCCGATGAAGCATCCACCATAAAATCTATTCCATCATCAAAACTACTAGATGATTCCTCCCTCAGAGAGGTCATGGATTATCTCTCACTAGGGGAGTATCGTCTCCTCATGCTTAACTCCCTACCTACACCTAAAATGTATGGTAGACTAGACAAACAACCTATGTATGAGCCTAGTATTGGAGACATCATCTCTTATGGTCCGATGTACTTAAAAATAAATCTTGTTTATGGAGGAATCGACCGACCTTCATCACAATCCATCAAACAACATCATGTTATGCCTTTCTCATCCGATTTTCAAACATTGTATAATCAAATATTTTCCCACATATATCTCCATGGTTGTGCATGGAAAGGTTTTTTTGGCATTATGAATAGGGAATACATGATTTAATCATCCAACATGCTTTGAAACCACATGAGAAGTTCGGTTTAGGATAAAAAAATCCTTCCTTTGAATCACCAACACATACAATGAACTTAGATCATCATCATCATCCGCCGAGTCGATGACCCCATGGAAACCGATGACATTATCTCCATCCCACCCAAATTTTTATTTAGTCAATACTATTTCCTTAGAACCGCTAACTTATCAATCCAGCCACATCACTAAGCAACTTCCTCTCATTTCACCGAGAAATGATTAAGGAAGAATCACCCACCATTGACATCCTCCAATGCCATGACGGCCGGAAATCCTATCCCATATGAGAGTGGATGATCATTTCCTTCATAAAACCTTAGCACCTAACACATAATTTTTTTGTAATGAATCAATAATCGACATTAATTTAGGGACCACCGGGAACCCTCATAGTTAAGGTCGATCGATCACTAGATCCACAAGGCTGTATGATTTCACCGCTTTCTTATCAAAATATAGTCAATAATTTTTCTATTCATATAGCGATATTCCGGTATCGATCCAAACATCGTTGTACACAATATTGTCACCTATCCCAACACTAAACCGTTCAAACAAAAACTCTACATAATGCATCCCCGTGTATCTCTCCTTATCAAAGAAGAGTTACACTGTCTCATTTCTACTAACTTCATCATACCCATTGACTATCCTCAATGGGTTTCTAATATCGTGCTCATAACCAAAGCCTCAGGAAAATTACGTATTTGCACTAATTTTTGGGATCTCAATCTTTCCTTCCCTAAAGATGACTTCCCTCTTCCAAATATTGATCAACTTGTCGATTTAATAGCTGGCCACAAAATACTATCCCTTGTGGATGTCTTATCTGGTTATAATCAAATCCTTATCGCCACTGATGATCAACATAAAACATCTTTCATTACCTCTTGGGACACCTCCTGCTATCATGTCATGCCTTTCAAACTTAAAATTGCAAGAGCCACTTATCAATGCGCCATGACATATATATTTCATGACCTTATCCACAAAACCATAAAAGAGTACATTGATGATCTCTAGGAAATATAAGAAATGTAAAAATCATCTCGTCATCTATGAATCAATTTTTATCCATCTTATTTAGTATTTCCTCCATGTTAACCCTGTTAAGTGTGTTTTCGGTGTTTTCACTGGTAAACTCCTAGGGTTCATTGTATCCATCTAAGGTATTGAAGTAGATTCATCCAAAATCAAAACAATCATTGAAATACCTCCTCCTTCAAATATCAAATAGTTGTGTAGCCTTCAGGGTAAACTTTTGTCCATCCACCACTTCATATCTCAATTATCTTACCATTGTTAACCATTTCATCATCTTATTCGTAAATATGTAAATTTTAGATGGGATATTAATTGTCAAAAGGATTTCAATGAGCTTAAACAATACCTTCTATCACCTCCCATGATTATAAATCCTCTTGAGGGGGAGTCCTTTATCTTTACATATCCACCACAAACCATGATTTAGGAGCCATGCTCACCCATCCTATTGATCAAGGTCGTGAACAAGTCATTTATTACATTAGTCACAAACTCCATGAATATGAAGCCCATTTTACTAAGGTTGAAAAATTATGTTGTGATTTGTACGTCGCTACCTCTAATATACGTAACTATCTACTCAATCATAAAACATATGTTGTTACCTGCTTTAATTCACTCAAAACCATGCATTCCAAACCAAATCACAATGGCCACATAACTCGGTGGATCATGTGCTTATGACCAAGTTTGACCTTGAATTTGTATCGCAAAATCTATTAAAGGACAAGCCATTGCGGATCAGCTCATTTGAAGCACCTCTTCCTAATACTTGTCTCCCCATTAACAATTTCTGACGAATCTATCAACAATATCAACAAACATCAATTTATCCCTATTAAAATGACCCTCTTCTTTGATGGATCTAAATACCAACAAGGGGAGGAGTTAGTATCATTATCATACCACCTTGGGGCATTCCTATTCCGCTATCATTTAAACTTAATTTATAATGTACCAATAATATGGCAGAATATGAAACCTTAATCATGGGTCTCACCACCGCTATCCTACTAGGCATTCATATCTTATAAACCTATGAAGACTCACAACTCATCATTAATCAAGTCAAAGGAAAATATTAGTGTAAAAACGAAATTTTGTAAAAATATAAAGCCAACGTTGATTTTCTCGTCGAATCCTTCGACCATTACACCATCCAAACCATTCCACAATCCTCTAATAAGTTTGCAAATACCATGGCCTCTTTAGGAGCACTCATCCCATTAGAAACTGAAGAATCAAAAGATAACTCTAAGGTATTCGTAGTCGTTCAAAGATTGGATCACCCCTCACATCAAAATCAACTCCCTCCTATTGACACTATTGACAACCATCCAATTGATCTATGGTATTCTCAAATATTTGACTATATTTAAGAATCTAAAATACCCCTAATCTATAACAAAAGCGGTAAACAATCATTTCTTCAATGTTCCACTCACTTTGTCATCGTAGGTGGTATCTTATATAAACACAACTTAGATTGCCTTTTATTAAGGTGTCTTAAGTCTCATGAATCTATCAAAGCGATCCAAGAAGTCCATGACAGCATATGTGGTGGACATTTCAATGGTAACGCCGTCACTAAATGTGTCTTACGAATCGGCTATTACTAGCCCACTATCAATCAAGATTGTTGTGTGTATGTTAAAAAGTGTGTCAAATGTCAACTTCACTCAGATCTCATCCATGTTCCTAGTCAAGATTTGCAACCCACTCAGGACTTGTGGCCTTTCTCTCAATGGGGGTTATACCTCATTGGTACTATCAATCCTAAATCATCTCAACAACATCATTCCATCATAACAACCCTGAATATTTCACAAAATGGGTTGAGTTCATTCCCTTAACTTCAACTAAAGCACAACCAATCGTCAATTTCATTTATCAATATATCGTATGCCGCTTCGATGCCCCTCATAAACTTGTCACATAAAATGGAAAATCCTTCAAAAATAAGGATATTAAGAAGCTCCATGACGCTTGTAATATCAAACTCATATTTTCATCACCATACTATCCCCAAGTAAATATACACGTGAAGCCTCTAATAAAACACTCCCTAAATCCTTGTGAAAACAATAAACGACGAGGCAAGAATTGGCATCTCCAAATATCATTTTCTCTTTGGGCTTATCGAACTAGCATTTGTACTCCTATAGGTGCTACGCCCTTTTCATTAGTCTATAGCTCAAAAGAAGTCTTACCTCTGGAATTTCAAATTCCATCACTTCGTGTATCACTCAAAGACTTTATCCCCAATGAATAATATTGACAAGATTGTTTGGCACAATTTGAATTATTAGATGAAAAATATTTAACATCCCTAGAACATCATAAATTTTATCAAGAATGCATCAAACGAGCCTACAATAAACATTTCAAAGAACGTGACTTCAAAATTGGTGATCTTGTTCTCAAAGAAAATCAAAATGTCACTACTTTAGAATGAAGTAAACGTGGAAATTTTTCCCCTAATTGGATTGGTCCATACGTCATTACTCACAAGTATGGGTGGGAGCATATCATTTAGCCTCCCTTGATGGTGAACCTAAAAAGGAACCTTTAAATGCCTTGCACTTGTAGCATTTATACTATTAACCCTTGACCATCATGACAATAATTATATCTAAGACCTCATTTCATCGTTAAACCAGTCACTTTTCTCATTGTAATGATTCGAAAGTATGTGGTCTTCCATCACTATCCTTACAATCCTTAAAGATGAGCACCACAACTATGTTCATCATATCTTTCCCTAGACAAGTTCCTCCTTAGCAGGAACCCCGTAATCATTACATCCATCTAACCTTGTACCAAATCAAAACATGTTAGAGGCACGAATGTGTAGGTCATGTACACAATTCTCCCTCCTTGAAGCGAGTCTAATAGATTTTTCCCTCGGCTCAAAATAAAAATTCAAATTTATCTATGGATTCTCCTTATAAAAAATAAAAATAATAGATTGATCCTCAAAGGATAGCTTATCAAAAATATCAAAATCATATCATAAAAAAATAAAAGTACATTTATCCCTCGAAGGACAACTACCAATCAAAATTATAGACTAATCCCTTGAAGGATAGTTATTTTGTAAATTCAAAAATCAAAATTGTAGACTACTCCCTTGAAGAATGGCTATATATGTAAAAAGTATTCCCGCATCGATCATCTTTCCCATCTAAGAAAACTTCCCTGCATCGATCGGTTTGCATCAAAATCAAAGCATGTATAGATGGGGCACTTCTCTATGAAATTATTGAAAAGGAGAACCCTCTATCCCACATTACCTACACATATAAAACCCCTCTCATGTCCTAGGGAGGTACATATAGTCACTACATCTCTATAACTGAGATTCCATATATAACTACCCACTAATAGTCTTTTGTTAATATTATTAAAAGACTAAAAGTGCAAGTTCTTTCACATTTCTTACACTCATCACATATGTACCAAATCCATTTCAAAGGCAATCATTCCATTTTTACTCCTACTTAAAAAAGTTAGAACACATTTTGATAGCACTTTTTGATCACATATTAAGTCACATCATCATCATTTAAAACACATTTTACATAATCCACATAGTCCAGTTTCCATACTCATAAACATCAATTAAAGTAAACATGTATCTACACATATATATCATAATCAACGCATACAAATAAAATAGGCCAAATCACAATCAATTATCATCATATATAATCAAAATTCAAAATACATCATCAAAAGGTCTTTGTATATCATCAAATCTTTGCATAAAGATCCGTACACATATCAAAATCTAAAAATCCAAATACATATAGCCACTCTCCAGTAAAATGGATATCTCCCAGAAAATCGCTCACATAGATAGCACTCCCATCACCACCCTAAGCTCCCCTCCACTACCATCTCCTTTATCACCACTAGCTCCTCCATCTAGCCCCCTAAGTGGTTGGCCTACACTCCTTGCACTCGCACTAGGCAATTCCCCTCACTGTGCTAGATGATCCACATACAAAGTAGCATTCAGAAAGTTGTGTATAACCATATCCTCATAATATAACAACTCTGCACATAAATAATGATAATGAGCTACACTGACCATACCCAGTACCCCCATCTAACAGCTAGTCTTTGCACGACCTGTCAACTCTGCACCCGATATAGAAGACTCCATGATACATAGGGAATTCCTCAAAGCATCCCACTACTAATGGTACCGATCTCGATTAGCCACTTCTGTGAAAATATACTCTGAGTCCATTCCACTTATCTATCACACCATCTCTCTCTCCAATCAAAGTATCTATCACCTTGACTAAATTGTCTGTCTCTCTCCTTAGGTACCCCTCTCGGCTTTCACTTTGTGGCCTTCTCACCCATCAACCGTGTCACCGCAGCTATTAAATCACCATCATCATCATCATCACTCACATCTACAACCTCATTTCCCTCTTCTACTTGAGCATGTACTCGCATCCCTCTCCTAGTCAATCATGTTGTCTAAAAATCAAAATACACTCTAGTCCACCACTGAATATAGCCAACAGTCACTCCCGCATCATCAATGGGAACCAATTCCCCCTCCTCATCTAGACACATGGCACCATGCTCCTCCACTATCATAATTTGATGATCCACAACTGCCTTAGGAGTCTCGGTATCTTTTTCCTACAATCTATAAAGCACTGGATCCTCGGACACATCCGGTATAAGACCAAATTTCCGTCGATATGGCTAAATCTCACCATCTCATACTCTCCTCCTCACCTCGCCTATACGCACAAATATTATTGTGTCTCGAGAAAACTCATAATCATACTTGACCACTCGGGATAAACCAAATAAGGCCTCCATACCACATCACCCACCTGCAATCCAATCAAAAGATCTCTATAAAAACCCACCTTCTTTGTCCTCTTCACTGAAACATTTCCTCTCTCCACCTCATAAAGCCAACATGTCTATTTGAAAACCCTACCCATGGAAAACCCTGTGGATGAGCAATGGATATGTGCTCATATGCCCAATAATGTAATGCAAATGCCACATCAATACCAAACCTCTTATGGAATTTCCAAGCCCAAAACTCTCTATAAATATGAGCTAATAAAGTCGGTGCACACTTAAAGATGGTTTGATGCTCCATCATCTCCACCACCACTCATGTCATCATGCAAAGAACCTACCTCCACTAGAATCAGGTAGGGAAAAACATGAAATGGCCATCATCATCATAGTCATCTGTGTGCACCCATCTCTCGATGGAAAATACAAAGCTTGATAACCAAAATCTCTTGATGAATACTTCACATCATCTACCTCATCCCCATATAGCCTCCTCATGACACCCTCCCTCTCAAACTCATCAATAGTATAAATCCCTCTCCACGCACTTGGCAATCTCATAATCCTATGGATATCCTCCACTATAGTAGTCACCTCTCCTATAAGTAACCAAAAGGTACAGGTGGTGGGATTTCACCTCTCCATCAATGCTAGCAATAAACCCCAACATCTATGTATCCACCTATAATATCTCAACCCCACAAACCCCACTTCCTCTATATGCTCCTAGTCATCATCTATCATATCCACTTGCATCTCCTCTAAGATGATCGGTATCGATCTTGGAGTGTCAACTTTTCATCCACCTACACGAAATATATTTATCGGAACCCATCACAATATCAAAAACATTCAAAATTATATCTAAAACATATCCTATCAACACAAAAACCCTCATTTGTTCACAAACCAGGCCAATCGCTAGTGATTCAGTGAATTGTTAGTGATCACTGTGAATTTCCAACTATTCATGTGTTTCTAAAAATTGTACCTTTGTATGCGACAAAGCGACCATCCAATCCAAAACCATCAAAATTCAAACAAAACCAAGCAAGTTGAGGTCTCACCTCTACCTAAGTGGGCCTCATGTGTTTTCTAGAAGACGTCATAGCTCTCTTTCGATCAAATTCACCCCTCAACCACCATTTTTTCGCTTGGTCGCTCTTTAAAATCGTGCAAGATAAAATCACACATATGTATTGTTCATCACCTGCAATGGGATTTTATAGCCCCCAAATTTTCTCATGGAAATTGCCAAGGTGATTCAACCCCAAATCACCAATGATTTCCTAAATCACTAGTGATTCCACCCTAGTTATCACATTACCCTATTTTTTCCAAAATCAACATCAACTCATCCCATTTTTCAACACATTGTCTTATTTCAAAGGATCCCAAATCCTCAAAAAATCAAATATCAATTAAATCAATCATCTTGGTATATGTAATATGACTATGGGATACGAGCCCTTTGGTCACCCATCACTTGAATTCCCCATCCTTTTAGCCTACCTTCACGGATCATATGTCTATAGGAAGCGGGACCTTTGATCTCTCCTATCACTTGATTCAACTATAGTAATCCTTGTTTCGATACCTTGACTTAAGGAAAATTTTAGCGAAACTCATGTCAAACATATCCAACCAACCTTGTCAAACTGGTGTTCCTTACACTACATTGCAGTCACCCCATTTTGAGGGGGATCACCTATACAAATCAATCTATCATCATTTTTGTCTCACACTTTTCCTACACCAAACTACTTGAAAAAAGGGAAAATGTAGACACTTAAAATTTTCACTCCTCCATCACTTACATTATCTTCATAATACATTAATCAAGTTTATCATTTAATTACTCCTTATCCTAAGTCTAAAACCTCCATCATATTTACGTAGTGTAAAAATCATCTTTTCCACGGTTGTAAAATCTATAAATTCACACTTAACCACCTAACACCTCCACGAAAACCAAAAGACAAATTAGAAAAATTATCTCATAACCATTCTTGACCCTTCCAATTCGAATAACAAACATCCTTCAACATTTACCTGACAAACAAATCAAAACAACTTCATTTAGATGTGGTTTTAACAACTTTACCACTCAAAATACCAAATAATTTGGATCGCGGTGATTACGTAGAATCGCCATTAATTATAAATAGAAGGATTCAAGCCTTCTTTTAGGATCCTCAATTTCAAATCTCTAGCCCCATGTTTTGCTTCAATCATCTGCATCCCACATCTTGTCATCCAACACAGAGATATCAAGGTTATCATCGAGATAGTTCTTGTCATCAAGATTTCAAACATTTGGAAATCAATCACACGAATTCTGATTCCACCAGAGCTCATTCAACCAACACAAATCATCTTCTAGCAAGGTTTGAGGCCTCTTTTAGCTCCATTACAACCTTCAAGTATTTCTTACATATTTCCTCGTGTCGTTTTCATCGGTTTTAAGATCTTAATCAATATGAAACATCAATCGAAGCATCAATTATTTTTTCTTATTAAATTTTCAAAGTTCTATAGAATCACTAGAGATTCCCTTAATCACCAAACGATTGTCCTAATTGTCGGCGATTCCTAATAAATCTACCTTTTATCAATTTTTATAAGTTTTTATCAATCTTTCTCATCACTTTTCATCATATCTATTGCTTCTAACATGTCCTTGAGAATGGTTCTTTGCTAGATGGCAATACGGCCATTCACATCCGATTGATGACATTTATGACCTTTCTATAGTCCATCACCCCTCCTTCTTGGAACAATACAACATCTTGCACGAGCTAACACTTTGTGTTATCAATTTGCTATCAAAAAGAGGATATTGAAGACTAATTCGAATTCCTTCACGATATCCAACAAGAAACAAAAGAATTTTGGTATGACTACTTTAAATGTGTACAAATTGCATCTAACCTCGCTTAATCCACTTACGAATCCACAGAACTTACCCATCCATCGGAGTTCTAGAGCTTATTTTCTTCCTATCAACATATCTACTTTAATTGTACATCTTTATTTACATTTTTATCATTGTCATCAATTCACTTAATTGTTGTAAAGTAGGATGACATCCTTGAGGAAGTCCTGTGGATTCTTGGAACCACCTTTTTGGGCATCTCGTCTATCCATCTATCTAATCCTTTCTATTTATTTTCTTTGAGCACATGTTGCTTTATAGGACAAGAAGACTTACACACGTTTGGACTTGATCAACTTCAATCAACATCATCTTTAGTATCAATCTCTACAATGTATCGGTAAACCACACCTTACGAGATCAATCCAATTTTTATTATTTCATTGCATTAATTTGAGTAGAAAGGTAAAAACATCTCTAAACAAGAAGTCACTTATGCTTTTAATATTTCTCTAAGACTTTACATTTGACCTTATGTGACAACTTGTTTCATGATTGATTCTTGGCATTGAGTGACTTATGTGTAAATTAAACCTTGAACTAAAATACTTTATAAAAAGGTATGAGAATTATAGGAATTTATTTAAAGAGATCAATGATTTGGTAAACCCTATTGTTTACTTAATCCCCTTCTACTTTCCTTGTAAAATGGTTAGAGAGAAAAATCAAATAGTAAAGTATTAATGCATATTTGATGAATTTGATGACGTAACTAAACCAAGACTTGTTATGAATCATTCCTAGTATGAAACCTAATTTTGGGAGCTATTGTTATTCGGACTTATTGCATAATTTTCTATTAGGGCAAGACCTTGAAATTTTCTCAAAATAATAAACTCATAACGAGCATGATGGTTAGAGTGAACTTTAGGGTGCACTCGAAGTCTCACATATCGAAACCAACTCTTTGATAAAGTACAAAACTGAATTATGGTTTAGAAGAAGTAATTAGGACCAAGATATGGAAACTAACACATGTGACAACTAGGAATGAAATGAACCACATCTACAATGTAGTATTGTGTCTCATAATGTTGTTAACCATGTTTTGTGCAAATGAAATATTTCTTAAGTACCAAAATGCAATGCATACAAAAATAAATTTGTAAATCATGTGTCCATTGTATCAATGCAACTATGAATGTTAGTGTTATGTGGGCCCAATAATATTATGTCTTGTGATCATTGTAGTTGTAGTAAGTTTTGTGTCTTATAAAAAAAAATCATTGGTTTTATTGTTTCCTTTTGGGTTGTAATTTTTTTGGTGTTACATGTTTTTAGAGTCAAGTTTGAGTAGGGGTCATCTCTTCTAATAAAAGTGAATGATGAATGTTTGATGAGCTGGTTATTTTAATTTGTGCCCTAGTTGAGATGAGTGTAATAGTGAGCCTACCATGAGTTGTGTTTTTGTAAACTTTATACCCAATGCATCGTGTTTGGATTGATATAATTCGGTGTAGGATCAATTCGGGATGTGTCCATCTTGCGAATGGATATCACCATAGTTTTTACCCATGCGGGCACATTGCAGATAGGTTTGTGATGCCTACGAGAATGTAGATTGAGCAAGTTGGAGATTCTCATGCAAATATTGATCCAATGTAGCTCAACAAGTTGGAGATTTAGGTTTCCAATGTAACTTGTCACATTAATACCAATAAGTCCTAAAGGGACATGTTATCCCAAATTTTCCCCGGAAAATTTGGTTAAGACAACTCTGCACGTAAGGAAATTATGAAGGAAACAACTCAAACCCACGAGCTCGAGTTCCAAAACCGAGAAAAAGTGAAAACAAAGGCACTGAGAAAGTCAAATTCAACCATACACAAGAAGAAATAGAAGAAATGGTTCTTACGAATGTTTCTATATCTTAATTCTATTTAAAGGGTCGAGGGAGGACTCAACAATGGAATTCGGGGTTAGAGAAGAAGGGGCGATCTTTGAGAGAAACCGAGCAAAAAGGGGAAGACTAAACGGGCACCAGATTGACGCTTGTCCCAGAGAGGAAGCGAGAACGTCGAGGGAAAATTTATTTCTTTACCCCTTGTTATCACAAAAAGGGTAAAAGTTACAAAATGACCCATAACTCCGTCGGGGAAAAATTCAGTGTTAGAACCCGAGTCAAAGCCAAGGTGGGGAGTCGGAGGGAAAAGTGAAAATTTGCCTTTCGCAGAAAAAGGGGAAAAGATAAATTTTGAGCCCACAAACCCGATTTTTCCCTAATCTGGCTGCCATGTATCCCACATTAAAGAAAGGGCCTGTTTTTCAAACTGGTTTTCCGCCCATTTGTATGGACCCGATACAAACTTCGAAGGGGCATATCTTTCGACTCAGGGCTCGAAATATTGCAAATCTGACACCATTGGAAAGATCTCGGCCTCACCTACACCATGGAGGTCTGAGAATTTAATTTTGAGGAGGTTAGGTAAAGGAAAATGGAGGAAATGTCTTTGGGCCTTCAATGCAAGATCCATCTATCTCAACAACCAGATCAAATTCGATCTGTTTCTGTTGTTTCCTCTTCTTTCAAGGTGTTGAATCAAGGAATCATGCAGTAAAGATGGATTTGGGGCATATTTTATCAAAAGCATTAATAACAGTGGTTGAGTTTCAACCCACTTCTCTCGCTTCCCTCTCTCTTTCTTCTCTCCGATCAAATCTATAAATATAGGGACATGATTCATTGTAAAGTGTTCTTCATTCTTCTTCCCTACCCACTTCTCTCTTTCTTCTCCAGGGTCAAATGTGGAGTTTAAGCCTCCTCCATTGGCTTTGTAATGGCATTTTCCTGCCTCTTTCCTGTTAATGGTGTACTATGCGAACTCCTAAAGCAATAAAATATGTTTTGTGATGCGTTTTGTCCATGATTTTCTCATTTTGTTGTCTCCTCTTGCCTCTCACCATTGCAGGGTATCTTGTGCATATCTCGATGTCCATTATAGGTTTTGGGAGCTTGGTTTAAGGGGTTTGAAATGGTGTTCTAAGTGAAATTTATCCTTGATATGTGATGCATCTTTCCATCCTCTCCATTGCTCACCTCTCTCCATTTCAGGTAGTTGGGTTTTTGATCAACAGTTCACTTTTCTCGGTGTTATCACCTCTGTAGTGTAGGATTTCTTTATTTTTATGCTCTCTCTACCTAGTCCCTTAGAATTGTAAGATTATGAGTAGATAGTCACATTTCATTCCTTAGAAGTAGTTTAGTGCTAGGATTAGGAAGAGGAACCAACCTTCTCACGGAGGATCATTCCCATTTTGCAAGTCACACGGCTTGGGAATGATCCAATGTTATATGCAAATCACACCAAATGACCATGCCTTAGAAAAGCAGATCCATAACTCATTTGGGGGTGCTGTGATTTCACACTAACAATTTTGGCTTTACAGTGGGACGGGTCTAAAGTACCTTACCACTTCACTTCATCAGGTTCGATGTGCTCTTGGTAAAGATTTCAGCCTTTGGAGGCACTTTCAAGCACATCTAGCAACTCCATCTAGTCAAAAACCCATTCTCTAAGTTGCAAACCTTTTCCATCCATTTCCACTCATTTCATCCATTTTATTCTTCCATATCTTTCATTTTCTCCCATTCCATGAGGTTGTGCAATCATGACTTCATTCCCTTCATGGAACTCACACTTACAGCAATGCAATCCACCTCTAATGCACTTCCCAACTACTCCAAATCAGCATTATGATCAGATCCGGGACCATTATGTTTACCCATATGAGCAGATTCAAAGTTAGTTTTTCCATGCAGCTTATCAAGAACAAGGGGTGCATACTGATGTGGTGATATGTATGAGAATGTTGGTTTATTGGAGAAATTTCAAAATATGGAGGCGACATGGTTGATCAAGGGCATAGCACGAATGAAGGCATTCAATAGTGGTTGTAGGGCACCTTGTCCATGGGAAGGCCCTTTCCAAGACATTCTGACCCTCAAGAGAAGCTTGACTTCATGGTTGAAATGCTTGACCCAATTTTCACAATGGGTGAGGAGATCGGGGCTTATGAGTTTGAGTCAAGACAACCTTGTCAATGGGTAAGTCCAACATCTCATAGCTTTTCTTTTTCTCTTTCTCAAGCGGCACCATCTCAACCCAAGCTACAATTTCCAAGCTTCTCACTTGCTGCCCCAAGTGTTGATTTCATTTCTTCATCTCCTAGTCTTCCACCTCATCTCAGTTCTTCTGTCCTTTTCCCTTCCAAATAGTCATCCCCTCCAAACAAACAAGAAGTTGTGCCTCCCATCCCACCACAAACAATTGCAAAGATGGTTGAACCCCAACCTACCACTCCTCTTGCTTTCCCAAATCCATGTCGGGAGGAGACTTAAGAATCTACTCAAGGAGAAGCAAGCAAGAAGAGGAGCCCAATGAAAAAAAAAATGACAGAAAATCTAAAGAGTTGGGATGCCAAATTTGGGTTTACAAAGATCCCCTTGATGGTCAAGCCAATAGAGGAGGTCAAGATTCAAGAACCAAGTGGTGGTGAGGCAGATTTTGCAGCAGAAGAAGAGCAAGAACAAGAGGAGGAACAATCCGTCCCAAGCATTGAAGAGGAGCAGCTGGGAGAGATCAAATTAGTGTTGAGGCAACTCAATGAAGAAGGCATCATTGAAGATTTTTGCTTTCATTTCAAGGGCCTGATTTGATTGATGAACCCATGATGGAGGAGGACCATACGGTTTCGAGAGGCTCTAAGTGTGGAGCAGGCTATAGGGGAACCTTCAGTTCTTCCTCCCACTTCATCCCCTTCAAGCTCTGATGTTGAACAAGATTTTGATCTTTCAAACTTCATGTTTGAGGAAGAGAGAAACAATGGTGAGCAAGTTGCAGATCAAGAGGAAACCATGAAGGAGGTATAGCACTTGCAGCAGAATAAGGAGGAAAACTATCTATCATCCAACTTGAGAGATTGCTTTGATGAAGAGGATCCCATGGAGATTACATCATTCACTCCTCCATCCATCTTCCATGCACATGAACCTACTAACATGAAGGATAATATTCAAGTGCAAAATCCTGCACTCCATAATGGCCCTCTGGAACTAGGGTTGGAAGATCTTGATATTCCATGTTCTTCAAAAGAGGAGGAAGGCAAAAGGCAGGAGGATGTCGCCATTTCTCCCATGCCATTCATATAAGAAGGTCCAAGAGAAAACTCCATTTTTGGAGTTGAATTTTAGAGAAATGGGCACATCCAAAAGATTAGACCATGCCCAATCAGGTACTTGGATTCATTGGAGCCAAAAGAGAAACCAGAACCAGTCATGCCCATTTCAGGGCATGAGGATGAGCTAAAAAGCACCAAGGATTAGTTGTCATACCTCTTCAATCCAAATGTAGAGCAACTAAAAGAGGTATTGGTTTTTTCTTCAGTTGATACTTTGGTGATTTGGGTGGAAGATCAGCTTGCAGTTAGTTTTTCACTCATCCAACCAGCCGGGTTGAGTGCAAATCAGCTGTATGGCTGCCATTTTTGAGGAAGGAAGCTATTTCTCCTTGCGAGTTGCGAGGTTTTGTTTGAGTTCCCTTTGCTCTTGGTTAGAGTAGATTAGGTAGGTTTTTTTTCAGTAGACGAAGTGTTTTGCACACTCTACATATCCCACTTGGGGTATGTATGATTTTCAATTTGTACATAGTTTTTGGTGTTGTTGTTTTTCTCTTGCACAATCCATTTCAGTTGGCTTTTGGTGAAGTTCAACTCCAAGTTCAGTGGGTTTCCAAGAGGCTCAGAGGTCAGATCTTCAAAAGTTCAAATCAGTTTCGTATTTATCAAGCAAGACTCCATGCCCAATGGATGCTTCAAGGCCATTGGTTTCTTCATCTAGCAGGTAGATGTCCCCGTGAGTCACCAAATTGTTATCCCAAATTCACCCCAAGAAAATTTGGTCAAGACAACTCTTGCACATAAGGAAATTATGAAGGAAATGACTCAGACCCACGAGCTCAAGTTCCAGAACTAGGCAAAGTGAAAATAGAGGCCCGAGAAAGTCAAATTTGACCTTGCACAAGAAGAAATAGAAGAAACGGTTCTTCTGAACGTTTCCATATCTTAAATCTATTTAAAGGGTCGAGGGAGGACTCAACAATGGAATTGCAGGGTCGAGAGAAGGGCAAGGCAGTCTTTGTAGAGGAACTGAGAAAAAAAGGGGAAAACCAAACGAGTGCCAGACTGACGTTTGTCCCAGAGGAAAGTGGGGCATTAGGGGAAAAGTTGATTCTTTGCCCCTTGTTATCACAAAAGTGTAAAAGGTACAAAATGGCCCATGAAATCCATTGGGAAAAATTCAGCGTTAGAACCCGAGTCAAAGCCAAGGTGGGGAGTCGGAGGGAAAAGTGAAAATTTTCCTTTCACGGAAAAAGGAGAAAAGATAAATTTTAAGCATGCGAACCCGATTTTGCCCTAATCTAGCTGCCACATATCCCACATTAAAAAAAGGGCATGTTTTTCAAACTGGTTTTCTCACCCATTTGTACAGACCCGATACAAACTTCGAAGGGGAATATCTTTCGACTCAGGGCTTGAAATATTGCAAATCTGACACCATTGGAAAGATCTCGGCCTCACCTATGCCATGGAGGTCCGAGACTTTAATTTTGAGGAGGTTAGGTAAAGGAAAATGGAGGAAACATCTTTGAGTCTTTAATGCAGGATCAATCTATCTCAATAACCATATTGGATTCAATTTTTTTCCGTCGTTTCCTCTTCTTTCAAGGCGCCGAATCAAGGAATCATGCAGTAAAGACAGATTTGGGGCATATTTTATCAAAAGCATTAAGCAATGGTTGAGTTTCAACCCACTTCTCTCGCTTCCCTCTCTCTTTCTTCTCTCGATCAAATCTATAAATATAGGGGTAGGATTCATTGTAAAGGGTTGTTCATTCTTCTTCCCTGCCCCGCTCTTTCTTTCTTCTCCAGGGTTGAATGTGGAGTTTAAGCCTCCTCCCTTGGATTTGTAATGGTATTTTCCTACCTCTTGCCCATTAATGGTGTCTTTGTGTGAACTCTTGGAGCAATAAAATATGTTTCACGACGTGTTTTGTCCATCCTTTGCTCATTTTGTTGTCTCTTCTCTCCTCTCACCATTGTAGGGTATATTGTGCATATCTCGATGTATACTATAGGTTTTGGGAGCTATGTTTAAGTGGTTTGAAATAGTGTTATGTGTGAAATTTATCCTTGGTCTATGATGCATCTATCCATCCTCTCCATTTCTCACCTATCTCCATTTCAGGAAGTTGGGTTTGTGATCAAGCGAGTTCCCTTTTCTTGGTGCTATCACCTCTATAGTGTAGGATTTCTTTATTTTTATGCTCTCTCTCTCTCCTGGTCCCTTGGAATTGTTAGATTAGGAGTAGATAGTCACATTTCCTTCCTTAAAAGTAGTTTAGTGCTAGGATTAGGAAGAGGAACCTGACCTTCTCTCGGAGGATCATTCCCATTTGCAAGTCCCACAACTTGGGAATGATCCAATGTTATGCAAATCAAACCAAATGACCCTACCTTAGAAAAGCGAGATCCATAACTCATTTGGGGGTCTTTGTGATTTCCCACTAACATGACCACTTAAAGAACCTATTAGAAAATATTATTTTATTTTCTTCAATATAATTCTATGAGTAATTGCATAGTTTTTTTGCAAGAATTTCTCCCATTTCCCTCCGAAATTTATTTCAAACTACAATAGGGCATGTGGTACCACTATGGGATCCACTTGAAGAATTTTACTTTGAACTTTAATAATTCATTCTATAAGTACAACATGCGGGCCGATGGGATCATATAGATATATGACATCCAATAGGCCCCCTCTTTATACTCTATATCTTGCTTTGGGAAGTGTTGATCTAGTTGATTGGGGCTAGAACTAGAATTGGGGATATATGTCCCTATTGGTCGATGGTTCAATCTCAGTCAACTATCCGACCAACTATACTAATAGCCATCCATATTATCCACCCACGTATCTACCTACAATATAGTATAGAATATTATAGTAGAGGGGGAGGGGCGACTCTTACTAAAAACTCCATATAGCCATAGCCACCCTATTTACATATAGCCTTCCATTTATACCTTTCACCATATCTATAGTTCAAGGTGCACCCCAATGGGGATCCTATCTATATGAGGTGAGTAGAGATAGGGTACCCTCACCCCCAACCCTCCTAAAGAACTATCTTTGATACCATTTAGATTAAGTGAGATCAATTAATATTTTTTCTCGAATGAATTTGACAAGGAAAAGTACAGAAACTAAAATAAGCATAGAACACAGTATTTAAGGTAAATAAATCTATAAAATTAAATAACAAACATAAAAATGCACTATCCAATTACTAACTTTTCGACCATACAAACCAAAAACCCAACATTGTATCTCCTTCTCACTTCTTGATTCAATAATTTACATTCACATGAATCAATTATCATTTCTTGTTCTTAATGTGATTTTCCACATATTGTAAAATTAACTTTTTGTTTACACCCTAAAAATAAATAATTGCTTGATATTGGATTTGGTTATTATTTATTTAAAGGAATATGTGTTTTACAAATTTATATTTTGAATTATTTAATAAACATTATGTTTTATCACAAGATAAAAGTAATAGAAATAATTTATTAGAACATAAAGAGAGGAGAGTACTTAGTTGGGGAAAGAGGTACAAAGATGATCTATGTGAGCAGAATGAGTGTGCATAGTAACATAGATCTAGAAGTGCTTCTTATATGGAACTATGACTGCAATTGAACTTTTACGAAACCATATAGACTATCCTTAGGCATAGTACAGTGTGTCCTTGAGTTGTAAAATTTTATATGGGGATAATCTAGATTTTATTAACTTCTAGTGGTCATTGGTGGCCTATAAATGTGTTTCATTTCCGATGTTATGGTTTGCTAATGTGTGAAACCTATTTTCGTATCCTATTATAGATAAACCCCCTACATACGTGCCTTTGGTACATCATGATCTTGATTAGATAATAAAAGGATAAATTTATATATGGTGGAGTTTGACTAACTATGGTGGTCAAATCCTAGTGAACCAATCCAGTCACTACACTACATCCCCTCGAAGGTTTGAGAAAACTCCATGTAGTTATCCTAGTTTATGTGCAATCATGTATGAAACTCTAGTCCAACCCCTATCGTTCCCTTATGTCTCTTAACACAAAGATAGCAGGCATAAATTATTGATAGAATGGAATGTACCATACATAGTAGTAATATTGAGTGTTATGCTTATAGATGCTAAATTAGTCCCTTTTGACCCTTATAAACTTTGGGAATGTTTTTGTATTGATTCGTCCTTGATATGACCTGACTTTAGGAAATTTAGAGGCTTGTGGATGGGAAACCTAGACTCTTGAACTTAGTTTGATTGTTGTAGAATTGAGTAGTGGCTTCTCACCTAAGTAGTGGACTTTCTTAAATATGTGTTGTTTTAGGAAGATTTAGGAGATCATTGAGTGTTTTAGGAATGTATATTTCAATATGTTCTTTTGAGAGTGTCAAGTGAGTTTGTTTGTGCATAGACTTTCTTGTATAATCTTTCATAATTTAATTGTCACATAAAGGTCAACCTATGGGATGATAAAATTTACCCATAAAAACATATCCATTTAGGAAAAGATTTGTTTGAGAGAGGGGAGGGGATTGTACAAGTTGGCTAACATAGTACATTTGAGCCCCTATGGGTTTGGATAGGCTATTTATGATATTTGAACAACATTATGGGTGATATTCTGAGAATATTATGTTTATTGCTTTGGATAAACATAATCGAGTGTATGACTAATCGAGCAACATGTGTGATGAAGCAAGTCATCCAAGAAAGAGAGGTGGGTCAATTAGGCTCGGGATGTGTGTGCAAGTCATGTTGTAAGGACAAAGCCAAAGTTTTCTCTTCTAAAGGTTAAGTTTCCAAATTTATGTGTTTATACTTGTAAATGTGGGTGATCGGTTATGAATGTGAAAGTTCATACCAAATCACTCCTTAATAAATTAAATTAATTGACATTGCTTTATATTTAAGTTATATACATAAAGTATAACCTTTAATTTCTAAGTTAAGTCATAAATTAATATTTAAGAAAATTTATGTGGAGATAAGTTTGTGGTGAATGGGGCATAGTAGGTGTGTCCCCACAAATATCATATTCTCCAACACTATCTTGACTTGATCTAGTCCTATTTTAACAACCCTTTTATCCATGACAGGATATATGAACCTTACCTAGATTTCTTTCTCGAACCTATTCTTGCATCCACTTATTATCTACCATAGGATAAAAATAATTGACCTAGAATTATTCACCGGACATGTCTTAAAACCCACTTCTTATCTTCCATAGGATATATAGGAATGAACAACCCTTATTCTTTAGACCTATCCTAACACCCTCTCTTGATTTCCCTTTACATTGCTTTCACTTATTTTACTAATTTATATTTTAGTGTTTTTCTTCAATCTAATATTACATGGGTTCACAAAGTAACTATGCATTCTCCGTTCGGTTGAGACACAAGATTCGTTATGCATCCCAATTCATGGGAATGTAAGTCTAGGTAGGTATATTTCAACTATTTGATTTCATTATTTTATCACTTAATCACTTACAATCATTTCCTTTGATTTTGAGTAGTATGTTTCTTTCTATAATATCATCTCACATTACACTATTGTGACATGTGATGATATTCAATTAGGGAATATGTTGGTATAATAATGATATATTTTTGTAGGTTGTTCAAACATTAACCTCATCGAGTGTATTCCTCAAAGGGTGTACCAAAAGTGAGTATGTGTTGGTTAATAGTACCTAGTGATAAATTTATTATGTATGGTATCTCCTTATCATTCCCTAACATGCCTTCTTACTATCTTCCTTTTACCTCCCTACATTTTTATGATCACTTTGTATTTGCATTGTTACTACCACCTTAGTAATGACTTCATAGCTCCTCCAGGTATTTTCTTTACCTTTATTCTCTCTCCTCTCCTTACCTTTATGACAGACTATTTATGACTAATAAAATCGATAATATTTGATGCAATCCAATAGAACCTTTTATCAATGTTATCGATTAAGATAGGTCACGAATTCACAATATGTTTCCTTATATATGTGTGTAATTTTTTTAATTTGTGTATGGCATCACATATTCTACTTTTTCTCACTTATAAGTCTACTATTAAAATTTTAATATGGTTAGGGTTTAATTGAGCTTATATAAGAAGTCTAATTTGTAACAATGTGGTACTAGGAGAAATAACAATATGCATTATACCAACAAAGGTTTACCAATTCTTTTGATCAGTAACTTTACTCTAATTAGATATTCTACATTTCCTTCTTTTGATTCATCAATGAAAACTCTTTAATGAGTTTCTACTAACCCTGGAGGAGGTTAATGTGTCAATGGTGGTTTTACAAAGTTAAGTATTCCTAATCCTTCTCTTTCCTTTATGTGGGTATGATTGATTATTGTTTATTTATCATGTAGTACATAATGTAATAGAGTAGCATATCTTTGTTTATTATATTATCTCTTACTCTCATTCTTATCTACCAAATGGAGTTACAATCATTAGCCTAATTATCTTGAATCTTGTTTACTATCATTAATCTTGCAACCTTAGGATTCTAGTAAGACCACACCCACTATCATAGAAATGGGATTTGGAATCTTATGCATTCGATACAAGTATGGGCTATTCTCTTTAACCGCACGATTAGTATGCCCTTAGGAACTATCCTTGGCTTATGTGTTGGCCCTAGAATGGTTCTCTAATCTTGTTTATTATCGTTACTCTTGCAATCTTAGGATTCTAGTAAGACCTCAACCATTATCATAGACATGGGATTTGGAATCCTACACCTTTGATACAAGTATGGGTTACTCTCTTTTAAATCCACAACCATTATGCCCTTAGTCACTATCCTTGGCTTATGTGTTGGCCCTAGAATGGTCCTTTACTTATATCCTAATCTATATTGTTGATAAGAGAAAGGATAATACCATTAACAATTTTATCTATCATATACAATGTAGTGTCAATGGGTCTCAACCTATCCCAATTGCACATGTTGCGATTGAACCAATCAAGTACTTAGTTTAATTTGATATGTGATTAGATCCGATCAACATAAAATTAACTAAACATAACTATGTAGTTTTGATTAAGGATCGATTAGGCCCAATCATGATACATGTATAACTAATCATGTAATTAATTTTATGTGGAACACAATCAAGGCCAAATATAATGAAATGAACTGCACATAACAATATTGTGTCAATTGGGGGTTGATGGCCACAAACATGCACCACATTGAATCAATCGATTATTTGATTTAATATGGAACAAAACTAGCACTAATCGACTTAAAATAAACTAAAAATGATAATGTAGTGACAATTAAGGATCAATTGGCTCCAATATTGCAACCCATTAAACCAATAAAGCAATCGATTTAATGTGGTACATGTGAGAAAGTCTAATGGGCTCAAAATGAAATGTACATGGTAATCTAGTGTTAGCTGAGGTTTAATTGGCCCCGATCACATAATGCATTGAATCAATCAAATAATTAATTCAATGTGAAATGTAATCATGGAAAATCAGCCCCAAACAATTGAATGCGATAATGTAGTTTGTATTTGGGATCGATTGGCCCAATCCTACAACATATAAAGTGAATTGAGTAATTAATTCAATATGGTATGCAATCAGGGCTAATTTTACCCAAACAAACCAAATGCTCAATGTAGTGTTGATCGAGGCTCAATTGGTCCCAATTTTACAACACATTAAAGTAAGAAAATAATTGGCTCAATGCGGTATGTGATTGGGGCCAAACATCCTAATACAAACTAAATGCAACAATGTAGTTTTAACCAGGATTGACTTTCCTCAATCAAACACCACATTTACGAGATTTATTAGTTGGTGTAATGTCGTATGTGATTGGGGCCAATCAACCCAAAATAAACCAAACATGACAATATAACGTTAATCGAGAATCAATTGGCCCTTACTATAGACACATTTTACCAATTAACTAATTAGTTCAATGGGTTACATGATCTTGGCCAATCGGCCAAAATCAAATAGAATATGACAATGTGTTGTCAATTGGGGCTCAATTGGCCTTAATTGCATAGAAACTACACCAATCAAATAAGCGTCTCGATGTGGTATGTAATAGAGCCAATCGACATGAAATAAATTAAATGCAATAATATATTTTTGATCCCCCTAATCATGCACCAAATTGAGCCAATTGAGTAGATGATTCGGTATGGAATATGCTCGGAGTTAATTCGCCTAAATAAATAGAACACAAACTATAATGTTGATTGACCTGTTGGTATCCAAATTGATTCTCCTTTGCAAGATGAGCAAGCATCTGATTTAACAAGAAGCCTAGAGACAGATAAATCATCATGTATGTCATTTTGTAGCCAGGGAGGCAATTCAACTAGCTCTTTGTCACTTAGATGTTGGAGAAATGGATAGCACCTTCAAAAGGATTTGATCTATCCTCACTACTTTAGGTTGTGCCTTTCAACCAGGGTGAGAGAACCCATTTTGTAACCTCTGTTGGTGAAGGAGAATGAAGATATCCTTCTTTGCACAAATTTGAAAGGAAACCTTGAGAAAATATGATCAATGCACCACAATTTAACTCTCACGAGTTGTCACTTCTAAAGAATGGTGATATTTTCTAAACAAGGTTAAGGTTACTAAAGACATTATGGAATCCTGATTGCTTCTGCATATTTTGGTAGTAGAATTTATTCATTTGTGGACATACAGGGCAAACAGGGGTAGTTCAGGTAGGATTCATTGTTTTTGAATAATTTTTGGTAGGAGATTAAGCAGGATAAACTTGATTTTTGCAGATCTTTGAGAACCTTCACAACAATTGGAAAACTAAATGACAGAATGCTTCAGAATAGCTAAAATATTCCTTCAACTAGAAGGTGTGCATCAATGGAGGCCTAGATTTGCAGTTTCACACAATCTCCAAGAATTTAACATGAAGGCTCGAGTTAAAAGGCTCAATTAAACGTTATCAATCTCTGGTTCATCACGTCTAAGATACACTCAAAGGCTTACAGACAATCTTTATCAACAAAATGATAGTAAAGTGATTTTAAATTGTTTATCTCATTACAAGATGAAGGCTCTTCTCATAATGAAATTGCTAATGCCACTAAACTATCACAAGGACAAGATCCTGTGTGATTCAGAGAGATTATAACATAAGATTGCAATAGGAACAAGAAATACTATTTACAGACATTCTGAAATAAAGCAGACACATATTTGCCCAAGATTAACACAGATTAATTTGAAGTTGATTAGATTCATCAGTAGGGAAGGTTTCTTGAACAATCTTAGAGCTTGTCAATGGTTGTACACTTGCAACCAACTTGACATGATCAAATCTAAAACATAAGAGATTAACAGGTTTCTCAGATGGTCTCTTAGGAAGATGGGCTTTCTCATATTTTCTCACACAAATTAACCCCCCACCATTACATGACTAACTCATGCCCTTTATAACACTCAATTTACATCCAAGCTTTCCCCAAGAAAAGAATATTCGAGGAACCTTTGTTTGTTACATGTTTGATCATGATTTCCAAAAATGGCATTTAACAAGTTTGCAACAAAAAGTTGCAATTGTTCAAAAAGGTGAATCATTGCAAATATATCCATCATTGCTTTAACTGGAAGCACGTTTTCATCCTTCATGCATGCAACCTCCATCATTTCATCCTTTTCCCATTCTTTCCTTTGCATCCACCTTCTTTGGTAATTCACGTTTTTGCAAGTGCCCGATAAATTCCAACTTCAAAATATCAACCTTTACATTCCTTAGACTCAAAAATTAAGCTCTAAATCCATTCAATTACACTTTGTAGACAAAAACGACAAGGAATTTCATCAAAAATGATGAAAAACAATGCGTATTCGCATCTCCAAGGAGTCTTGGAGCAAAAATGGCGGTAAAATCAGATGCAATGCACAACAATCGTTGATTATGCCCTTTCTCAACTTTAGATTAGAGTCGTCCACGTGGAAAAATTTGATTCGAAGTGGGCCTAGGGTTGCCTTTTGCATTTTATGACTTTTGGAGAAAATGTGCAATTTTCACTTTTTCCCCGCCTCCGCCTTTGAAATACAAAGGCTTGACACGTGGCTTAATCTGGGCCTTTGATGGAGTCGCGGCTCATTTCGCAATTTTACCCTTTTTAACAAAAAGGCAAAATTTCCAATTTTCCTCCACTGACCCGCCTTCCCGCTTGTAACTTTTTATGTGGGCCCCAGTGGAGTTGCGGGTTATTTCATAACTTTGCTCCTTTTTCACAAAAAGGCAAAAACTTCAAAATGTTCGCCGACCCGCTTCCCTACTTATAACTTGAAAAGCGCCACATGCCCTTCTTCTATCTCGTTGAATAACCAATTAGATGCTATCGGGGCCGCGGGGCCAATTTGATATTTTTACAAATGTGACAAAAGTGGCAAATTTCACCAAAAATACCGCTGGCCGCATCCAATTAAAAATGAACATGTATACACCTTCGGGGCAAAAAGAGAAATTCGCTCCACCTTTATAAATTTGATCGCCAATCAGAACTCAACGGGGCCGCAGGGCCAAATTGATCTTTTTGCAAACATAGCAAAAAGTTACAAGTTATAAAATAGACTGACGTGCCTCATCCAATCAAAAGAGACCACGTAGCTAAAGATGTTGAGATATAATTTGACGGGAAAACACGACCCGTCGAATAGTAAGATGCAGGGAACTTCACCATTTGCACCCAAAATTGAATCTTTCTTCAAGGACAAAGAATTTGCAAATAATTCATGGCTCGACAACAATCCACAACCATAGAGAAGGATTTATAATAACACCCTGGTAAAGATAAAACTTGTACGCATCCATTCGGGGAGATAGAAAATACGACGAACCAGGTAGATTGGGAAATTTTTAGAACAAATGGGGCGAGATCAAATCGAGCACCAACAGACCCCAAACAGGAACCACATTGAACCAAGTGATTAATTGGTTCGATTTTTCATATTATCAAGGCAAATTGTTATAAAAAAATAAACACAACAATGTAGTGGAAATTGGGCCTCGATTGGCCTCGATTGTGCACCACATTGAGCCAATCAAGTAATTATCTCGGTTTGGTACGTGATTAAGGCCAATCAACCCAAAACAAACTAAATGTAATAATGTAGTGTTACTTAGAGCTCAATTTGAACTAATCTTATAATTACTTCAATTTTTCATGTGGTTGAGACCAATCGACTCAAAATGAACCAAACACAACAAAATAATGTTAAGCACTTGTTCAATGGCCCCAATCATTCACCACATTGAGCCAATTGAGTAATTGATTAAATCTAAAATGCAATCGGGGCCAATTGTCTTGAAACCAATCAAACACAACAATGTCATTTTGATCAAGTCTAGGTAGGTCCCAATCATATATTGGACATTGAACTAATCAAGTAATTGGTTTGATGTGCTACGTGAGTGGGGTCAATTGTCCCAAAAATGAACTATACCCAACAACGTAATGTTAATCAATGTTTAGTTTGACCCAATCTCTTAATACATTGAACCAATCAAATAATTATTTCAATTTAGAACACATTTCGGGCCAATCAACTTAAAATGACTAATCATGACTATGTAGTGTCGATTGGCCCCAATCACACATTTTATTGAATTGGTCCAAGAATGGGTTCAATGTGGTATGCAATTGGGTCTAATCAACCCCAAATAAATTAAGTGCGACATTGTAGTGTCATACACAACTCTATTGGTGCCAATTATAATATATATTGAAGTAACTAACAAGTTGGCTCCATATGATATGCAATCAAGGCCAATAGCCCAAAACGAACCTAGCACATCAATTGGGGCTCTATTACCTCCAATCATGCACCAAATTGAATAAATTGAGTAATCATTTCAAGGTGGTGCACAATCAATTCAAATCAACCCAAAGAGAACTGAATGAGAGAATATAACTTGTCAATTGGGGCATAAATGGCCCTAGTTTTGCATCACATTGAAACAAATGGGCAATTATTTCAATAATGAATGTAATAGTGGTCAATCAACCTAAAATGAACCAAATGTGAAATTTTAATTTCATTATGAGCTCAATTTGCTCCAATTTTTAACGCATTAAGTTGTTGCAGTAATTACATCAATGTGATACATGATTAGGGCCAATCGACTTAAAATAAAGTGAACATAATAATACAATGTTGATCAAGTATTTATTGGTCCCAATAACATAATGCATTAAACCAATTGATCAATTGGTGCATTTGGTATGAAAGCATGGCCAATTGGCACAAAATGATACGGATGCACAAATTGAATGTCAATCGAGACTTGATTATCCCCAATCATGAAATACATTTAACTAATAAAGTAATTGGTTCACTATGGAATGTTTTTGGGGCCAATTAACCCAAAATGAATGCACCAATATAGAGTGAATTGGGGATGCATAGGCCATAATGGTGTGAAAAATTAAACCAATCAAGTGATTAGCTCAACATGGAAAACGATCGGGGCAATCAACCTCAAACATGATAATGTGGTGTCTATTGTTGCTTGACTAGCCTTAATCACATAACACATTGAATTGATCAAGTAATTAGTTCAACGGGGCATATAATCGAGGTCAATCAATTTAAGAAAACCAAACTTGAAAATGTGGTGTTGATTCGGGCAAGACTAACCCCAATTCCATAACACATTTAACCAATTGAGTAATTGGTTCAATGTTGTACATGATTAAGGGAAATCGTCCCAAAATAAAATAAACATGACAATGTAGTGGATTTGGACTCGATGATCCCAATCATGATATGCATTGAATCAAATAATTGGCTCAATGTAGTATGCAAGAAACTAATCGCTTCAAATGTGGCATGCAATCAGAGTCAATTGAGCAAAAACAAAAATGAACATGACAATGTAGTGTCAATTGGGGATCGATTGGCTCCAATCACACAACACGTTGAACGAATTGGGTAATTGGTTCATTTTGGTGCGTAAGAAGAACCAATCAACCCAAAATGAATTGAACATGACCAATCACACACAAGAGTGAACCAATTGAGTAATTGGTTCAATGTGGTACATGATCAAGGCCAATTAGCCCCAAATGAATTGAAATGACAATATAGTGTCAATTGGAGATTGATTGGTCCCGATCATATACCACATTAACCAATCAATTAATCAATTCAATTTTGTACATAATCGAGTTCATTTGGCCCAAAATAAAGTGAACACAACAATGTGATCAAATAACATTATAAAAAAATTATGGTCAAACAAATGTAACATTTTGAAACAAATTATTTTCAATATAATTAAACAACATTCTTACAAAAATTAACATACTTATATATTTTTAATATCTATATAAGATAAAACAATTAGAATTTTCATCTAATTTAGGTGGAGGTGGTTGTATTCAATGTAATTATTTTTCAAGGAAATCAAGTCATGATTGTCCTATAGGGAAACAATCCATAAAAGGATCTATAATACGAACAAATGTTGTACGTGAAGTTGTCCCGAAAAGGAATGCCTCAAAGGAGTGCAAATGGATATTTCAACTATTTAATATCTTTTTCATGTGGATCTTCTCCCGATTATATACTTGGATGAGGTTTTAAGCTACAAACATCTATACTCGGTCGTGGTTATGATCATTAGGTTGATAGTGTTAATGGACCGACACTTACCTTGGTGGATGGGTATCATCATCATGAAGAGGAAGTGAAGTTTTTCCACATGAAAAATATTCCTTAATGTTTTAAAAAGAAACATATTGTTCATACAATTTGTATAAAATTAATTACAATTTAGCAAAATATATTATATTACAAAATGAAGTTCACTTTACACAACACAAACCATCATATAAAAAAATATTTCATACCAACTAAATTAAAAACATGATTTGTGTAAGCGAGTATTTGGCTATAAAATCAAATAGCATAAAAAATTATGTGTACAAAAACACTTGTATTTTTATTCATTCTACCATGGCTTAATGGGTCGAATTCAAAGTATATCATCATTGTTTTCATTAGCACACTCCTTTATACATTGTTACATTTTGTGCAAATAGAGCCATTATTTGGGTCAATTTCATGGACCAGAAATCAACCTTTATTGGGGTTTTCAGTTGTCTTTCTTTGAGGAATTTGTGTCATGGATGTGACGTAAATCTTGATACAAACTTGATGCGACTAGACATTTCTAATTGCATCACTCTTACATCACATTTTTGTGCAATTTTTACTCCACTTTTTGTGTAATTTTTGCACCACTTGTTTCATTCAATAGATTAATATCAAGTGGTGCAAAAGTGACGTAACATTTGTTTGATAAATTAAAAAAATAAATGTAATATAATTATTTGAAATGCCACACACACGACACCATTGTCCTGAAGCTGGAATATGATGTTCTCCTCAAGGTTTGGGATTTGGAAGAGGCATATACTGCATGGACTCATTTGCAAATTCAACCCTTTTTGGCCCAAACTTTCATAGCTACATGAATGGATCACTGAAAAATGGAGCCCCAAAATCAAGGGTAAGATTGAACTCTATCCATGTTCCAAAGCATATTTTATTGTTGTTTTTGAATCTAATGAGGATCGTGAAATCATACACAATGTGTATTGGTTTGGGGGTTAGTACGGTCTCATGACTAAACCTTGGTATCCCTTATTTAATCCATTGAAAGACTCATTTGACATAATGCTCATCTGGGTTAGACTCTCGAGGCCTTCCTTTGCAATCTTGGGATGAAACTCGACTTGAAGCTATTGGTAATAAGTTGGAGGCCTTTGAAAAATGTGTTGTTACCACTCTGTGATTTGCATACTACCTATGCCCAGATTCTTCCGGATTTAGACATCTCCAAGGACCTTCCGAGAGCATAAATCTACATACAAGAGATAGAATTTGGACCCAAAGACTGGATTATGAAATATTGGCTTTCCACCTTTGTAATAGGTGTTTTGAAATAGGGCACGTGTTATAGGATTGTGGTCTGCCTAAGAAAAAAGGGGGCAAATCCCACCTGGTGGGTGGATTATTTCCCTCTCACTTTACCATTAATGCCTCTACTAACCCAGCTCCTAAATCTGTTTCGAGCCCCTCTTGGGTTGTTTACTGCCCCTATTGTGAACCCCTCTCATTTGCCTCTTATTGAATCAATGACTCATATCACCCAAGCTCCTGTTGAGGCGGTCAAGGAGAGGGAAATCCCCTCTTTTTGCTAGGTCTCCCTTTCAACCTATTTCCTCTTTTAAAATTCTTCTCTCGTGCGATCTTGTCCCCGATGTTTTGCCTAACAAGGAGGAGTGGACGGTGTTCTAGAACAAGAAAAGAACCTCTTCTAATCTGCAATCGATCTACTCCATATGAGACTCGAGATCACATTCTTCGGCTTTGGGTTGACTACCATTCTTTGGTGTTGATGTTGGGTAGGTGCATTTTCTACTTATTGGAAGCTTGTTTCTATTTTGTTTCTTTTGGTCTTCATTGTTGTATATGGGCTTCATGCCTTTTTGTACCTAGGAAGGGCCCCAATCAAAAAAATTTACCCTTAGATAAAAATACCACACACACACACACACACGTGTTTAAATGTAAAATGAATTAACATATTTTAAATTAGAAATACATATCTTTGAAGCAATATTGAATATGATTTCTACAAAAACAATTAATAAGATTTAAATGGACAATATACAAAATAATAGAATTCAAATGAAAATAAGTTATTTTAAAAATATAAATTAAAATGCTAAAATAATATATCAAACATTGGAAGAAATTACATATTTTCTAAATGAACATAAGATTACTAAAATTTTGAATTTGAACCATTTGCTTCAACATCCTATGCATGTGGATTGTTAATATGTTCAGCTCTAGTGTGATGTGAAGGTGAAGGAGTATCCATTTCCATTTCAATATTTGAAACTTCAAATTCTGACTAATTGATGCAGGGGCATCACAGGTGGAACATTTTCATAAATTTTGGGATTTTGACTAAGGATTGTAGAGTGAAACATGCATTATAATGTAAAAAGTTTAAATGACATAAGAGTGCACATCGGTGATATATATGTGTTAGAATAGACAAGGAGAATGAACCATGAAGGACAAATGTCAGCACAGGGAGTAAGCCACCAAATGAGCCAATCGATTGAAATACATATATTTCTAGCAACATATTGAATACATGTATCACATACATGTGACCCCATAACAAGAAGAGCTTATTAAAATTAGGAAGCAACTTAAAGCCCAAGCTCCATATGCCTTTTCAGTAATTTTTATATAAATGTTTGAGATCATTTGACAACTCGTGAATTCCCTCACTTTCAAAAAAGTAATCTTTATAATGTTTCTTCTTTCCTTTTTAAGACATCTTTCAACCAAATCATGGTTAAAGAACTCCCCACCTCAGTAAAAACATAATTACTAGATTTATACATCTACAATATAGTAGCATATTCGGTTGCCACACTTCTAGACTTGAAGGGTGAATGGTGGCTACAAACAAATAAATAAATAAATAATTGCAATTTAAAAAAAAATTATTGAATAATTTTTTTGATCTCATAAACTCAACATTCAATGTGTTTAGTTTAATCTTCACTTATAAATATTTTTCAATGAGAAGTCTACTAAAATTTTGCTGCTAAAACAAATATCAAAACAATTTACATGTTTATAAGATAGCATTACATAAACCTATGATTTTCCAAATCTGTTTGGGTTTGTGTACTAAGGTCCATCATCTTTTTATATGTATCTAACAACACCTAGAGTGTTATCTCCTAAAATAAATTCAAGATATGGGCTCCAAATCAAAGGGAAATCCCTTGTACACCTGTGTCTAACGCAATTTTTTATGGTAAAAGTATTAGGATTAGCATCAAAGTATATGATGTTATATTTGTTAGGTAAAGAATAAAATTTGTTTAAAATAGCAAACTGACACATTTGGTGGCAAACCTAGAATTTGATGTGTTTTGTTTCAAGTAATATATTTGTGTCTCGTGATACAAATAAAAGATGCATGCATCAAGGCACTAAGGGAGAGGACCTTATAACCGAGCATGCACCAAAACATGTACATATATTTTCACCATAAGTTGTTGACAAAAGTACCAATAGTTGTTCACTTTTTGGTTAGTGACACTTTTAAGGGTTAGTGACACTTTTTAAGGGTTTGACACTTTTTAAGAGTTAATGAGAATGTGACACATAGGGCACTCGGTCCTTGGTCCCTCTTTCAAATGTTTTATATTGATTTTGTTCATATTAAATCAATTCAAAAACTACTTTTACCTCCAAATAAACACACGAAATGAAAAATGTTGATATGGCACAATCATACACTACCCGATGATATAATTTTTTTACGCTACCGACATACCTACATATATCTACGTGCCCCTAAAATTAGGTGCACAATTATAGGGTCCTCTCCCCTAACCACGACTATTATTTGGAGGAATTCTTGACTTCACAAACAACTACTTCTAATGCAAAGGGTTTCAGCTTTGACGAAGAGACAAATAGTGTCATAAATTCATCAAAATATAGTAATGAACTTACCCTTTATTTATACTTTTAGCGGGATTTTAAAATGATAACAATGGTATTTCCGACACACGCATATTCATATTCGGAATGATAAGATATTATGAATCTAGTCCAATTAGGCCTCATTACCATGTTCCAGTATTTTGGTCGAAGGACAAATATATCCATCCATGTTTCTTTTGGGTGATATTTATAACATAAAACCCTCTTATAAACACAAATAAAATAGATCTAAATAGGTATCCATCTTTATTTAGATATGTTCATATATGATGAATATACAGAGATGTAATGTCCATATATACATCATAATAAAATATATGGATAAATTTTGGATTTATACAATGTATATACATAACATATATGTGTGCGCAAGAATGAGTGTTTTCCTTCCTTACTTAGATGTGTACATATGCAATTGAATAGAGATTGGTATTTATGCTCGGCTTTGGCTTTGAAGGACAAAAAGAATGAGATATTTCATTTTCTACTTGAATGTTATGTAAATGGTTATTTTATTATATAAATAATTTATGAGAGTAACTTTGGAAGTTAAAAGAGTAAGTGTTTGGCAACTCCATGATGTGAATTATCAATCCAGACAATTCTAGATGGAACCTTATAACAATGTTTGAAATATCTAAATGATATTTGCATTTTTATTTTTATTTTTGGTTGAAATTTCTAGTTACCTTGGTAGGAACTTGATAATCTTATTGTCATCTCAGAAAATATTGCTGGTTCCACACGGAATGGTAATGTATTTTTATGGTATTGCATGTTTGTTCATTAGCTCTTATTTGTGGAGCACAATTTTGTGCAATGTGCAAAGTGGCTAAAATAAGAAGGATGAAAATTGAGGAATTGAATGTCATTTTCATTGAAGATTTCCTAAAAGAAAACGTTGCATTTTCCTCCAATTACTTATGCAGTTTTATTTTTTAATTATTTAAAAAGTTCAAGAAGGTATTTCCTCTCACTGTGTTCTTTATATGGAAATAAAGGGCCAACAAGACATCTCATTACCTCATATAAGAAAATTCAATCATGCATGAAATGGAACAAAAAGTTGTCAAATTATCCCTCAAGGATTTTGGTTTCCGCCAACACCAAAATACTTATAGAAGCATATTGGCATTCTTCAATAGCAAAACACTCCAAACAATCATTTACCTTAGGAAGAAATGAGAGATCCAAAGAGACATATATGACATCCCAAAGTAGAAAAATTACTTACTACATTTAGTCAAGTGTTTCATATATATTTTTCACATATGAATATAAAATTGAACTTTTAATCCCCATAACAACCAAGGCCTTTTGGAGGAGAAAACGGATATTAATAGACCTAATTTAGTGAATAGATATACAATGTTCTCGTTATAGGGGTTCATTGATGTAGCGGGAGAGCATGAGCATAAATAGAGCCGAGCCAAACTCAACAATTCCTCACGAGAGATGCAGATAGGTGGAGGGCCCTCCCTATATAGTTGTGGGGCCCCTTGTATATGGGGAAGAGGGGACAAGACAAGAGGGACGGAGAGGGTATGAGGGGTCGAACTATATCTATCCAAAAAGGTAGTTTTATCCCATGCTTATCAAACCATCCCTTTATATCAACTAGCATAGATATAAGTTAGATAGGCACCTAGAGATTGATATCTCTCACTTTGTCTTTTAAATAGATGTATTTAAGATATATATGCTAGTTATTTATTTAATTAGTTCATTTGAATATTTGTTTGTTATTTTTAATGTTTGTTATGAACTAAACATATTTAAAATTTTACTTATAAATATAAAAAATTTACTTACCCCAATACATCAAAAATATCTTACAATAGATTCTATATAAATAAAAACTAACTTAAATATTTTACCCCATACATATTTTATTTCACTACTATTTTAATTATAAATATAAAAAAATTACTTACCCCGATACATGTAAAATATCTTACCATAGCTTCTATATAAGTAAAAACTAACTTAAATATTTTACCTATAAAATTATACATATTATTTTAACCATTAAACATATTAGTTGGCAAATAAAGAGTTTTTTCGAATAACACACCCCATTACACTCCTTCCCTGCCACTATAAAAATTAAAAGTATTTTTAAAAAAATTCTTATGATGCTTGAAATCATCTTCCCTATCTCTAAAAATCAGTACCATCCATGCATGATCCACTAAAAACTTTATTTTTAAATGGAGAAACTCAATAATGAAAATTCTCGGGCACAGATTATCATAATAAATTTTATATAATTTGGCATTACCCTCATGAACATAGGTTTGATAGGGAACGGTTAATCTAAGTTGCAAAATATAAAGTAAACATGGGAGATTCTAAGCAAGAGAAACCCCATGGGAAATCTAGTTCAAATGTCGTCTCCAACATTCAACAAGAAAATTAAGTCCTCGTAGCTCTTGTATAACCATCATTACGATGTTGGCATTGCAAGCCATGGTTGTTGCATAGGTTATTGTTGAAGTGCTGGGCAAAGGCATATTCCCAAAGCTAGACATTGTATCCCCTCTTGAAGAAAGTGCCCATACGAGGAACGAATCTGATTATTCTGCATCAACAACATCACCGTGATTGAATCCCTTTATTTCAACAACCATTTCAAAGTGAGTGGTGAATCTTAGCTCGTAGCTCATCTAGCAGCCCTTTAATAACAAAGTCAGTTTTCCCCAGTCTGCAGAAAAAGTGAGAGAACAATGGATCCCGAGGGAGAATCAACAACAATAAGGCAAATTTATTCATTTGTCTGGCTAAGACCTTTATGGTCACCTCTAATTCTTAAATCTCTTATTTTTATAGATCGACAAACCCTTATTAATTCATTAAATCTTGTGAAGGGTATGTACCCACTTTGAAGGAATTGCCCTCGTGAAAAGGGCGTTGCCTCACACACTAGATTTCATGTTTTATTATGTCATACACAAAAAGTTTAGGGTGTATTGTCAAGATTTATATTCTTATCGAGCACTCTATATAACTTCTACTTACCTCCTTCCAACGAAATATTTAGCAGTATTTTTAGGTGTACGTAAAACATCTTTTCATTCCTAAAACTTTCTTATCGTATCATATTTCAGGACACAATACCTTCTACATTACTTGCTTTGTGAGAAGACCCTCAAATATCCCTTGTACCCAATTACCAAATGTCAGGCCCAAATTGTTTGGCTAGATATTTGAATATTGGGTATAAGGGATAAAATCTTTTCTTTCTTAAAACATTCTTCAAACATTATGTTTTGTGGTGCATTCCTTCATTTCAATGTGTATATGGAGTAATCCATATTTTTGATGATACACTAGATATTGGCAATGCATTACCACAAAGAATCCTAAACATGAGCTCTTCTCAGGCATCAGTCTTAACCAACGTTCTGTACATAAATGCATCTTCCAACTTTCTACACATGGACACATTTCCTTAACTGATTTATCTGCAAAAATACTTACTTAATATTAAAACAAGATTCGCTGTTTTATGAAGGTAATTTGCACTCTCCCGTGCCATGCTTCATGATCTGAGGACAATTATTCTACAATTTCCATAAAAATGGGAAATACAGTTTTTGCATATCTTGGGCATTACAGGATATATATATATATATATATATTCAATAAACAGAATAATATCTAAATAGTTCTACCTGAGTTTCTTGCTATTATCAAAATTGCTACTCATAAATTTGACATTTATTCTAGCTTGGTAGTTAATAATTTGTCTGGCATGTAGTCTTGGTGGAATATGTTGTACAAGCATTCTAAAAAGTTTGTTTTGGCATAACGGAAAGAAGGTTTGGCAACTCTCGTTCCCAAAGTATATTAGTGTGATAATCATAGCCAGAGCAGATTCCCTGTCGTGCCATCTGTAGTATGTAAAATTAATGAAATTGCAAAGCTTTAGCAGAATTCAAATTTCAAACAACTGTATATTTACAATTCTTGATGATTTATGGCTTTGCATAACGCAAGGATAATGATTAATAAGCAGCAATGCAGAAGACTGCAAAAAGGAGAAATTGAATGTTAGTAATCAATATAAAATTGTTCTTCAGTAAATTGGATGGTATAATCTGAATTTACAATGCCATAAGGTTTTCAACCTTATTTGGCTGTAAAAAGAGACAATTAGATGATATCTAACTTGGACTACAAAAATTACTGAAACCGTAGCAGTTAATGGGAGCAAAATCTTTGTTCATATTCCGCTGCAAGAGATGGCGAAATTTTAGCAGACAACCCTTTGAGACATTTGTGAAACGAAAAGTCGTCTATGGTTCCATCTTTTCGAACAACCACAAAGCAGCGTGTTCTTGGAAATGCTGGGTTGCAGCTGATCTGCCAACCAAGAATCATGAATTTTATTTTTCTTAGTAGAATTCAATATAAGGTTGCATGTAAATCTATTACCAAGAATAAAATACTTGCAACAAAATTGGTAATGAACAAAAACTAAACCTACTTATTGGTTTGATATATTTGATACTGACTACAAAGAGAATTTGTCTTGCATTCTACAAGTGATTGATGTAACCAGAGTCTTTTGGAAACTATTACAAGCTCATGCACATGCATGCATGCATCTAATTACAGGCTTCCAGGTGCTTGGCATTCATGATTCTGTACAATAGCTATATGTGACAATTGACCACAAATTATGCTGCTTTGAATATATGCGTTTCAATAACAATATCGCTTGACACAAAATACAAACTTCAACTGTGAATTCAATCAATTATCAAAGTACTTATTCGCTATGATTAATTTTTGTAAATGTTAAATAAACAGTGAGAAGGAATACAATTGAAATGTTAATTAAGAAAGTAATTTTTAACTTATCCAATGGTGACAATTCCTAGAGCATCTCTTTGATCCAGGTGGCATCCAGGACATTCTTTTGGGTAGCATATTAACAAAACTAGTACGTCACCTTGCTAGGGTCATATCTCCAAGACTGTTGATTGGTATTGTAAACTTTAATATGCATTGTAAAGCTCACCAAACGAGCTAGTTTAGATGCCCTCCATACATGCCTTTGGCACCATGTAGGGCATCTAACTAAATTTTAGGGTTTCAAAAATGCTCTAAAGGTCCTCAAAATGCAAAATGTAAAGAGGTATAAAAATAACTAAAACCAGTACAATTATATTTTACAATTTTTGGGAGTTCCGGGTTGTGATAAAACCGCTCAACTTCGTAGGGGTACGCATGTGACATGACTCTTCACATTCCAAGTCGAATCACTTCATATTTCATATTTAGACTATTCATTTCTTACTTAATACAGATATAAGGCATGACAACCTGAATGGAAAAGAGAAGGAATTGTAGCAAAAATTGTAAACATAGAATTTTGTAGCTTCACATCTCAAAGATTGCTCCGTTCTATTTGTAATAGCACAAGAGAAATAGCTCAGACTCTTCTCAAAGATAGCAGATCACATTTCTCCATAGAGATAGCAGATTGCGTCTCTTCTTAGAGATAGCCGTACATACCTCCCATATTAATGAGCAGTGAAAAAAATTGTTCAAATTTGTCTCTTTGAGTATATCTTAATGTCACTCCTTCATGGTTCCTTTTGCTACAGTTCTACTATATTTCTTTAAGATTACAGTTCTGCAATCTTAATTTATCCTGCAATTGTTTTCACAATATAGTGTGTTGTCCACAGGATTCCGATTTGACCCATATTAGTGGTCTCAAAGCAAGACCCAAAGAAAAAGTACTTTTGGCAGGAATTTTACAATTCATGGGAAAAGCATAAGGAAAAAATGGCAAGAGGATCCAATTCAAGATGTGGATCCATTTCAGCAGCACAAAGTGTGTATGAGTCACTCCTTGAAGAAAATCAATGGTTAAGGGGTGAAACACTGAAAACCAATGGTTGCATACCAACATTAGCATCACACACAACAGATGATGAATATGCAAAAAAAAAAAAAAGATACCCAATTCGAAATTCCTATCATGGAATGATTACTCCAAGGAGAGGAAAGATGCAATGAATATATGCACAAGCTTCAAAATCAACTTGTCAAGAAAGAAGCATTTTGTGAGGAAATTCAAAATGATCTTGCCATCCTACAAGATGAATTTGAAGAGATGAAAGAAAAGAAGGCAGTTTTTGCACAAGCACAAATAAAAAATGGAGGAAGATATGGTATGTTTTTCTAGTTCCTCACATTCTCAATGTTTACTTGGCAATTTTGAAAAAGATAAAAGGCATTGGTTTAAGTTGTTGAATAAAATGGGAGACATTGGCCAAAACCTTGGCAACGACGGTCAAAGAATTCAGAAACCTCTTGAAGCCAAAAAGATAACTGAGAATTTTGGTCTTGGGTACACTAGAGAATCATGTCAACCCCACCGTTGGTCCCACTTTCAATAAAGAGCACATGCATCTGGAACACCCTGCTCAACATTGGTGCAAGCCTTTAACTCATATAATGGAAGGTATTTGTTTCATCAGATTATTTGCAGTTATTGTGGTATAAGAGGTTAAAATTCTATTCATTGTTGGAATCTTCATCCATGTGATTTATGTAGGAATTGCAACCACAACAGCTATACGTGTTGGTTCACTCACATCTCTACACAGAGATCTTTAAAATTCATAACCATGAATTTTTGCTGGGCCACCCCACTCAAGTAAAAGGAATCCCTTCTGCACCGAGAGTTTCTTTTGTTCTTTAGAACTCAACACTAGGAGCAATAGGGCCCATTGCTTTTCAAGAAATGAATGATTAAGGTTGTAATGTCCACTTTTCAGAATTAATTAATTCTAAATACATGAAGCCTATTTTTTTATTTTCGTAGGCTACGGGAAGTTAAAGAGAGAGGAAAATAAATTATTTTAAGTGGTCCAAGGATATTTTTATATTTTACTACAAAAAGGACACTTAAATTATATTTTAGTCCAAAAAGCATAAATAGAATAAAATAATAATAGAATGATGACTTCTACTATTGGGTGCCAAAGTTAGATTAATAAACGAATAAAGAAAGAGGGCGCCAAAGTTAGAGAGAGCAGCATGAATACCAAAATCCTAATTTTAGGATAGGAGGTGGATAACGTATTTTTAAATATGTTTATTCATATTCTTAGGATGGGGCACCAACATGGAGGAGGAATTTTATTATTTTTAATTTTTCAAAGATCATGCAAGTCTAAAGGGGGGCGACGCCCACTTTGGAGAGTGTTTTGAAGTTATAAAGGCAGATTTGGGGTTCATTGTACAAACATCTTGCAAATTCATCGGTTATTTTCTTTTTCTGCAAGTAACTTCCACTTTTGCTTCCGTAATAGAGCGTGAAAACCCTCCTTTACACAGATTTGAGGACGGAATCCCTCACTTCTCAGCTGGGCAATTCCATTTCGGGGTTGCGTGTGACAATAAAGGGTGCACGTGTGTTCACGGCTCAGCTCCAAACAATTGTATTAAGACACTAGTATTTTTATTGTACTTGGTTCGTATTAAATAAAAGACTCATTTTTACGCATTATGGTACATTGTTTCTACATAAAAATCAGATTATCGCTGCTGTTATAAAAGTTAGATTTTTAATACTGCTGCCCTAGGGTTTAACAAAATATCAAGATCTATTAGAAATTATTTTCAGGGATATTACAGTGTTATCAAAATGAATTTTCTCCCAACCTGTGGAGGAAAAAAAGGAAATGATAAAAAAATGCAACTTTGAACTTCATGCAGGATAGTGACAGAGAAGTTAGGTACCAACAAAGGGAGAAGAAGAAAGCTACAAAACAGCCAGAATTCATGGGTAACATAGACCCAGAAGACGTACATTTTGACAAGCTTGTTCAGGGACAGGACAAGTTAGTTGATATGATGGGTCAGTTGATCCAAGTTATGCAGGCACGAATGTGCAAAGGGCTCCAAATGGTGAAGGAAGTTCTTCATGGGTGAACAATAATCAACACACACTCAGAGGATGGTCACCGGTTCTACTGTTAGGCCCTTCCAGCCTAACTTCCTCCGTAGAGAGGAAGCAATTCAGGGGGCAGAAATTCAGCCTACCACCAACAAATGATATTGCTACTAGCTATGAGGAGTACAGGGTTCTTCTCGGTGAGATTAGAGATGTCATATCGCTCACCAGTTTTATTAATCTGCAAGAAAGTTTTGGGGTGGAGTTCCAAGAAGACCATGTTGAGGGACATGAACATGAAAAAGGGCTTTACCGATTGCTATTGTTGATTTTCAATTTGTTGGAATTTTCATAATAAAGAACCTATGGGAGCAAAATAGTGTGTTCGTGACTTTAGTAAGAATCATGAAGATGTTTTACTAACTTCTAATGTTTGCATGCATCAACAAGATTCACTTGTTCTATGTGAAGAGTTCAAGGCAAAGAAGACTATTGACCCTAACCCAAAAGTTATGCGTCACAAGGTTGGGGATGCTAAAGATATCTCAACCAAGCTTCATTCGACAAAGGAAGGAGAACAAGTAGAGGACAGCCAAATGTATGAAAGGGTTGTGGATTTTTCGCTTCCTACTAAGTCATTTCAGATGTGTGGTCATCATGGACAACATATTGGAAATGGTGATAGAGCGAAGAACACTTTGAGTGGCAATGGGCACGTAGATTTGTTCATAGTTCCAAATTGTGTGAACACGAGAGTTTGGGATCCTAGTATCTATAGAAGGGACTCGCAATTGCTTAAGGGCAAACAATTCGGGAAGGGCGGACTATAATGTCCCCTTTTTAGAATTAATTAATTTTGAATACCTGAAGCCAATTTTTATTATTTTCCATAGGCTAAGGGGGAAGTTAAAGAGAGGAAAATAACTTAAGTGGTACAAGGATATTTTTATATCTTACTTGGAAAAAGGACACTTAAATTATATTTTAGTCCAAAAAGCATAAATAGAATAAAATAATAATAGAAGGATGACTTCTATTACTAGGCACCAAAGTCGATTAATAAATGAATAACGAAAGAAGGCACCAAAGTTAGAGAGGGTGCATGAATACCAAAATCCTACTTTTAGGATAGGAGGTGAATAAAATGTTGGAGCTCAAAATTGCACCTAGCCCTGAATTAAGAAGATCTAGGATTTTGAGGAAACATGGGACTATCTCCAAGTGTGGGACTTGTGGCTTGAGATAGACCTCCAGAGAAGGTGACTTCCTTGTTACATGGATTTGGAAAACCCACATAACACAACCTACTTCTAACACTAAAACTACTCCTATAGCTAATTCCTACTCTAAAAATTCAAGGGACCAAAGAGAGAGATACAAGAAAGATAAATCCTAAGCTAAGGGGCGGTGATAGCACCAAAAGGTGGAATTTTCCCAAATCCAGATGACATTGATGCGAGCGCGAGGCTGGGATCAAGAAAATGCACTCAATTCAAATGCAGAGAAATAGAAGAATATAAAATATGCAAAAAGGGTGAAATATTCACATCAAACACTATGTATTCGAAGGAAAGAGATAAACCACACTTGCATTAATCAATTCTCAATAGCTTACATACAGAGCCGAGGCAAGAAAATCACCATTCGCGAGTTACAAAGGTCGACAACATGAAGTTTTGAGTTTCACAGAGAAGAGCTCGAAAAATATGCTATGGAAGGAAAGAGGGAGAAGAACCCCTATAAAGTGTGTAAGCACTTGCATTTATACAACTCGTTGAATGAAGAAAGAGAATGAAGAGAGAGGAAGAAGTACCGCCACTGGAATCCATCCCCAAAGACGTGTTGAATCAAGATGGGCACCAATATTTCTTTTCAAAATTTTCTTGTAGTACTTATAGGCATGGACACCCCCAATTTCAACCAACAACCACAACACGATCTTAGAGTCTATCGCATGCCATTAGACTATACGAGTAACGGCACCATACTTCATTAAATTCTAGTGGTTGGGGTTGTTTGTTCTCTCGGTTCAAGTCCAACACGACTTTGAAACCTTCCGCACTTCATTGCCTCGTGGCCTTCACCGCCGTATTTCAAATTTTCCTCTTCTCGTGGACCCTCGCAACTCCCCGCCGCTTGCCTTGATGAATAGAACCACTTCATATCACCCGCGAGGATCTAATTCTTCATTCGTGGATTTTGTCCTTTGTTCGCGGGTTTGAGAAAACAAGAGGAACATTACAAATTAGTGATCCCGCGGCACACTAAGTGTTTTGCAGCCTTTTGAACTTAGCCGATTTCTTTCATTTACCATGGCCAAGAAATTTTGTAGTGCTTTGTCCGACTTTGACTTTCAAGGACTTATTTCCTTGGTGTTGCAAAAGGGTCGTGCAACACTAAATTTTACCAATTTTCTCTTAAGTCCCCGAACTTCTCATTCCCATGTTCCACGAATTAGGAGAATGGTTAAGTCCTTTTGATGAGTTGTTCAACATTACAAGGGGTGTAATTTTGGACAACATAAAAAAAAGTTTAAATGTGGTTAATCCTATTCTTAGAATGGGGCACCAACATGGAGGAGGAATTTTATTATTTTTAATTGTTCAAAGATCATGTATGTAAGTCTAAAAGCAGGGCACCCATTTTGGAGAGTGTTTGGAAGTTATAAAGGAAGATTTGGGGTTCATTGTACAAACATCTTGGAAATTCATCAATTATTTTCCGTCTCGCAAGTAGCTTCGCTTCTCCTTCAATAATAAAGGATGAAAGCCCTCCTTTACACACAAATTTGAGGACGGAATCCCTCACATCTTAGTTGGGCAATTCCTTTTCAGGGGTTGCAGTGACAATTTAGGGTGCAAGTCTTCCCCGGTTCAGCTCCAAACAATTCTATTAAGATATCGGTATTTTTATTGTGGCTGGTCTGTATTCAATAAATAAAAGACTGATTTTTACACATTATGGTTAGTTGTTTTTATATAAGGAAATCAAATTATCACTGCTATTAAAAAGTTAGATTTTTAATACTGCTGCCCTAGGGTTTAATAAAATATCCAGATCTGTTAGAGATTATTTTCAAGGATATTACAAAGGTGGCATTCTTGGGCATTCTTTTGGGAAAATTACCGATAAAACTAGCATGTCTCCTTGTAGAGTTATATCTCCTAGACCGTTGATCGAATTGTAAATGTTTGGATGCCTTCCATACATGCACTCAACAACTATGTTGGGCATCCAACTAAAGTTCGTGGTCTCCAAAATGCTCTAAAGGTCCTCAAAAATGCAAAATATAAAGATGTATAAAAATATCTTAAAATAGTAAAATTATATTTTACTATTTCTAGGAGTTTCCGTCATGAAAAACCTCTCAAATTTTTGGGGAATAAGTGACATGACTTATAAAATTCTAAGAAGAATCACTTCATATTCCATTTTTAGACTGTTCATTTCCAATTAGAATTAGATATAAAGGCATGGGAACCTGAATGTAAAAGATGAGAAGGAATTGTAGTGAATTGTAAAGAGTCTTATAATCTCTTCTCAGAGATTGCTACCATTTTGTAATATGCAAAACAAAGAACTATAGCTCAGCATTTTTCTCAAAGATTGCTACCTTCTATTTGTAGTAGCAAATGAGAAATAGTTCAGTCTCTTCTGTGAGATAGCAGCACATCTCTCCACAAAGATAGCAGCTCATGTCTCTACTCAAAGATAGCCATACATACCTCATATATCTGATATCAATGAAGAACTAAATTTTTCTATTCAAATTTCTCTCGGTAAATATCTTATTTTCATTCTTTCATGGTTCATTTTGTTATAGTCTTGCAAAAATATTTTATGATATAGTTGTGCAATATTAATTTATGTTGCAATTGTTGAAATTAAAATCGCTTCCATCTACAACACATTAATTTCTGCAATTTAGTGTGTTGTCCAACGAATTCCAATTCAATCCAAATCACTCTTATTCATCCTATAGATACAATCACGTGATTTTAACATGGAAAATTTTGTTAGAATAATTTGCTGCAATCATAAAGAAGATTAAGCTGTTTTTGATACATGAAGATCCATGATACTTTGTTTAAGAAGAACAATATTGGAAGTAAAAAGAAAAATGATGATTATAAGCCTAGATAAGTTAGTTCCAGTACACCCTTCTTCCTCTAATGATTGCTTAATTTTATTAATGTCAAAATCAAACATGGTAGGAAAAAAGGACACCATTGTTTGACCCCAATATCACCATGCAGACATCCTCCAAATGCAACCCCTAGACAAATCTATAAAAGAAATGAGAGATACAAGCGTCGTCGCCGTTGTTTGACTCTAATATCACCATTCCTTCCATCACATGCATAGGTTAGAAGTACAACCAAAGCCTCTATGAAGTAAGTGGTGGCATCTCAAGGTCAAGACTCCTTGCATCACCATAACTGTGACAACTTTGACACCCATGGGAAAGACAACTCACACTACTAACAATGATAGAGTCTCAAGGAAAAGACAGCTCGCAGTACTAACAATGTGAGGATTTTGGTGCCTAAGAGGAAAAAGAATATCAAGGATTCTCAAAACCGAGCCCCAAGTGAAAGGGGTCTCGATTTCAAGCTGATTTGGGGCCTAGTTAGGACACGGTGGACAACGTCACTTATTAGACTAAATGGGTTGTGTAGAAGTGTATTATCAATGATAAAGGCCGAAGATATATCGAAGTGCTAGAAACAAGGAGAAGAATAAGGAAGACAAGCTACACCAGATGTAGAACTGTAACTGCAAAATTATGCTATGAAAAGTCTTGTACAAGATCTGAGAGGTCAGATATAGAATGTGTACATACTGTTCTCTAGTCACTAATCACTTGTCTACAAAGAATAGTAGTGTATTAATATACAGAGGAGGAAGATGAAGCATTGATTGGACTATTACAATGGTTGGTAACAACCATTTCATAACTAATCATCAGCCCATCATCTTCAGTTGTTGTTACTGTAGAGCTACAAAATACCACATTGATTCTATAGGGGTCGTGCGATGTTGTAGAGGAGTTAGGACCTCATAGTATGCACACGTGCGTGTGGTATGATGCTAAAGCTAGTGGTGAAGTCAGATCATGACGTGAAGCAGTGACATGATGTCGTGAATTATTTGAAGTCTCAAATCCTCCTAGATCAATCGACCTCCTTGAAGAGCAATGGTCCTCATTATGTGCAATTGTGGAAGATATAGAAAGTTGTTGGTAGCTTGAGATTTTATGAACCATTTCCCTTGGAAAGGTACTTGACTTGCTTTGATAATGTAGAAGAGAGGAATATGTTTTTTTGTCTGTTTGACCCTAGCACCAGCGACTTGATCCATTTTTGCCAATGTTGTAGTCAAGATTGATTTCTAATAGTTGAAGAGCCTCTACAACATCTAAGGTCTACACCAAAGGTGGAAAGTAGTGTCACAAGAGTTTTGCATTAAATATTGGATGCAACCCAAGGTATGAAGGAAGATTAAGCTCAAAAAGGTCATGTCCTACTTGCTTGCTAATGGTATAGCACTCGTACCGAAGTGGACAAAGCTTTCTAGAAGCTCTTGTTAGCCTTTCCTTCTATAGGTGACGCCATATCCAATCACCAACCTAAAAGGCATATGGTGTTTGTCGTGGCATTGCTTGTATTTAGCGTTCGACTACTACATAATAGTTTGCACTTGCTACTAAATGTGTTGACTGTATTCAATGAACTTAACAGCTTTTCCAGATTCCTTTTGAGTTGAGGGTGTTGCTACAATTGATGGCATTGTAGGATAAGCTACATTGATGGGCACCGAGATGTTGGAAACTCAAATAGACCTAGAAAGGGTTGTGTGTTGTAGACTTGTGCACAAGCGTTGTTGTACTCGTGTTGAATGAAAGGAATACTTTCATCCCATGTGTGTTGCTTCTTCGAATGGTACATTCTGAGAAGATGCACAAACATCTTGTTTACTACTTTTGTCTATTCATCAATCTGAGGATGGAATGCGGTAGACTTGTTCAACTTTGTGTCCATTATAGATCAAAATCATTTCCGGAAATTACCCAAAAAAATTGTGTCCCTATCAAAGATGATAGTTTATGGTAATCCAAAGTAGACCTAGACGTGTCCAAAGTGCAATTGAGGTGTCTCTAGAGTTGAGATGAATTTCGTGGAAGATGTGAGAATTTCCATTTCTGAGAATCTATCTACTATTATGTAAACATAATCATTACCATGCTTGGTAATAGGGTAGCTTGAAAGTTAACCCATAGAAATAGGTTCCCACAGTCTCGTTAGAACCAATAAATGTGTCTTACCTTGCTCCTTGTTGACTGATTCAGTGATTGTGCACGTGATACAAAAGATCTGATGTATTTGTCAACATTTGACCTAAGATGTGGCCAAAAGAAATACTTTTGTGACATCGCAAGGGTCTTTTCAACTCCAAAGTGTCCTGCAACCTTATTGAAGTGAGCTTCCCATATTAGTTTTTGCCTCTCTTCCTTGTGTAGTACACACAAGTGACCAAGATGATATAGGATTTCATCCCACAAGTACTAGTTTGGAACTCACTTATTGCTAAGCAAGTTGTGATAGATTTCTGCAAAGTTTGAATTAGATGGATATAATTTTGAACAAGTGTTCACTTCATATCCACATGCATCAAGCACCATGAGGAGGGCTTGAACCGCAGAGGCGGCTCAAACAATAACCTACTAGATTGGAACAATCCTTATGCTTGATGTTGAGATGGAACTATTGAAGATAAGAAGACCATTTCTTATGTTGTTCTTATTGTTATGAATTTGTTAAGAACTGAAGTGGCTTGTGATTTGTTTGGATCATAGTCTCCTTGCCCAAGATATAATGCTTCAATGCCTAAACAATGGCATAAAGCTTGTGATCACATGTTAGATAGTCCCTTATTGGCATAGTGAAGGTTTCACTATGGTAAGCAATTGGGTGACCATGTTGAGTGAGGACTGCTTCGAGTGCATGATCATATGCATTAATCTTTATTTTGAATGGCTGCTAAAGATTAGGGAACATGAGTAATGACGCAGAACAAATTTTGTATTTCAAGTCTTTGAATATTTTTGTTGTGCAATTGACCAAATGAAGGTTGTTTTAGTGTCGCCTTTCATAACCTAATTCAAAGGCCAAGTGATGTGAGAAAAACAAAGTACAAACCACCTATATAAACATATACACCCTAACTCATTTAAGGCACTTGGTGGCATTGTGGGCACACTTACTATAGGAAGGTCATGAACAAAGTATTGTAAGATTTTATTCTTTAGAGTACATCTACAACGAAACTACTCAAATTCTGCAGACATCTATGCTACCCTAGATCACACATATTCTATGCACTACAATCAATCCAAGTGTCAATTGCCAAGTGTTGCGGGCCAAATCAAGGCTTTGTCTTGTTTACTTTTTCTAACCTCCACAACAACTTAAGATTGGGAGAACTACATGCAGATTGATCCCTCTTCAGAGTATTGGTATGTAGTGCAGTTTTCATCACATTATTAGGGGTGGGGTGAGGTCCCTCCAGCTCAATTGGACTAAACTCTTTTTACATGAAAGTAAAGGAGAATACATTTACACGTAGTGGAGCATAGTCGCAAAGATCCAAATAGAGATATCCCAAGATCAAAGATACAGACGAATCAAGTGCCATAGTCAAATTAGAGATTCAAACCCCAAAGGAAACATTTGATGATACCTATTGAGAATGTCCACTATCGGACAAACCTATTCTCAGACTCTCGTTCTAGGTCCCCAATTTTTGAGACAACTTTAGGACACTCTACACATCACTTTCATCTAATTTCAATCCATTGTCATGCAGTTTGAGTCCGAAGTGGGGTGAAAACTTTCTAAAACCCCAACTTTAATTGTGATTTCACTCTCTTATCTATAGCGTATTGTGCAAATTATATCCTTCCATTATTTAGGACTATTTGATCTATTATCTTGTTGTTATGTATTATCATTTACAATTAAGTGATATCTAAATTAGCTTAAACCCTAGTTTTCATATTCCATTTTGCAAGGGGACAGCTTTTAAAATAATACATAAAAACTAATGTTTCAATATTTTGACTTTTTCAATGACATTTAGGGATTTAAACTATATTTAATGTATTTTAGGTACTTTCAAGATTATAATTTGATGTTCTTCGTAAAAATAACATCTTTTAAAAAGTAAAAACATCAAAAATATTTGAAAGATTTTAAAAAATTGGAAACGTCCTCTCCAAAGTCCCCGAAACATTTAGGACATCACTAAAATCTAGGGGACGTGTCCCCGCGTAACACTGATGCATACCCACATCAAAGAAACTCATCCCCATAATTGAATCTCCCGCAAAGGGGATGTCGACATTTGCAAAGATAAACAAAGACAAACACTATATTTAAAATACAAATATAACCTAAAATTTTGAAACATATTATAACTATGAATGGAAAAGGCGAAGGCTTAGTTTTTGAATGTTGATTGGCAGGAATATTGTAGATATGTAGTCTTATTTATTGACCCCATATCCCAAGTGATTGTTAAGTGGATACGAATGCTCTTACTCTTGTAGACATATGCTAGACATTTGATAGCATATTAGGACAAGTAAGAGTTAATATTTGTAAGAGAGATCCCACAATGCAACTCTATTTGGAGAGGAGTAGACCAAACATTCAACATAGGTAGGATCTTATGAATGTTCCCTTGCCTATGCATTAAACCCAAAATGTTATATGGATAGGCATGGGAGAGTTGCTCCCATTGATGATGATGAGGTAAATCAAGGTTTTTATGTTGTTAACAAGATGTATATTGAGTATGAGGTGATGAAGCTTCAAGAGCAATGTCTTCAACTTGCAGAACTTGGTGACCCTGTCAATGAACCCAATGGAGCTAAAGACAAAGCAGAGATGGCATAAAGGAATTCATTTTGGTGGTAGACAATGGATGGCAGCAAAACCCTAGAGCTGAGGATGATTTCTATTTGGTTTATCTCTTAGACAACTAGTTCCTCTACCATTGAGAGGAAAGGGTCTATTTATAACTTCGTCCACTCTATCAAGAGAAATCAACTTACCTCTAGGAGAGTGGAGGAGTTGGCTAAATTTCATGGTGTTTGTCTCTTAAGCATAGGAAGATTACATAGTATTTGCATGACACACCTTGGGATGTTGATCATGAGGATGCCACACAAAATGATGATGAGGTTTTAGATCTTCAACAAGGATTAATTGGGGTGCCCCTCAACATGCTTGATCAGATAGAGAATCCCGAGAGTAATGACAACATTTCATTGTGCTTTTTAGCCTCGAGGCAAGTTCTGAATGCATGGAAGCTGAGGAAAGTATAACAGCTAGAACACAAACATGAGTCACTACCCAAGCGTGCTTCATGATTTATGTTATTTACAAGACTCCTATTCAGCTATTTAATATTTCAATCGTGGTAGAACTTACTACAATTTTCATGTTTGGTAATTGAACTATCTTTTTATAATTTATGATTTTACTAGTCATATATGATATGAATCTTGAGACATGTCATTTCAATTTCGATTTGTTTTTCAACTTTTGACCTTCAGTCTTGTGAATATCGATTTTTAAATGTGATATGATGATTCATTCTAGTTTTAATTGCTTTTTTAGTGTTGAACTATCAATCTGTGTCAAATGATGATTGTGAGTTAGGATTGGAATTCACTATTTTCAAATTTTAATATTTTTAATCAAATGATAATCTCTAATCCCGCATCCAATGCCTAATAGAGCTGCAACAATGGCATTTGTGGCATTATCCCTATAAATTGTTGGTGAGAAATGAGAACAAAAAAATTATTTTCCATTTCCCAACATTATCAATTTGTTTCTATCACCGGAAGTAAATCCTAAAATTAAGCAATTCCGATTATATAGTGAAGTTACTCCCACATACAAGAAATTCTTTTAAGCAAGTTTTTAGATAGAATAAATCATTTTATCTACCACCTAGGTACCACGTACCATTCTTTCATGTGCTTTATTGTATCTTTCACGTACTAGGGGGTATATCAAAAGGATGAACTTCTTTCACGTACTCAATGGGTACATTGGAAAGGTGAGCATATAGAGAGGTTTGGTACATTGGTCGGGTGCTATATTAAAGAGGGAATCTTTTCAAGAATAAGGAACCATTGGCATATCCATCAAAATAAATAAAAAAGGCGTGGAAGGTAATGTCAAAATGCCTAAAATTCAAAACTTGTTCTTATACAATGATCGTTTAATGATATCAAATCATGTTGATTGGAAATGCTTAATGGAAGTAACACTTGTTTTTAATGAATTGTGAGATATTATAAAAAATGATAATCGAATCTTTCCAACCTCCGGACAGATTTGATGACTTTAACTTGAAAGATTCTAAAACCTAAGCTTCAATTGAGCACGCTTGTACTAGAGATACCGATGATCATATTGAGAATCCTCTCCATAGCTAACTGCTTGGAAAACATTGTCTAACTTGTATGACAAAAAGGCCCAAAAATAAGAAAGTTGACATTCATATGCAATTGTTTAGTTTTTCTTTGCCTAATGACAGGGATATGGTAGAGTATATCTCGAAATAGAAAAGCATTGATATGGAGTATACAAAAGAAAGATTTGGCAAGCTAGATGATGACTTGATTGTTACTGCTGCATTGAAAGAGCTTCATAGTTCTTACAGAAACTTTGTTGAGATGTTTCATGTTTCGATAAGATCGCAATAACCACTTTTGACAAACTTGTTGAATTCCTTATTCAACGTGATTTATCCCTACCCCAAGAAAACAAGAAAGTAGAAGAAGCTTGTGCTTCTTTGCGTCAAAACCAAGTACATATTGTGGAGGGGGTAGAGGTCACATGGGAGGAAGGTTTTAACACAAAGGTAGGGGGAATTATTAGTATCAAACAATCGAAGTATTCATTCTTATCATAATGAGCCAAGTAGTGATAGAGGACAAGGACAAGTACGGGGTAGAGGTAGAGGAAGATCGAATGTTTAGTGTCATAGGTGTGGTAAATATGGTCATATTGCAGCTCATGTATGGTTCCTTGTGAAAAGATTCAAAAACCACCAAATAAAATGAATGAGTCGACTCGCACAATATGCAAAACATGATCATAATGAGTCGGGTAATATTGCACATGAGTCTACTTTCACAACATTAGGAGAATCTGCTTGCCAGATAGCTCACATGGACTATAAGCCTAGGGATAAATCTATTGATGTTGTTTGGCTTGATATGGGAGCTATATACACCTAATTTTCATACATGTCACTAAAAACTAATTTGTGCGAGATAAAGGTCGTTGATGCATCTATTTCTCGAGCGGGTGCCTTAAGGGGCCTGCTGAGAATGGGGTATGACTATTCACATGGTCATTATGGATTAAAGACAATAAACAGAGAGAGTACCACTATGTGGTCCTAGCTTTAGTTATCCTTTCCTTTGTCAGTCCTTTTATGTTGCACACACTAGCACTCCCGACACTTGTTTGCATTTGACTTCATCATGGACACTTTTTCGCTTTTTGCTTGATCCATGACACATTTGCACTCCACTTGACATTAGGGTTCTTCTTGGCCAACGTCATCGCCCGCGAGCGATGGGGCGATGGCGTCGGTGTTAGGTTTTCCCTTGGCCAACACCATCGCTTGTGGGTGATGGCTATATATGCACACCACACCCAAACATTCATAAGGAAGAAAGGAATCACATTAACTAGCCATTTGTTTTGTTCTTTTGCACCATCTTCGCATTTTCTCGCTCTGCTCCTAGTTTATCTTACACTTGATTTGGATTAGACACTCTTCTTGGTTGTTGGATTGCTTGCATGATTGGGTCATCTATAGTGAGTCTAGGACAAGAACGATGTTCCCCTTCTCCACCCATAGTGATTCTCTCTCGGCGTATTGTTTCTCTGGAGAGATAGATGCATCAGCGACCACCCCGCAAGTAAGTGCTCTAACTTTCTTTGTCATTTTGCATAGATTAGTTCATTTCCCTTCCCATTGCTCTATGTTAGCTTAGTATTGTATGTACATCGGTGCTAGTTAGCATATTGCTCTTATATGATCAGCTCCTTAGCTTTCCTTTATTCACATTTGAGCTTATATTGCAACAAAGTGTAGATTGTGCATGCTTTGTATCATCTTTTATCAATCTACATCTCTCCCCCATTAATCGATATCCTAGAAGGGTACTCTCCTCTATCTTGACTGCAGGCCTTGGAAACCCTAGGTTGACCTAGTGTAGGGATCATTGCCCTCATGGATATGCGACCTTAGCACTCACTGTAGCCCCTTTAAATCAATCAACTGTGTGTCGGTCCATGTGTGTCTCTTATTTGTTGCCTCATACCCTTGTAGAACGGAAGACTTAGGAGTGCAAGCCATTGAGACACATTCTTGGCCCGCCATACAAGTTCTACAAAACATATGACATATAGGAGAGATTTCTTTTGGGATTATAGAGCCATATACCTCACACCCATCTCCTCGCCGATAAATCTATTCATATTCCATAGGGGATTGGTTCTATTAGAATTTTGCTACCTAATAATTCGGTGAAGTATTTTCAGGATGTGTGGTATGTTCCTACATTGAAACATCATCTCTTTTCTTTAATCGCCATTTGAAAGAAAGGGTGTTTGTGTTGGAAAATGGGCTCATTTAAATTAATTCGAATAAGGATGGCAACAAAACTCTTTATACAAGATATGAAGAGGGTAATTTGGTGCGTTTACATTGTAAAGTGCTTCCCCTAATCAAGAGTTAGCAGCAGTTGCTGAAACTGGGACTATGTCTCTGTAACATTTATGCCATCTACGGTATGGACATTTGAATGTTCACTCTTTAGTGGATTTACAAAGAAATAGCATGGCGTTTGATTTTCCTACCTTCAAAGCGATAACGTTCTTTGTAAGTCTTGCATCTTAGATGCAACAAAACAAGGATAAGTTTCCTAAGGACTTTTCTTGGAGAGCTAACAAGTGTTCTGATTAGTGCACGGTGATGTTTGTGACATGAAATAGTCATCTATTGGAGGGTGCACACCGCAGATATTTTTGTCTTGTTCATTGATGATTTTCCTCAATTGACTTGCATATACATCATGAATATAAGGTCAGAAGTTTTCTCTAAGTTTGTTGAATGGTTAAAATTGGTTGAAAAAGAGCCAAGTTTAAAGTTAGGCACACTTCAGTCAGCTAATGGTGGTGAATACCCTTCGAATGAGTTTTCAAATTATTGTAGAGATCATGGACAAACAGCAATACAGTAATGCTTATACTCCACAACAAAATGGAGTTTTAGAGCGAATGAATAGAACCTTGGAAGTTACAATGCATGAAATGTTGTTTTACAAACAGCTTGATAATAAGTTTTGGGATGAAGTTGTCGCTTTTGCAATGTATTTGAGAAACATGTCTCCCATAGTTACATTTTTGGGTGAAAATCCATATGAGGCATGGTATGGGTTTAAACCTAGAGTCAAATGCTTGAGAATTTCTGGTTGTATATGTTATCCATTAGTTCCTCTTGGACTCGAACAAAGTTGGAACCACAAAGAAGGAAATGCATTTTTGTTGGATACTCTTAAGTACAAAAAGGGGTATCGATTACTAGCACAGGATACAAGAAAAATTTAAGTGATTCATGATGTAGTCTTTGACATTGCAGAGATTGATTCATAGTTTGACAGGTTGGAGAAGAAAAATAAGAAACAAAACAAGTCAAAAAGATTGCAAAATGAATCTAATTCGCATAGATTGTGGTATGAAGCATAGTTTGAAAACTCAAGTAGTACTCGCCGAGTTGGTGAGTACTCGCCATTTGTGGCAAAAAACGAATATTCAACCATAATACTCTCAAAAATTAACTCGCCGAGTTAACTCGGTAAGTTCGAAGCAAAAACTCACCACTCGCTGTGTACACGGAAATACACGGAAAAAACATGCAAAATACATTGAAAAAACACGGTTTTCTATCTTTTTAAGGCCCTGCACTTGATCATTTTCACTCACACAACCATTTGAGCTTGCATTGCTTGTGTTGAGTGGATTTTGGAGCGAATTCGAAGAGAGAATTTGGAGAATTGCATTTGGAGGTAGGTTTTTGTTTTTTTAAATTCTTTCAAGTTTTTTCAAAGTTTGTGTATATTATTTATGTATTATAGATTCCTATTGTAATTCTAAATACATGTAATGTAAAATCGAATGCTTCTAATTTTTTTACACTCATTTGCAGCCAGAGGTATGTATTTTTTTTTTTAGGCAAATTCATTGTAAACTAGTTAAACGTTCCTTGTAAATTCATTGTGTATTGTAATCAGCTTCGTTTTGTAATTCTAAATACATGTAATGTAAAATCGAATGCTTGTTAATTTTTTATAGTCATTTGCAGCTAGAGGTATGTATTTTTTAAAAAAATTACACAAATTTGTTATTCAGAGTCCAAACACATTTTTTTATAAATTTAATTAAGCTTACGTTTTCTAATTTTTTAAATGTGCATTGTGTTGCAGATTAGAGGTTAACAATGGCATCAGGCTCGGCATTAGGTTCGGCATCTGGGCCATCATCACTCACAGAACCATTCCTCTCGAATGCCCGTACCAAAGCATGGAAGTATGGTGTACGTGGAGCAACTGAAAATGAAGTTTTTTGCAATTTCGTGGCAAAAAAATGTCTGGAGGCATCAATCGGTTGAAATATCACCTTGCATCTATTGTTCGCCGAGATGTTGTGGTTTGCACCAAAGTGACGGAAGAGGCAAAGCGAGAGATGAGAGCGGAGCTGGCAGAGCTAGAGGAGAAGAAACTAGAGAGGGAAAGGGTGCAGGCAGCCATAGCACAAGCTATTAGACCTGGGGCTGCAATGACAGAGGATTTAGAGGATGATGCAGCAACACTTGTGGGCTCTACTCGTGGTCCACGCATACGAAGCAAAAGAGCCGGAAGAGGTGCATCTTCATCGAGTTCAAGCAAAGGCATACAGATCTTTTTTGTGGCAAGGAACACACCTGGAACACAACCTTCATTTGAAGGTACAACCTATAACCAAGTGTTTTAAAACCGGTCAAACCGGAACTGGAACCGGCCGGTTTGACCGGTTTAACATTTTAAATCACGAACCGCTTAGTAAACTGGATCGGTTGACCGGTTTTAGTAGTCTGAGAACCGGCCGGTTCCATACGTAACCGGCTGGTTTGGGCTAAAAGCTGGTGTAACGCCCACATTTAACACACACAAAAACAACAGTGAAAATACCGGAATAATTTTTTTTTGACTAACATGGTTGTAAACAAGACGCCACATGAAGAATTTTGAGACAATGCATAACACCATATATGTTGGCACAACACAATGATCCAATTACACTACAACTCCTATAGGGCACCATCCATGACTACACTTTTTCGATATAAATATTATTTACATTCGTATTTCGCTATTGACCCGATCACCTAGTTAGGACAATAATCTTGAGTGTTATTCAAGTATCTTTCACTTAAGTACATCTTATGTTATAGGTTACGCATTATAAACATATAAAAGACATAGAATTTCCACCCTATATTATTAAGGGTTACTTGTGTAATAACAACAATCTGAGGATGGAATATGGTGTAGCAATCTATGGTCATTACACCATTTAATAACTTTAGTTATTATGTTTATCATCTAGCCCAAAAGAAGTTACCCCCTTAGCCTGGCACATCATGGACCAAGGGCCTTTTGTGTCCGTAATAGTAATTAGTACTAGTATGCACAGTCAATTGAATCACAGATCCTAAGATGAGCAAAGGTAAAGATCTAACCTATGAATCGAAGAGATTTCCGTACAAACACACACATGTATATATATATATATATATATTCCTTGGTTGGGCACGAATTCGTTAACCAAAAGCACATTACTCTCTTACTACGTCCCTTAAGCGATTTCTCCTCCTCAAAAGCCAACCCATTAGAATAATATAATACTTATAATTCGAACTCGAGCCAGAGGTTTTGATTAATGAAATAGATGCTTACAGAAGCATATCAACCCATTAAATTTTGGGAATATTCTAGACTTAAACATTACTGAAATATATCCATCAAATCACAGGATTTTATAAAATCCCCATTCATATAAATCCTATCCTTCTCCTCATAGTCAATAAAGATCAAAGTCTGAAATAATTCCTAAATTTGAACACACCCCATGGTTGTGATGATGTATGTTTTACCTATTTATTATTGTAGTGACAGAGGCTTCATTGTTTTCAAATATGCCAAATATTGTTATTCCCCAGCCGTACACATATGCATATATCCTTTTTTAATTATTAAATACCCAAATCGCTTTTTTTTAGGGATTCGAACCGATGGCATTTTTTCCAAAACCAACTCACTGCCATTTAACCTCCCGGAGATCATGCTCAACAGTTCCAGCGAAAGGGTTTACTAATTGTTTCCAATATCATTTTATTAAATCCATTACCAGCTAATTAAAGCTTGATTATTCAACGAGGATCCATTCTTTTCATTCTATCAGACAATACAGACAATCCATACACACAACCGCTTAATATGCAGATATAATACCAAAAAAAAGAAGTGATACCAAATGTAGCAATACCCATTACACAAAAATGCTACTACAGGTTAAACAAACAATTTGCAAAACTTCATGAACTCATATCCAAGGAAAACAATGAAGAAAGTGAACCAGAATGTATACTAAGAACACAAATTAACCTACAAAACTGTATTGCATAAATTGTATTACACAATAAGCAAATGGGGTAAATCTTCAAGAGGGAAGAAAGACTATCATGCCTGTGGGTTCTGTAGACTTCAACCCAATCGACTCTCAAACAACCGTGTTTTTGAAAAGTTCACTTCAGCCATTTCCAGTAGTTCAAGCTCCCTCAAATACATAGTGTAAACAACCAAATTCGCTCAGTCTAATTTATATATTCTGCAAATTATCTCAGTCCAAAAGGGCTCTCAATTTGTATCCACATTTCTCAGAAGAGGAGTTCAAATATATATTTTTTTACACGGATTCTCCATGAGAGAACCAGTCACATAAATTCTAAAAAGGACCAAATGAATATTATCATGGAATTAAAATAGCTTCTCCAACAAGCTGCGGGAATTCCAAAATAATAATTTCAATTTAATGCCAACCACCATGTCTATTCAATGCCACTCCCTAATACATCTCTCCTCACCCACCAAATCTGATTTCTTCCACCGTATACACAATTATATATGCTTTAAGTTGTATTTACTTAAATTTAAATTTATAGATTTCCTTTGTTTTAGTATATAGATATTTCTCTTTTGTTTAATGTATTAAGTATTTTAACTTTTGATTTCCAGCATCAGAAATCTCCTTACGGTTATATCTATATAATGAAAATAATAATAATATTACTATTATTCATTTGTTTAGTGAGTTATACGTATTTTGTTTATTTAATATTGTTATTACCATCCATTTATTTATTTATATCTATATATATATTCTATTCATAGATTATATCTTTCTTATTTTATTTTATTTTTTTAATGTTCTTAACACATAAATATTTGTATCAATTTATTGTCATTTAAATTTCATTACGAATTATCTTAAATTGTATTTTACTATCAAAGGTCCAAAAACAATTAGATGGATTCACATGCGAAGCCAAGGAGCTCAATGGGAGGGGTCGAGAATTTGGTTAGAGATATAAATGAGTGAGTTTATTTTTATTTTTATTCATTTATATTTATTTATTTTTATTTTTTTAATTTTAAATAAATTTTAAGTCCGACAATCCTAGAGTTTGAGCACGATAAAATTATTATTATTTCAGTTTTTATTTTTTTTTAATTTTATAATCGAGGCCTAGATCAAAATTTAAAATACAAAATATGACCAGCGAGAAGACAATAGTTTCTGGTGAGATGTTTTTAGACTTTCTTAAGACTCAACAAAGGCTCACATGGAATCCGACACCTCAAACACTCGAGCATCTAGAGAGATGGGATCTTGTACCAAATGGATAGGTGGAAAGATGGGAACCACACCTCACCAATAGGGTGAAACAGAGCGGGGCATTACAACCGGTCAAACCGGTCTAGTTTCGTCCTAAACCGGCCGGTTTGGGCCTGTTTTGCCTTATATGGCGGCCAGCTAAAAAAATGTTTTTTTAATTGTTTTCTTTTATTTTTTATTGTCTCTAAACCCTAATTTGGTGTTATAAATACACCCCCCCTCTATTCACTTCACACCTCTCTCATTGAGCATTTGTGAGCATTTGTGAGCATAAGATTGAAGAGTTTATTTTTTGTAGTGAGCTTGGAAGTTGGAGGCTTGGAGCTTGTTTGGCATTGCTTGTGGGCTCTTTGTGGTGATATTGGCATCCATTTGTGAGCACCTCACCTCTATTTGTGAGCACCTCTCTTATTTGCAAGGATTTGGAGGATTGGGGCAGCCTTGAATAGTGTTCATTTGGAGTTGTTTGGCATCAAGTGTGGGCTCTTTGTGGTGGCATTTACATCTACATTTGGAGTGTGGGCTCTTTGTGGTGCCATATACAAGCTTGGAGCATTTCTTCACCTCATTTGTGTGCACATTGAAAGGTATGTTACATTTTAAACTTGCCCCTTATTTGTAAATTTTATTAAAAAGAAATATGAAATTTATTTTGTTTTTATTTGCATTTTCAGATTTGTTTGCATTTGCAATGGCCCCCAAAACAAAAGACCCTACATGGGCCCATGCAGACGTAATTGATGATCAAGTTTTTTGTAAATATTGTAAGAAACACATCAAGGGGGGGGGATTCATAGGTTGAAACAACACTTGGCTGGTCAAAGAGGCCAAGTTACCCCATGTGAGGCACCTGATATTGATGACATTAGGTTGGAAATGAAAACCATGCTTGAAAAACATAGAGAAGAGAAGGCTAGGCAAAAAGAGATGGAAGCTGAAATAGGGAGGAGGAGGGAACATGCCTCGAGTGTTGAAGGATCTTGCTCTGACCCTTCTGTGACTGTTAGAGACCCCTTTCGGTATATGCCTCCCCCATCCACTCATAGTCAAGAAAACCGGCCTCAAAAAAGAAAGACCATTCAAAGCTTTTTTCCATCTTCCACACCTGCTACTGCTAGTGCCTCCATGCCAACACAAAATCAACCTACCTTGGATAACCATTGGAAGAAGCAATACAAAGAAGCAACTTTTGAGTACATTGCTAGATGGTGGTATGATGCAGATATCCCTTTCAATGTTGCCCGCTCACCTTATTACCAGCCGATGTTTGATTCCATTGTTGTTGCTTGGTAAGGGCTTTAAAGGCCCTAGTATGCATGACTCAAGAGGATCACTTTTGAAGAAAGACGTTACATCCATAGATGAATATTTGAAAGGTTGCAAAGCTTCATGGGCCAAAACAGGATGCACTATCATGTCAGATAAGTGGAGTGATGGCAAGAACCGCACAATAATAAATTTTCTTGCCTCTTGTCCACAAGGTACAATGTTTTTAAAATCAGTAGATGCATCTGATAGGGTGAAAGATGCAAATTTATTGTTTGAGCTTTTGAATGAGATTGTTTTAGAGGTGGGGGTGGAAAATGTTGTACAAATCATAACAGATAATGCATCTATGTTCTTGCTGGTAAGATGTTAGAGGCTAAACACAACAATATTTTGGACTCCATGTGCTGCACATTGCATAGACCTCATGCTTGAGGATATAGGGAAAAAAGATTGGATCAAGAACACTGTAGAGCATAGCAAGAGCATCACCAAATACATCTATAATCACTCATGGGTATTAAACCTAATGAGGAAGAACACTGAGGGCAAAGAACTTGTTAGGTTGGCCATCACGAGATTTGCAACAAACTTCCTCACGTTGCAATCTCTTATTTCCCAACAAAACTTGAAAATGATGTTTTCAAGTGATGAATGGAATGCATCAAAGTGGAGCCGGAAACAGGATGGGAAAGACACAAAGAAGAAACTTTTTGATAATTTATTTTGGAAAAAAACAGCAGAGATTGTGAAAGTTGTTGAGCCTCTTGTTAAGGTGTTGTGGTTGGTGGATGGGGAAAAATTAGCCATGGGCTATATTTATGAGGCTATGGATCAGGCAAAGGAGCAAATAAGGGAAGCATACAAAGACATGGTAACTAAGTATGGCCCTATATGGGAGATCATAGATAATAGATAGAACAATCAACTCCATCGGCCTATACATGCAGCTGGGTATTTCTCAAACCCGAAATATCATTACAGAGCTCAACTTGGAGAAGATCAAACAGAGAAGTAAAAGATGGTTTCAGACGAGTGCCAGAGCAATGGTCCCCGATGAGATGCAACAACTTGAGGTTCACCGACAGATCGGTTTCTTCAAAGAGAACCACAGTACCTTTGGGAACAACCTGCAAAGATGCGAGGATGTGGACACCAAGTAAGAAATTCTAAGTTTTTGAAGTTCATTTGATTAAAATTTTTAATGAATAATCATGAATTTTTAGCATAAGACAATCTTTATCTAATTTGTTGAATTACACTTTAGCCTTTAAGTTATAAGTTTTTGTTTTACTTTTAATTTTTAATCGTTTTTAACTTTTTATCATCATTGTTTACTAATTAAACATTTACACTTTTTTTATCGCAGCACATTGGTGGGATTCGTTTAAGTCATCGGTGTCCTCAATGCAAAAGTTTGCAATTAGGATCCTGAGCCAAACTTGCAGTGCTTCTGGGTGCGAGCGCAACTGGTCCGTCTTTGAGCGGATTCACACGAAGAAGAGAAACCATTTGGAACAACGGTTGAATGATCTTGTCTTTGTGCAGTACAACCTTCGGTTAAGGTGCAACCAGTTGTTGAACCGAAGACCTGATACTGATCCCATTGTCTTGGATGATATAGATCCAACCTCAGAATGGGTAGAGGAGAGTGAGCCAACAGAGTTTGATCCCGATGACTTGGGGTGGATGGGTTTGGATCAAGAATCTGATGAGCCATTAACAACACCGCCGCCATTGTCACGAGACACAAGAGCACTAGTCGCACTCGTGCTACTCCCGACCCCATGCGCATGCGCTGTGCTAGTTGTTTGAGATGTACCCGAGGATTTGGATGAGTCCGAGTAAGAGCCGAGGCCGGTGATGATATTGGTGAGGATGACCTCGAGGATCCCATTTCTAGCAGAAAGTGCAGAGTTTGATGATTGATCATTGATGATATCTATTTTATTCTAGAGTTTTGTAACTTGTAGTATTTGTAATGTATCAATGATCATATCATGTTGTTTTTTTGGAGTCTTGAACTATGGAGGCCATTTAGAGCCTTATTGTTTATGTATTTGTTTTGGAATCTCATCTATAATATATGTATTGTGTATTGGACTTGGAGTTCATGCCATTTTTCTATAAACACCTTTCTTACATATATATAAGAGAAAACTTTGCATATTCTTGTGTGTAATTGTTAGAATTATGGTTTTTAACCTTTCAAATATATTATTTTCATTAAAAAAATAAAATTTCTTGTATTTTTAGTAAACCGGTTCATTAAGTTTGAACTGTCCGGTTTCCGATCGGACCTCGGTCCGGTTCGATCCGGACCTCTGGCATTCGGTTCCAGTCAGGTCCGATTTTTAAAACATTCATTGCCAGTAATAAAGATGTGCACGAGGAAGCGGATAAAGCTTGTGCAAATTTTTGGTACTACAACAACTTGCCATTCAATGTGGCAAAGAGCCCATACTGGGAGTACTTGGTATGTAACAACGTTATGCATAAATGCGCAGTAGGAAAAGGTAAGGGCAGTATGCACCCTCTCCAAAAGATTTGAGTGGGAAATTGCTTGAGGGTGCAGTTGCAGATGCCACTACCATTCTAGATGAGCAAAAGAAACAATGGCAAAAATACGGATGCACCATTCTTTCAGATGGGTGGACGGATGGAAGGAACCACACCCTTGTTAATTTTTTAGCGGCTTCAAATGGTGAGATGGTGTTTTTGAAGTCCATTGATGCTTCTAACATAATAAAAATGCAGAGCATTTGAGTGTTATGTTAGAGAAGGTCAGATAGAGATTGGTGTACAAAATGTTGTGCAAGTTGTCAAGCATAATGCAGCAAATATGTGGTCATTTGGGAGACTACTGCAGGAGAGACATCCATCACTCTTTTGGACTCCTTGTGCAACTCAATGCCTTGACCTTCTTTTGGAGGACATAGGCAAAATTAATTGGGTGAGTCCAGTTGTAGAAGATGCAAGAACCATAACGAAGTACATATGCAATCACCCTTGGGTTCGAGCTTGATGAGAGAACACACAAAGGGGAAAGAGCTTGTTCGAGCCGGTGTTACAAGGTTTCGCAACTAACTTCTTGACGTTGCAAAGTATTTCTAGTTTGTTAACACCTTTGAAACAAATGTTTGTGAGTCAAACATGGCTAGACTCACAATATTCAAAGAAAGTTGACGGAGAGAGGGTTGCAAAGATAGTTTTTGATGATATTTTTGCAAAGAGAGCTATAGAGATCATCAAGGTAATTTCAAACTTCGATTTATATTTCATTCCTTTATTTTAATTTGTTAAATTATAAATATATTGTTTTCATTTTTTTACTTTATTTGTATTGTAAGTTTGTAACCTTACATTCTAATTTGTGTGTAGGTGTCAAAGCCGTTGGTGAGGGTTTTGCGATTGGTTGATGGGGAGAAAAACCCCATGGGGTTTATTTATGAGGCCATGGATAGGGCCAAAGAGTCTATCCAAAACTATTACATGGGGGATATCGTCAGATATGGTCCCTTTTGGGACATTATTGATAGGAGGTGGAACAATCAACTCCACCAACCTATTCATGCAGCGGGGTACTACCTCAACCCCAAGTATTTCTACTCCGATAGCTTCACAGATGTGAACGGAGAGGTTATGGAGGGCCTTTCAACATGTATTGAGAGGATGATACCAGATGTTGAGATGAGGGACCTCATTTCATTTTAGAGTTGCAGAGTTACAAACATTGTTAGGGGGACGCTCTTTTCTTCGGTGCTAGCTACTCGAGGGAGAGCCACACAGTCACCAGTTAATAAAAATTAGAATGTTTACCAAGTTACTTATTAGTTACAGATTTGATTTTATTAATTACTAATAAATTTTTTATTATCTTGTTTGTAGGTTCTTGGTGGGAGGATTGGGGAGGGAATACCCCGCATCTTCAAAAGCTAGCCCTCATAATTCTATCTCAACCTCAGAGCGCTTCGGATGTGAACGAATCGGAGTTTGTTTGAAGCCAATCACATGAAGAAGCACAACAGGTTGAGTCAAAAACGGCTCAACGACTTGGTTTTTGTTCAATACAATCTCCGCTTCGCACAAGAAAAGTGGAGGCCACATCAGAGGAGCTCATTGATTTGGATGAGACGAGATAGATCCAAAAGCAAAGAAGAGGAAATCCTTGTGTTCACAAAGGATGAGATTGTTTCTTTTGAGAGGGAAGCTATGGAGGGAGAAGCACTGAAGCAGGACTCGAGGAGATATTGGATCGATGACATCTTTGAAGGTGATCTCCAAGATGCACCGAGAGGAGCCACCAACTCCACCATCTAATTCCAGGATCGAGCCGAGTCTCAGCCTTCAGAGGAGTGAGGAGACGCAGCGAGTGTGGGGACTAATAGAGGCACTAGACCCTCTCCCCAATATTTCTCTAGATTGGGGAAGAAAAAAATGTAGTTTATTATATATTGTAACTTCGTATAGATATGAAATTTATGATGATATTTTTCAATGTCAATCATCATAAATTCATATTACTTATCGATCGGTTGTTATATTCACATGATGATGCGATTTTGTATTGTGTTTGTATTCAAATCTAATCAAAAACACTTCTCCAACATTTTATGGGCTCATTTGATACATTTTGTAGCTATGTGTTGCTTAAAATTTATGTTTTATAAAGAAATTTGAGTATTTTTAAGTTGTCAAGTATTCCTAAATAGTATTAGCCGAATATTGCCAAGTTTTTTTTTGGGGGTCTGTCGAGTACGAGTATGCGAACTATGGTATGAAGTTTATCTCGGTTCACAAAATACTTCATTAGTTTTGCGTGATTCTCCGTCATCCATTTCTTTTGAATCTGTGGGAAATAACTTAGAAAATGATGGAAGTTCCCTTGCTACTTCTCCACACTAAGAACTTAACAGTGGTGATCCACAGGCAAAGACTTCTAATGTGTTAGAATATGTGGAGATAGAAAGAATAAAGAAAGAATAGAATATACAAATAACGGATGAAGAGAAACAAGTATGCGCACATTATCAATGTGTATCTATCATTTTATTATGTGAAAGATGGTTACAAAGTGGTTCAAGTGGTTACAATTGTTTATTACTTAACACTTAACTAATATTAACATAACGCTAATAAATAAGCCTTATATTTTAATACCCCTCTTACAACTTACACTATAGAACATACTAACAAAAGATTAAAATAACAGAACCAAACAAGACCACGCATTCTTCAAAAAATTTCCCCTTTGAAAACAATGCTTTGACTAGGTAGAACTCCATCAAGTTGCCTCCCTAACCCTCGTAAAGGTGTAGTTCCCGATTAGAATTCCTAAGTTTCCAGATTCCACCTCCCGAACTTCCGAATTATAGAATCTCCCAACTTGTTAGACAACCATCCATATTGAGCTACTCCGACCATTGCTCCATCAATTTGTCTCAAAATCATGCTCCGTCAATTGTGTTTTACTTCCGGATTTTAGCCATCTCCATCTCAATTTATCTCATAAGCGGGTGTTTGTTTAACTTTGATTTTATTCAATTTTTCAGCGTGACTATAAAACCGAGTGATCGGCTTTTAAAATGTTCATTGTTGAATGTAAAATCGAATTGTGCCCTAAAAATAGAATGTACAAAGAACGGATGAAGAGAAACCAGAATGCACACATTATCATTGTGTGTCTGTCATTTTATTATGTGAAAGATTGTTAGAAAGTGGTTCAAGTGGTTACAATTGTTTATTAGTTAACACTTAATGCGATATTAACATAACGCTCATAAGTAAGCCTTATATTAAGCCTTATAATTTAATATAATGTTCCTAATCTTCAAAATTTACTGAATTATCCAAAATGGGCTCGTAGCACTCTCTAACTTGAAAGTAGATGAAATTGGTCTGAACAAATCCTGGAGTACTTCTAAATAGGTTAATTATGCAATTATTTTTACTTCTTCTACCAAACCATCTACTTTTGAGGAGGCATCTACAGATCTGGAATGGCTAAAAAACAATGCAAGTTGAATTGATTCCATAATGAATAATAACACTTGGGTTTTGGTTGATCGTCCTCCTCATATTCAACCCATAGATTGTAAATGGGTCTATAGGGTGAAATATAACTCAGATGGTTCCACTAATAAACATAAGGCACAACGTGTCGCAAAGGAGTATGCACAACAAAAGGAAGGTATTGACTATAAAGAAAAATTTGCACCCACTAAGTAAGTGGCACACTATTCGCATGGTTCTTGCACTTGCCGCACAAAATGGGTGGAAAGTACATCAAATGGATGTTAAAAGTGCCTTTTTGAATTATGATTTAGAGGACGAAATGTATATGACAAAGTTGTAAGGCTTTGGGGTGGTTCTGCTTTTAAAACAAGGTGTACAAATTGATCAAAGCATTATATGGGCTCAAATAGGCAAGGAGCGCTTAGTATGCTAAAATGGACTCCTACTTGCAAAAAAGTGGTTTTGTTCGCAGTGAGTCTCATGATACTCTCAACATAAAAAAGTGCAAGGACATAAGTTGGTAATTCTCATAACATAAGTTGGTACTTCTCATACTCTATGTCAATGACTTATTCGTCACAGGGAATGATGATGTTCACAATAAGGCAATGACGAAAGAGTTAGAAGGGTTTGAGGTGACAAATCTTGGACTTCTTCACTATTATCTCGGCATAGGAGTAACCCAAAAAGATAAAAGCATTTTCATTTATGAAACGAAGTATATTTCCGAGTTATTAGAAAGGTTTAATATGCATGACTGCAAACCTTCACTCACACCGATGGAAAGTAACTTGAAATTATCTAAAGGATAATGGTGAGGACTTCATTAATGGCACAAAATACAAACAGTTGGTAGGAGGATTGATCTACTTTATGACAAACAACCCAGATATTTCCTTTTCGGTGGGACTTTTATCCAGTTTCATGCATGAGCCCAAGAAAAATCATAGGCAAACAAAAAAATGAGCTCTTCGTTACCTATCGGGAATAAAAACATATGGCCTTGAATACCGCCCAAAAAAAAGAAATTCAAACTCATCAAATATTGTGATGCAGATTTTGGTGGTTGTGTGGATTAGAGTCTCCACCACAAGATACACTATGCATATATGGGTTCAGCTGCATTGCGTGGTGTAGTAAAAAGAAGGATACTATTGCAAATTCATCAATAGAGTCAAAATACATAGCAGCTTGGGATGCTTTCAGAGAAATTGTCTACCTTCGTTGCATCCTTGAAGATCTTCAAATTGCTCAGATTGTGCTTTCACCTTTATGCATTGATAATCAAAGTGCAAACAAGATGTCAAAAAAATCAGTTTCTCATGCAAGAACCAAACACATAGATTTCAAATATCACTATCTAAGAATGTAAATGTCGAAGAAAACACTTGATCCAGTCTTTTGCCCATATATAGATCAAACAACTAATATTTTCACAAAACCTCTTGATAAGATAAAATTTGAAAAATTCAGGAGGCAGCTTGGTATGTCTCCAAAGAACTGACTTTGGATCACCATGGGTTTGTTAGGACTCAATCACAAAGTCTTACCGTAGCTTAGGCTTGGGACAAATAAATAAATATTGTAAAGGAGGATGCATCGCTATCAAAAAGACACCCTCTTTAGGATAGAGTCATTTAGTTAGTAATTAATAACTATGGGTAAACATTCCCATATATGTGTTGAGAAGGTACGGGAATTAGGTTTGTAGGAAGAAGTGGTAGTTTGAATTTACCAATACAAATATAACTCAAAGAATATTAAAATCGTTGGCATTCGAAGGTTAACGGAGTATGACACCCTCTTGTATTTGATTTTCAAAGATTAATAAACTACTTGTCTCCACCAGTTACCCTATATTTTGGTGTATATGAATTCTCAATCAATGGAGACATTAAGCAGATCAACATCACCAAAACCATGAAAGTTAGTTTGTGCTAGCACTATTTGTCAAATCATGAAGGTTATTGTGTACGAATTGTGGATAACACCTACTATCACTCACTAAGTGCTGCCACTCTTCCGGAGAGAATAGCATACATCAAGATGGATATTGAGTCCCTTAAAGTGGGGTTGTTGGGATTATATTCTTTGTGCAATATGATCTTAGTAATACCAGCATGTGAATTGAGCTCAACCAGTTCAAATAAAAATGAGCATGGTTTTTAGATTATTATAAAAATAGTTCAATTGTTATCCCCTTTGTTTTAAATGGTTTTGTGTTTGTGTCATGTTGAATAAATCCGTCTAAAAAAAAAAACATTATGAGGGAATTATATCCAAGAAAACAAATAAAAATAGGTGCTTTATATGGTTTACACAAATGCAATCAAAGCACTGCTGAAATAAGTAGTATGGTTTATATTTTGATATTCTTTTGGAATTAATGCACACAAATGTTGTTCTATAAGAGAACCTCTGTTTGAGACTCTACTTATAAGTGCTTTTATAAAATCAACTTCCCTCCTTTGTAAACATCAACGTAATAATAGAAAACACCTTGACATACAGCCACATTGCATTATGAAACATAGGTACTCATAATTATATTCACTAAACCAAAGAATTGAATGATTTACTAATTAACCTAGGGCGCATTACCATATATGAAAATGAGTACTAAATGTAGCATATATTATATATAATTTATAGTAACATCGAATTTCAGCAACCATGGAGATTAACAATACAAAAGACAACCAAGCAATTCAGTTGAGCCAAAGCAGAAATGATTTAAGAATACCTTGAAAAAACAAAATACTAATAGTATTCAACGAGGAAGTAACAATGGAGCTGAAAATTGTAATCAAAAGTTAGCTTTAATTCCTTACCTTAATTTCTTGGACACCAATTCCAATCTTAGCTGCACTTTGAGGATGGTATTGTAGAATTTTCAGAACAAATGACTTATCTTCATCGTGCAAAGTTTCACCCAGTCTGTATCTGTAAAATAAAAATAAAGGGCAAATTCTTACATTGGAATAAGTCCTAAACTCTCAACAATGCACCAAAGGATTTCTACATTATGAATTAAAAAACCCACCTGTGAACCTATTTTCCTCTTGAATGGAAAAAATACCAAACGCAGAAGTTGTAAGGCACTAAATTCATCTTTATTAATAAAAATCACACAAACAATTTAGTAAAAACCAGCCTTCGTTCTCAAAGTGATATAAAAGGTTGGGCACAGAAAAGTAAATAAAAATAGAACCAAATTGGTACAAAGGAAATAATATAACATATTAAGATTAGAGTCTAAAGATATCCTATGTGGCCAATAGCATCTTTAGACTCTTAACCTCAATTTGTAAGACACATCAGCCCTCATTTAGACAAGTCACCCTAGAAAAAGTACCATATAATTTAATAACTGTTATTTCATTTCAAAATGAGCCAGTAAAACATAACCTATAATGAACCCTAGTTAGTAGAGAAGCATTAGTTATGTTATTAGATTTACTTTTATAATTCCCAATAAATGGGCATTATTAAAATTTCACGGTCATCATAATAAGGAATAACTATATATATAGATTGTCCTTTAGTCTTTACGGTTTTCTATTCCTTGAGTTCAAACTTATACAGAGATTTAGCAGACCCTTCCAAAATGCCCTGAAAACAAGTTTAGTACTACTATCACCCACAATGTTTTTAGGTACTCAAACTTAGAAAATGCTTCAGCAATCAAAATATTACCTACATATAGGCCATATGATTCATTCAGCAAAACAATTGCATTTTTACATCTTGTCAACTTGTTGACCACCACTAATATTTGAGCATGCACCTTTTAATTAAAAAAGGGGGAAAAGATTTATATTAGTGTTAATATATTGTTACAAAAATTGTAAGCCTGGCTGAAAAGATAGCAAGTCAACAAAAGACATGAACAAAGAGGGATGAGGCTCTTTAGATATTACATTGTAGTCCATCAGCCAATCACCAAAACAAACTGAAGATGGTCCATGTCCACCATGCTATCGGAAAGATATTTAAGAATGTGATAACTATGCAGCATGAGAAAAACAGTATTATTGGCTGCAAGAGTAATAGACATATTAGTACCAATAATTGTTCTATATAGTGCCAGCATAGAAGAGGTCCCTGGCTTGTCAATTTGTTGATGTTACTTTGAAGAACCAAGAGATAAGAAAATTTCTTAGAGGTAAAAAAACATTATTTTGATTTGTAAGAACCTCCTTGAGGATGACCTTCCTCGTTCGCATTACAAGTTGGCCAAGCCTAAGCCAAGGTCATGTTGGCCTTATCGGAGGGGGCCTATTTCAAGCAGAGCCACAGACAGTGGCAGTCATAGAAAGAAAGAAATTATATTAATGCCCACAAATGATCAAAAATATGTTAATGGGACTTGAGAATATTAGAGCTTTCACCACTGTCAGCTTCACTTTTTGAAAACTGGGTCAGTTCGCTCCAGCACAACCTCGTAAATTCTCCTTGCATTCTCAGAAAGTAACAAAGTGTTTATAGCCTGCAATGTATGTTCATGCTAAGGATAAAGTATTAAGGTTGTCAACACTCTTGTCTAAAACCTAAATTTTCTCATATTTCTTTTAAACCACATGAAAAAGCCTAATGGTTGTGGACACCTTGCTCGGCATTTTCTTTTCTGTGACTTTTAATTGCATGGGTTATTTCATGGATAACAACCAGTATATATGGCCATCTTGAATTGGGCCAAACTCTTTGGAAAATAAGGTTGGTGCTCTTGCAAGCCTTTATTAAGCATGTGAGCATGATCTCCTTGAAGAATGGAGTTTGTAGTCCAAGGCAAAAACTGAGGCCTTAGAAAAGCACTGCTGAGAAACAGAACAAGCATGGGAGAGGCACCATAAGAGCTTCTTGAAATATTGAGTTGACCAGGGATATGCCAAAGCGAGTGTAGGTGGCTTCCAATGAAGCCCTTTCTCTGGCATTCATTTGATACATTTCAGAAGTAGAGAAAACTCATTGCAACTGATGTGGCTTGGGGTAGATTGGAGGGAGAGGATTTCCTGTGCTATCCACAGATAAGGCTGGATACCATTACCTGAATGATATTAACCTCTTTTTGGCATTTGCTGTTGAAGATTCTTGAGTGGCTGATGATGAGTGAATATCCCCTTCATCATTGTTGGCATCCGCCAGTTCGTCATCATCATTAGGAATTGGCTGATTTGCATTACCTTAAGCACCTTTCTCCATCTTCATGCCTTGATCTCGACATTGAGAGGTGGTTGTACTTGCAGGATTTGTACGAAAAACTCTCTTGTAAGCCTGAACACAAATCTGTTTACTTTGTTTTTTTGGTTCTCCCAGGCCTTCTATAGGACACACTCTGGTTTTGAAACTCCTAACCCTCGTGTCAACAAGAAAATCAATATCCACATGCTACTTTTACACAGAATTTGACTTGCAAATCTTCTGCAATCTTTCACAATCAATATCCCTTTCAAGGGCTGAAACTGAAAAAGAAGGAAACCACACAAACCCAAGTGAAGTAAAATCTGATTTTTATAACAGCAGCTGTAATATTCTTTAAAACCCTAGCAGCGAACTGTATAGGAGCTTAAATTCACCAAATAACCATGCACAACAGCTGAAAAATACTTCTAAATAATTATTTCAACTACGGCAACCAATATCCATCCAATTTGCAACAAATAAATGGAGAAAATCAGCGAAGATACACTGCTGTAATTAAATCTGTGACAACAGCAGGGCAGCCACAAACAAGGGTTGAAAATAGTAGATAAACCCCTCAAAAATAGCCAAATTATGGATTTCGGCCTTATAAATTATGGAGAATCAGAATATAAAATAATATATGAATTATGTGCCCTAGAAGGCACCGAACCAGCACCAAACCCTAGTCACTCCCCTAGGAAAGAGTTCCAAAAATCATGCAAAGCTTTTGTAATCCTTTGTAATGCCCCTCCCATTACCACCCTCTCGACTCTAGTTGAGTGAGCTCGAGTTGGCCCTTGGTATGTTTGAGTTCGTTGTTCTAACGTCGTGCTTACAATATGAATAATTTGGAAAATGAAACATTAAATGCAGCGTAAGAAAAATAGTATTACTTATCTAAAATTAGAATATTAAACGCTGATAAAAAAATAAAAGTAATTGTATGGATATCTATCTTGGTTATCTCATCACTGCTATAAGGTCAAGAGTACAATTACCTATATTTAAGAAAACACAAAAATACAAGCCTCCGAGACGCATTATTTTGGTAGGACTCAAGTCTTCGTGCAACACAGGTTAATACCAACTCCATGGATGACGGTCGCGCGAGGTTATCTCATCACTACTATACGGTGCCTCCCGTTCTTCACTTTGTCGATTTCGTCTGGGAAGGCTTGATAGTCGCTCGAGGTCTCAATTTCGCGATCTTAAAACAGTAATGGTAATAAGTTATTTTAAATGTTTGAGAAAATTGAATGATTTAAATCATTTGAAATTTAAAATGTAAACAACAAAGCAAAAATGAAAATAATTAAATTATCAAATATTCTTAACTTTCCAAAATTCTTCCAAATTCTTGGAGCTTGGGCCAAGCTTATTCCAAGAAAAGAAATAATGAAAATTTTGGGTTAATGTGAGGTTTGTGTGTGCGAGGATTTTTTAGAGTTTTTGGCCTTTGGGAATTGTTGTCGGGGATATTTTTGGATTGTTCTTGGCTTGGTGTGGAAGCTTTCTTGGTAAGTGCAAAATTAGTTGCAGGTTTTGCTCACAATAGGCTTGTTTGGAGTTGAGATTGGCAGTGACTAGCATTGGCTTTGTTTGATTTTGTTGCTTTGCAGCATTGAATTGTGGGTGCATAGACCAAGAGCATGCACCATTTGGCAGAATGCCTCCAAAAATATATTTGGAGGACTCCTAAAATTTTATTTGGATGTCATTTAAGCATGTGGGGGTCGTGTGTATTTTGCTTCATGTTATGCCTAGAATGGATTTGTTGAAAATGCCTTGGGACCTTTGAAGCAGATGCTTCTGGAAAGTTTTATGCTTGATTCCACAGTTTTACCAATATACGTCCAGCTTGTGCCATCTTGGAGTAGGAATGTGTTTTGTTTGACAAGGAAGCTAAAATTTGATGTGTGCATAGGAATTCTATAACTGGAGAGCAGGCCCAAAATGCATTTGTTGTCCAGGCTTTGGAAACTACAAACAAATGCAATTTGACAGGTGTAAAGCCAGACACCACTTCCTTGGCCAATATCCTCCCAGCCTGTGGCAAATTGGGGACCATGGAACTGGGTATGGACGTGTGCACAGCCTTTGAAGAAGCGGAATATTGGATGATGTGTTTGTTGCAAGCATCTGAGAGACAAGTTTTCAAATGTGGAAGAATGTTGTTGGCGTAGGCAACACCTAGACAAGGCATGTGGACTGTTTGACAGATGCCTTAATGAGATGTGGCCTCATAGGCCTGCAATGGCTACTAAGTATGCACAAAACTGCGTTGGGTTAAACAAACCTTTTGATTCTTTCAAACAAATGTAATTTTGAACAGGAGTAAAGCCAGACACCACTACTTTTGCTAGCACATCCCTACCTGTCCCAATGGGAGTCGTAATGCAGAGAGGACTAGCTTGACCCTTGCGTAAGGCGTGTAAATTGTTTAATGAAATGTGTCAAAGATTGTGGTTCATGGACTGTTAGGCAAATTTGGACTCCATAGTGAGGATTGGCATGGCCTTGGCGCACGGTATGCAGATTGTTTGTTTAAATGCCTAAAAGAGAGGAGATTTCTAGACCAGCAATGATTGTTGTATGCACAAAATGAATTTTGTTTAAAAGTCCTCGGAAACAAAGCAATGCCAGATGTTATAGTTGTTTTTGCACTGGTAGGGATGTACACATCTTGAAGCAATTGCAATTCTAGAATGATATGTGATCTTGCCCGACTAAAGGGTGAGTAATAATAAGAACTACAACTCAGTCATCTATACATGTAAATGGTGCCCCACATCTTAAGGATGAATGGATAATTATTTTACCCCAGTTAAGTGCATATTTAGTGAAGTTCGATATAATCTCTTGCTATGAAAGAAGAGATCCAAGAGAGAGATTTCAAGGGAAAAGTATCATTCATGGACCTATTGAATTCCGAGGAAATAAGGTTGCTTTATCTGCTGGTGTCAATTTCATTGCATTGGAACAATTTTGTGGTAGAAACACTGTAATGCATTACAGACCCACCTTGTGGAATTGGCCAGCTTTGCTCAAAACAAATCGCTTTATTGTTTCCCTTAATAGTTGCCAGAAGAAATGCTCGTGGCACAATTCTTAGAATTTTTTTCTTCCTTCTTGATCAATGTGGAAGGGGAATGTTTGACTTAACAAATTGTTGTCTTGCGGATCGTGAATGTGGACCGCTTGGAGCCCAATGGACCCTGGATCAACTACTTCCAAGCATGGTCATCTTACTCTTTCTTGCATTTTTTTGACGTTCTAGTTTTCCTAATTTCAATGGAGTTGTAAATCAAACTAAAGAAGAGTAAATTTTGGGTGAATTAAACGAAACGTGTTATCCAATAGAAATTGTACCTCTGTTTTGTATGCACTAGACCAGTATCCATGAATGTAAACACTACTCTCTTTTACCTCGTAAGATGGATGGATAAACTACGATATTAGTTTTGGATACGGAAACCATGTGGTTGGCGGGTTAAACATGAAACTTAGTAAAAACTACTTCTTGACGACCTTGTGTGATCTTAATAAAACATGTTTTTTTTTCATTGAGGCGCAAAACATCCCTATAAACCCCGAAATGAGAAAATCAAGCTTTGGTCGTGTACCTTGTCACATGGAGTGTTCAACTAAACCCTGGGTTGTTCCTCGGATGTTCGTTTGACTTTGTTTTTGTCACACGTTTAGGAGCCCAATGGGCTAGTTCGCATCTTTAAACAATTGTTGAAAGTTAGATGGAATTTGGTTTTGACCCACTGTTTTGGCCCTGGTGTAGAAATGGTTTTTGGCTTCCACATACCTCTAGTATTTCTCCGTGTCAATCACTACCAACCCTCAATTAAGAGAAAATCACATCGCAAGTTAGTTTCCACGTGGTTTTAGGGCCTTCGGTCATTGGGCGACGAGGTCATTTGGGCGCATTTACAATCAAGTAGCTCCAAAGAGACAGTACCAATTGAACCTAGTGCGCCAATTAGGGTTTTTCACGCCTTCAAGTGTTTCCCTGCATATAGGGGAGTAGGTAAGATTTTGTCCCCTTGTGTGTTGGAGTCTCGAAGATGGTTTTTGAACACTGATTGTTGAGCTACTTGCCAAAATTTGACACTTTTGGGAAACTTGTAACGAACTGGAGAAAACTGTCATATGGCCATATTCAAGTAAAATAACGATCAAGAAACCTTGTAAACACAAATACATGACTGTAGGAAACCTTCTTTTGATGCTTGCTTGAAAAGAAATTAATTGTGGAAAAATGGTGTTTTTCTCTCTCCTCTCTATCTCTCTCCTTGGCTTTGAAAACAAAATGAAATGGCATTGTATTTCTTACTCTCCTTGAAGTGTGTTAAATATAGTTCATTATTATTAGAAAACTATGAACTCGTAAATTGTGTTAGATTTGTAGGTAGATGTCATGTCAGCGGTTGTGTTAACCATGTGGTGGTTGCAGTAAGTACGCAGGACATGAAAAAGTGTAGTGTATATGTGGTGTTGTAATATCGAGTTATCCTTAAAATACATGTAATTGTAAATAGATGCAAAAGTAGTATTGTTATAAACAGGAATGTTATTTTGTGATGAGTAAGAAATCATAGATATTGGTATCTTGGGAAAATGGACATTCTATTCTAGGAGTGATTTTGATTATAAGCATATATCTTGTTAATGGTGTAGATGTACATTTTTAACTGGAAATGAAATGACCATTTATAATGTGCTCCTATGTGAAAGTAATGATTATGTATTCTTGTGTGCTTTATAAAATACTTGGGAAACTCAGAAGAAAAGAAACCACCTGTATAGGAATGGTTATGGTTTGACCACTATTAGGAGGTTATTTTACTAGTTATCCGAATGATCCCAATCTATCAGCCTTGAGAAGGTTACCCTTGAGCATTTTGTTATTTGTGTGTCGTTCACCTTATTGGGTTTTAAGTGAAGATTCGATCTCTAAATGGTTCACAAAGGGATTGTCTTGCAAATAGGTGACTTTGTTTTAGAAACCACCTCTTTTCTCTGAGATATGCCATGAAATCAACCTTCTCTTGTGGTCCTAGAGCTTTAATAGTACCTTTTAGGCGTGTGTACATAAAGGGTTTCTTGTGCATGTGGAAGTCTCGCATGTTGATATAGTGAAGGGTACAGTGTCACTTTGTGACATGAATGATGTAATGTTTAACAACCTTTTTTATTGTTTTCTTATCCTAAGCCTCTGGAAGGGCAAATCAATGTATGTGTATAGGATCATAAGGGAAAATAAGGGAGGTGATTATTATATATTGTAATGTGATCAAGCAAACTTTGGTAAACCGCAAAGTGCGGTGGTTCCCTCATGTTGTTAATTATCTCAAAAGAATCTCGACTCAAACTTATTACTAGGTTAATTAATTCTTGTACATGAGTGTTTTGGAGAGTCTAGGGTGACTCAAATAGGAGATGTTTGTTGAGAGATCTCTTAGAAGGCTTACTTCATGGATGAGATTTGCATTTAGATCCCGCTGTCCAAGTGGGGTTCTCGATTGCGACAATAAGAGTCTAATGTGAATGAAATCGTTAATAACCTTTAGAATTTAAATTGTATTCATGAGGTGTGAGTTTTTAAAGAAAGTAAAACTTTGAGGTTTGTGAGATAAAGGTGTTTGATCCACTCCAAGTTGACTTTTAGTTGGACGTAGAGTCCTCTTGAGTGCAAATAAAAGTAAATTAAAACCTAAGACCTTTTTATATGCTATGGTGTTCAAACCTATAATAACCTTGCCTATCAAAAAGGTGTCCCTAAGATGTTGACTTTTTGAGTAAACAAAATATGGAATCCATTCCCTTTAAACCAATGTTCACTCTTTTCGTGTGATTAAGTGTACTTGTTATAAGTTAAATATGAAATGAAATAAATAATATGTAGCATTGTGAATGAGAAGATATGCTTACATGATAAATGATTTCAGACCTATAAGGTTAAATAAGGGAGTTTAAATGGTAGTTAAGATGGAACCATCTTAAGTTAAGTGTTAAACAAAATAAAAGAAATGCAGTCTAGAGAAAAGAAAAAAAAGTGTGTTTTCATGTTAAGTGCTCTTCAAACCTTTAAGGCTAATAATGAAATATGATTACAATAAATATGTAACCATGAAAATGTGATATTGTGGAAGGTGCCTATTTGTGATGTTGATGTTGTGGAAGGTACCTATTTGTGATGTTCATGTTGTGGTTGGGTCGTGGTTTCATACTTGTTCGTTTATATAAGTGTGGCATTGATTTGCATCTTGTGTCATCTTGATATTTGCATGTTCTTCATGTTGGTGTAAACGTTGCATGTGGTGTTGAGCAATCTCTTGTGAGCATATATGGTGTCGCATAGTTGTATCAAGTAAATGAAAGTCAAATAAAATCCTGGTATATTTGGTCTTGTGTTTGGGTCCCACATGGGTGGGCACTACATCTTCTTGATGTCCCTAATCCAAATCAACAAGCAAGTCTTCAAGAGATGTCTTCAATGCACCACCATGGAGAGTTTTCGTTCTCCACCAAGCCACAAGGAAGGTTTCCGTCCTCCTTGGATGCCACACAAGAGGTTTTCATCCTCAAGTGGAATGGTATTGAGCAACTAGCCCAACAAACCAAATGTAGATGTAAAATGTGCCAAAGATCATCTCCAAATGAGGTCATACAACCCCTTTTATACTCCTTGCTTGGTGCCAAAGGCCAATTAGATGAGGACCGACCTCTTAAGCTTCACTTTATCTTTTAATTTGTCTTTTTAACTCCTCCAACCCAACCGACTTGCCTCATAAAGGAAAAACACTAAAAGAAAACATTAAACTAATAAAAGAAAACTAAAATGAAGTGCAATTCCTTCCCTTGTTCACTTATTCTTCTTCACCACGGGAAGGAAGTGGCAAGAAGTCTTCATTTGGTATTAATTCAAAAAAGGGGACATTACAGTCTTCCTTTCCAAATTTGCTTGCCCTCAAGCAAATGCAAGCTTGGCTGATCTGAAACCTTAGTCTCCTTCATCTTCTCAATATGTAGGGCAATATCATCCCAAGAGAAAGGAAGTGGCTTCCTTGACAAATCATCTACCACCTTATTATTTTTATACACCCTTTTGAAGGATAATTCGTTTCCATATGGGCTAAAAGCAAAAAGATGTGCATATCTTTTATATCATATGTACAAGCCTCCCATCTTGGAACCAAGAATGTGAGCAAGCATTTCAAATGCCCTTCTTTCCAAGGTTTGAAAATTTCCATAACACATACCTTCTCAAGATGATCTTCCTTAATGATGTTGTAATTTGTTCCTTCCAAGAAAATACACAAATCATCTTGTGTGCAAATAGAAAACAAAGTATGGTAGTCATGAATCACCTGATTTTCCACCCAACTTGGAGCTATGTTGGTTGAAGTAGTTGTTTCCTCCAGCTGAAACCATTTACCACTATTTTCCCATGATTTAATGACTTCAAAATGAACACTCTTATAGCTGTTCAAATCTGGAAACAACTCATAATATGATTGTATCAAAATCAGCAATTTAAATTCTCCTATAAACTTATTGGGTGACTGAATTTGTACATGCCCAACTATAATTATGTTCTTCCAAGGAGCTGATATATGAAGAATAGAATGATGAAAATTTCCCAAAAATTGAAACCATTCCATCCCGCAAACAACAGCCACTACAGCTGGCTTAATTTCAAGAAAAACATTACATACCTTGCACCTTCCCATGAAATTTGACAGTTGTACTATGTTCTTTTTGCAAGGCATGAAAATACTATTGACATTGGTGACCTTGAAGCCTCCAAAGTTAATCATGCTCAGCCCATGCTTAACTGTAAGTTCTCCTCTGATTAATTTATGAGTGGTGCCATTATCTATGAGCATTACTATTCCATGGCCAAATAAGAAACCAATTACTTGGGAAAGTTGGTATGTATGAGAGTTGAACCAAAATGCAAAGGTGTGAGTCATTCCCGGACACTCGAAGATGAGATTATAAATCAAATTGATCTTGCAATCAGACCTTTTCCCTTTTGAGGCCCACAATGGTACCAACCCCACATATGCTAAAGCAAATTTGGTATTGCACCCATGCATCCTTGCCCCTTTGCTACACCATTCACTTCTTACCTTCTTTCTACTTGGCACAAGCTGATCATGAGAGTAAAAACACAACATATCATGGAGCGGAGCAATGCAACATAGTCATTATACCTGCCCGATTGTGCATAATGAAAACCGAACTGTTTTGGCATGTTGGTAAGCAATGAAACTGAAAACGACAAATTTTTGGGCAACGAGCTGTCAAATTGATCTTGCAATTAGACCTTTTCCCTTTTGAGTTAGAACAATTGTACTCAACCCCACATATGCTAAAGCAAATTTGGTATTGCACCCATGCATCCTTACCCCCTTTGCTACACCATTTACTTCTTACCTTCTTTCTACTTGGCACAAGCTGATCATGAGAGCATAAACACAGCAGTATCATGGAGCGGAGTAATGTAACATAGTCATTATACCTGCCCGATTGTGCATAATGAAAACCGAACTGTTTTGGCATGTTGGTAAGCGATGAAACTGAAATCTTTTTGGGCAACGAGCTGTCAAATTGATTGCAATTAGACTTTTCCCTTTTGAGGCCTAAAACTATTGTACCAACCCACATATGCTAAAGCAAATTTGGTATTGCACCCATGCATCCTTACCCCCTTTGCTACACCATTTACTTCTTACCTTCTTTCTACTTGGCACAAATTGATCATGAGAGCATAAACACAGCAGTATCATGGAGCGGAGTAATGTAACATAGTCATTATACCTGCCCGATTGTGCATAATGAAAACCGAACTGTTTTGGCATGTTGGTAAGCAATGAAACTGAAATCTTTTTGGGCAACGAGCTGTCCCTAACCTCCTTATAACTCATAATTTCTGAGTTAGAATCAGCATCAGAAAATATTTCAAAGACACCTTACCTCCATGTACTTGCTCTTCCCTAGTGTCATTCTTGAGGGTTCCTTGCAAAACTGATTGGTCTTGCAGATTGTGGAGGTGAAAACATGGCAGCAACGTAAGAAAGAGTACATAGTTATCATTTCTTCCCAGATGTTCATGATATCCATAATTTTGACATGATACAATGATAGGCAATAAATTTGAATTGTCTCTGGGTCCAGGGCTGCTTACCTTCACTTTACCATTTAGCTTCTTCAAGCTAGTAATGGTACTCATGCACGGGACTTTATTATGGCTGAATATAATGGTAATTCTCCCACGTTTGACTGATGTTGATAACAGTCCAGCAGCTTCACCCATTGCTATCCTTGATTGCTCATGGAGAATTTCTTTTCCTCTCTCCTTGGCCTTATCAATATTGTTGAGTTACCCTCAATGCATTCACCATTGAGACCCCAATATTCTTCTCTATACACATGTATCAGCTGAGATATAATCCAAATGGAAAAAGAATTGGTTACCTTTACAAGCATGTCATGGTCTTTGGAAGGGGGTAACTTCTCACCAATTCCATCTTGGCCCGTGTACATAAACTGGTCTTCATACAATTTGGAGGTTGTTTGAGAAGGTGTATGTGCTCTTTGCAATTTAGTGAGCTTCCCCTACTACCCCTTGGACTGTCATCACATCTATTTGGGAAAGGGTTTCCAACCATCCCTTTCTCTTCACCCTCTTGCTCATCATGCCTCCTTTCAACCCTAAATTCATCACATGCTAAAATAACATCAGTATTAACCAAACAATGATCATTAATTACCTCATAATGTTGTTCCTCCAGAACAATCATGGGAGTTAGGGCTGAATCTTCATCAAGCTTTGTAACCTCTTCTTGCCTTGCCAACATGAAAGGGCCCTTCTCCTTCGTCTTAGTTTCAACAAGTGAAACTCTTTCCGCCCTAGCTTCATCCATATTTTGTTGACACATGCTCGGGACATCTTCATGGTTCTCGCCGAAGTCATGTGTTCCATCAACTTGCCTTTGATTGACTGTTGTTCCTAAAAATCCAGCAAGCGGATTGTCAATATTATCATCCGGAAATGGGGCTCTATCCACCAATTCTTTTCCACAATGTGGTGTATCATATTTCCCTTCTTCTTTGGGCTCATGCTCCATGGTCTCTTCCCCAAACACATGTCCATTTACCGATTGTCCTAAAAATCAGTCAATGGTTCATCCTTAGGGAAAATGATAGGTATTTCTACCTCTTTCTTTGGTGATTCCACCTCAAAGCCCTCCTGCAGATCTGATTTTTCTTTTTCTTCTTTCAAGAGAAACCCCTTTGGGTTTGGCTCTTTGGCACTTTCTTGTGGTCTAGGGTTAAACCCTAGCATCTTCTTCCATGCTCTAGTTGTCCCATTGTTGGAATCATCAAATGTGGAGAGTGTCACCATCCCCAAGGCATGTTGAAGACCCTCTGTGGTACTCGAGGTCTAGGCTTGGGCCCACACCTACCCTTGCTTACCCCTATAAATTTGGCAAGTGAGATAGCATCACAGATCTCCTTCGAAAGAGCCCTATATTCTTCATAGATAGCCACAATGTTGTGACCCACTGGATGCCATGTTTCCACCTCCGGAATGACTTCTTTCTTTGGTAAGAACCTAGGTCGCCATTCCATGTTTGTATTCTCATTGCCTTGCACGAATACCCTCAAGATGGAGAAGACCGAAGCTCTGATACCATTGTAATATCCCTTTCAAGGGCTAAAACTAAAAAAAAGGAAACCACACAAACCCAAGTGAAGTAAAATCTGATTTTTATAACAGCAGCTGTAATATTCTTTAAAACCCTAGCAGCGAACTGTATAGGAGCTTAAATTCACCAAATAACCATGCACAACAACTGAAAAATACTTCTAAATAATTATTTCAACTACGAAACCAATATCCATCCAATTTGCAACAAATAAATGGAGAAAATCAGCAAAGATACACTGTTGTAATTAAATTTGTGACAGCAGCAGGCAGCCACAAACAAGGGCTGAAAAAATAGTAGATAAACCCCTCCAAAAATAGCCAAATTATGGATTCGGCCTTATAAATTATGGAGAATCAGAATATAAAATAATATATGAATTATGTGCCCTAGAAGGCACCGAACCAGCACCAAACCCTAGTCGCCCCTAGGGAAGAGCTCCAAAAATCATGTAAAGCTTTTGTAATCCTTCTTCTTGATGTCCCTGATCCAAATCAGCAAGCAAGTCTTCAAGAGATGTCTTCAATGAACCACCATGGAGAGTTTTCGTTCTCCACCAAGCCACAAGGAAGGTTTCCGTCCTCCTTAGATGCCACACAAGAGGGTTTTTGTCCTCAAGTGGAATGGTATTGAGCAACTAGCCCAACAAACCAAATGTAGATGTAAAATGTGCCAAAGATGATCTCCAAATGAGGTCATACAACCCCTTTTATACTCCTTGTTTGGCGCCAAAGGCCAATTAGATGAGGACCGACCTCTTAAGCTTCACTTTATCTTTTAATTTGCCTTTTAACTCCTCCAAACCAACCGACCTGCCTCATAAAGGAAAAACACTAAAAGAAAACATTAAACTAATAAAAGAAAATTGAAATGAAGTGCAATTCCTTCCCTTGTTCACTTATTCTTCTTCGCCAGGGGAAGGAAGTGGCAAGAAGTCTTCATTTGGCATTAATGTGTTCCTATACTGTTCCTAAAACTCATCATTGAAAATTGAAACACATTTAAGAGTGTTGTGTGCAATTAGGACAAGTGTGAGTCCAAGGGACGAGTATGAATGAATGAAAGATTTTAATAACATCGACGGACCAAGCAGTCTACTGGACCAAACACTGTAACAACGGTGCACCGAGCAAAGACAGACTCTTGAAACAAGGACTGCACCACTACATTTGCAGCATATCCATTCTTTTTTTATGTAGAATCTTCTGCTTTGAGTCTTGATCAAAAAAATTGCTTTTTTCCAGCCTCTCCTCTTCAAACAAGGCAATAAAATTATCCACTTCCAAGTTATCATTGTATTTTGATTTGGATGCCACTCCACTCCCTGATGTAGTATCATTCTGTCTCACCACCTCCACAGTACAAAATTAGCAAATTCTTTGTCCCGCCATTATTCAAGCATTGTATAGGCAAGCTTGCATAGGTTTATAAAGGGAAAAAGAAAAAAGAAATTTAAACATGATAATTATGCAAAGAATAAAGTGGTTGATTGAGGTACTAAAATATAGATGACTTAAGGAAATACCGTAATTCGTCATAGAGGACTTAGATAACAGAAGATAGTGGAAAGCAATTTCACATAAAAAGAATCCCCCATGAGTATAAAACATTAAACCCTAATACTTAGCTAAAACCTAACACCACAAGTTGAAGGAATATAAAATAAAAGGTCTTAATGTTGTGGAAAAGAAAAGTGTTCAAAACTATTTTCAAAAATATAAAAAAAAGATATAAAACAGAGTCAAATAAACATAATATGGATGTGCCTAATTCTTTGGGCTCTAGTAGCGTTATTGTGACATCAGGTCTTGGTTTGAATTTCAGGTGGACAAAATTTCTAAGGCTGCCATGTATTTGATATGAGTAAAGAGAGGCCAGAGGTAGTGCAATAGCGTCTCAATCTTGATTCCTTTGAAAAGTGATAGAGGAACTTAAATTTTACGAGAAATCTTGGTATTTTCCAATTTTGTTCTAAGCCCTCATCAGAGACACTGCTTCTGCATTGTTCATACCTTTTTTAACTAGATGAATGATGATTTTTGAATCACCTTCAATCAGCAAGTTATCAATCCCCAAATTCTTTTCCAGAATGAAACCATCATGACAGATTATTAGCTCCCAGCCATTGTGTTTGTTTGTGACCAATATCCTTGCTATAAGCAATCAGAAGATTTTGATTCTCATCTCTGATTAGTCCTCTGCTCCCTTCCTGAAGTGGATTTTTTTTGAAGCCCCATCGAAATTTATTTTATGCCAATTCTTCAGTGGCAGTACCCATTTTGTTTTGGGGACTACAATTATCCATTTCAATTTATAACGAAAAGGGTTATTCCATCCTCTGGCCATCTGCCAAGATTCAAAGGCTCCCGAGGGTTTGAGGTGATGAGTCGTAGCAGTTTCTCTAATATTGGTTATAATGATATGAGTTATCTGAGGAAACATTCACCTTTCATCATTGAATGATCTATTATTTCTTTCTGTCCATAGCTGCCATAGAATAAATAGAGGAATAAGGTGGACAATGAGCTAAAGACTGTGTTTCTGTGGTGCAAGAGATCCTTTTTGAAGGAGTTAGATTTTAGTCAGGGTCTGTTGTTCCCAAATAGATCTTCAATTGAATTGCCAGACTTGAGTGACTAGTGAACAACTGATGAGCAAATGTTGAGTAATAACTAAATGTGTTCGACAATTTAAACATCATGTTGGGGCAATGATTCCCTCTTTTGAAGATTATCTGCTTTTAGAATATTTGGTGGCTTACTAACCACAGGAAAGATTTGATTTTAGGCCACTGTGGGATGCCCCAAATGTTGGCCCATTGACTGCATTTTCTTTTTTCTATCAGACTCAAAGCTTGATATGTAGTGGCAACCATGCATCCCATGCGTCAGAGAAAGGCCAAACCTTTTTGCCTTCAAAGGAAGAAATGGGGATATACCTTTGGCTAGTTCCTTCTAGAGTCATTGCATTTGTGGCTGCAGGTCTGCACTTAAACTATCAAACAAAGCTATATTCCAGTTGGTGAGCCCATGTTGTGTAGGTATGCAATAATCCGCAACCATTGTGAGTCCATTACTGTGGAATTTGTGTTGATCTCTCCATACTTTTCTTTGGTGGGGGTTCTCCATACTTTTCATTGGTGGGGGCTGCCCATTCCATTGATTTTCCCAGAATCTGACTTTCTCTCCTTTTCCAATGCACCAAGAGAAGTAGTTGTTCAGCTGATCCATTCCCATCATAAAAATCTTTGACGAACTGTCGAGAGGAGACCTCCAATGGTCAAAGGCTCAACAACTATTCTCAATTTTAAACTTTCTGGGAATGATTGTCCCCCATAATGAGCTTGGTTTTTGCTGAAGTTTCCATGTGGTTTTCAAATCCATGGCCTTGTTGAAAAGTTTGAGGCATCTTAGATCAAGACCAACTTTCATCTTGGGAGAAAGAATAGTGGACCAAGCAACAAGAGGCTACTTATAATAGTCTATTGGACCTCTCCATAGAAAATTCGTTGCAGATTCCTTAGCTGCCTCTCAATTTTCACTGGGACAACAAGAGAGCACATATATGGAAGTAACTTGCAGGACAGCATGTAGTAATTGAATGTGTCCTGCTAGTGTGAGCCACTTGTTAGTCAATTTACAGTGGGAGTCCAGAGATTTCGAATGTAATAGAAAGCCCAAATAAGTCACCAGATGTTTCCCTTCATTGAGTTCTAGAATGTATAGACTTTTTCTTTTTCTAATTGCTGGACTGTTGAGAAAAACAATGCTGGATTTTTCTTTATTTAGTTGTTGTCCTGAGGCCTTTTGATAGAATCAAGGTTCTTTTTTAAATTTTTGATTTCCGAAAAGAAGGGAGGCGAATAGGAGGATATTATCAGCAAAATGACAAAATTTGTATCTTTAATCCCTTCTCATAGCTGGAATACCATATAGAAAACCCTGTTACTTAGCCCGGATCAACTTTCTGCTCAATGTTTCACCCATTATGATAAATAAATAAGGGTTGAGTGGATCTCCTTGCCTGAGTCCTCTAGAGGAGTGGAAGGGATCTGCAATTTCCCCATTTAAGCTGAGAGTGAAGGTAGGCATATGAATGCAGCTGCTTATTCGTTTGATAACTTCATAGCTGAACCCCAAAGGTGCTAAGGATTTTTTCTATTGAGTCTCAATTGCAATGATCAAAATCCTTTGCAACATCCACTTTGATTAAAATTAGCCTTTTCTAGTCATGCAAAGAGTGTACAATTTCTTGAACAGCTATTAAATTATCAGTTATCAGTATTCCCGAACAAAAGGTGACTAAGAGCTTGAAATTAGATGCTGCATTAGAGATTTGAGGAGAGAAGCAATGAGCCTTGAGACTATTTTGTAAACCGTGCTGTATGGATCAATTTGTCTATACTCATCAATTTTGTGAGATCAGGTCATCTTAGGTACCAGAGTTAGTTTGGCATGAATAAGTTGTTTCAACATTGTTTGCTTCATATGAGATTCCTCAGCCAATTCAATGATTTTATTCTTAATAGTATCCCAGAAGGTCTACTAGAAAAGAGTTGTAAATCCATCTAGCCCCAGGAATTAATCCGGATGGAAAGAGAAAAGTTTAATACTGATTTCTTCTTCAGTTTCCAGCTTCATCATTTGTTTGTTTGTCAACTTCCAGAATAAGTGTTGGAATATTACATAGAATTTCAAGTTTTATTTGTTGTTTTTGACACAAGTGGGAGGATTGAGAAAGAATATCCCTATAGAAATCAGAATTATGAGATAATTTTGTTTGGGGATGTGATAATGTTTGCATCTCTATCTGAAGCCTTTGGAGAGAGTTGACATCCTTTCTGTTCAGAACTGAATTGAAGAAATATTTTATAAAGTTTCCATCTCTATCTGAATCCTTTGGAGGAGTTGACATGCTTTCTATTCAGAACTGAGTGAAATAATTTTGTATTACAATCACCTTGCTTGATCCATTGTTCTCTTACCCTTTGATGCCAATAATATTCTTCCTGTTTTTGACTTAGTGCCATATCTTGCATAAGAAATTTTTTCTTCTTTTTCCAATTGCTAATTGAGCCATTGCTCCCTTATTGACTTCTGGTTGATTTCTAGCTACGACTTCAATTTTTTCTTTTCAAAAATCTTTCCGAATTCCTTCCAATTCCAGTTTTTCATTCAGGATTTGATGTATTCAAGCTTTTCAGCGAACTCGAATATAGCATATTCAGATTTGTAAGGTGTCTTGGTCCATTGCTGGACTTTCATTATGGAACCAGGTTGGGCGATGTACAATTTTTCCAATCTGAATCACATATTTCGAGACCTGGATATCCTCCCATGAATCTGCAGATAAGTGACTCTTCCTTCATAATCCATAGTTTTTGCTCCATTTCATCTGTGGTGAAACAGATCTTTGGAAGTGTGAGTGGTTTTAGGTAGCGCCCATTTTCTTTCTTTGAGGGAAAGGTGGCTCTAGAACTTGTTCTTTGAGAATGATAATGCAAAATTCTGCACTCATTTACTATTCTCTGTTGTCTAGTTGGAGACCACTGTTTTGTAGTTAGCACTATACTGCACTGGTGAACATGAAGGGGTAGAGGAGGCCATGGCCCCTCAAAGGGGATCTGATGCGAATTCCACTCTTCTTGTAACTAATGCAGAAGAAAATTTTCTGGTTCCAGAGGACTTTGCTAAAGTTTGAGATGAGAGCGCATAGAATGGTAGTAGGTGGGAGCTCTTCTTATGCTTTGTTTGGCTTCAGTAGTGTGTATGCACCTTTTGAGTTCTAAGTAAAATTCCAAAAAGATTCCTTTCTATTTTTCATGTGAGATAGTCAAGAACTCCATGTTATACTCTAGATCAAAGATTATCCCTTGGAATAACCACCTTACATGTATGCCATATTTTATATCAAACTATATTATGTGCCCAAGAGGCAATCACTTCATTGTATAGATTGTCTTTTCAACACTGTCCATACTTCATTGTATGATACGCTTACTTGTTTTGAAGAAGAAAAAGAAGAAATGCATCTTATATTATCCCAGAGAAAAACTGAGTCATCTAGATTTTGAGTTTAGTTTGCAGAGGATACGAGAGGAATACAACGTGGAATAAAGATAGTGGAATGCTGAACAAGGGAAATAGGAACTTGGTTGTACACCATAGCCTTGTGAGAATGTAGAATTGCATTTCTTGGTGACAATGGATTGGAAGCATAGCCCCACTTGCTGGAGTTTTCCTATGCTGTGTTTCTACAGGGTAAATCCTATGTATTTGCATGTTCCCTTTACATGTTTCCATGGACTTTATTCCTTACTTCATGTAAAGAATGCAATATGGGAAACTCTATGAATGAATGTACATAAACATAGTGCTAAATCTGCACATAATCAATAATATCAGTCATAAAACTAAGCCGAATTGTGCTGATCAATTAGACACCAGTTTACCTGGGGCTAATTACAGATCAATATATCAATGGTAGTTATGGGTTCATCAACCTATATATGTTAACATATGCTACTTGATTGCAAGCATATTAGCAGTAAATACTATCAATTACTTATTTTTTAGTTATATGCGTCTTTCTATTTTCACATTTTTGCACATACATGCTTCAGTACAGAATAAAATCAAAAGCAGATCCATAAATATTTGACACGTTACTGCATGTGAATTCACAAGAAAAAAATTATAACCTGCTGAACACTCAATATACAACATTGTTAGAAATCATGAAAAACTGGAATTATAGAAAATAACATTAACAGAAAAAGAATAGGTTGACACCTCTTGTGTAGTATCCTCCGCAAATGATCAAATAAAAGTGATACGCACTTCCATTGCTTCAAGTTTTCACGAAGAATGGATCTCCTCGGTACTTTTCCAGGTCCATCCTCAGGCACTTCATTTTTGCATTGTTCAGTTTCTTGTATAACAACATTATCCCGTGATCTCACACTATATGGCTCAAAACCTGGTGGGAGGTCCGGTTCATCCACTTCTTGAATTCCATTTTCCAGATCGCACATGCTGTTTGTTTCTTCACTATTTATGAAAGATCGTTTATTCTTTGTCTCACAAGTCTGTTCAAAACTTGGTTGAAAACCATATTCTTCCTCTTGATGTTTTGGTATGTCTAAGTGAGAGAATGTATCCAACATTCCATGTAGAGACATCAGATTTTCTGTTAATTCCATGCACTGAAAATTCTCTGTTGAATCACCTTGAGATGCCAAAAAGTATTCATTTCTAATAGAATTCAGAAGTTCACAAACATCTGTGCTCTTACTAGGTTCCTGTTTCTGCTGACAACATAAAAATTGGAAACAGATTCAAAATACTTGAAATCAAAGATATATAAACTATTAAACACCCATAAAATGCCCTTTAACGAAGTCAACAAACATTGTTATTTTATTTTACCATTCAGGTTCTGTCATTCTCTTGAATGGAGACAAAAATAGTTGAAACAACCCAATCAGGGAGCTGGTCAAAATGTAAAATAGCGTATCTCATTTTAATAAAAAGTCAAAACTGCAAAAAAAAACATCTTGCACGACTCTAAGGAGCTTCAATAATAAAAAAGAATTTATTTGAAGAAACTGATTATAAACAGGTATTGCTGGAGCTAGTAAATATCAGGAAGACTGATATAAGCTGGAATATACCACTGGAGGGAATACCATCAAATACAAGACAAAAGATATTCAAGATTCTAAAGCCTCACTGAAAGTATAATTTGATTTTAAAAAGAGTTTCTTAGAATGTATATGTAAGACCAAACAAATAGATGTGCCTGCCAATTATATAACATATTTCATCTTTAATAAATAGTTAAAACTGCAAAAAAAAAAAAACATCATGCGCAACTCTGAGGAGCTTCACATGATTAAAAAATATACATTTTATTTAAAGAAACTGATTATAAACAGGCATTGCTAGAGCTAGTAATTATCAGGAAGATCGATCTAAGCTGGAATATACCACTGAAGTGAATACCAACAAATATAACAAGATTTTAAAGCCTTGCTGAAAGTATAATTCAATTTTAAATAGAGTTTCTTGGAATGTACATATATAAGATCAAACAAATAAATATGCCTGCCAATTATACTCACTATCTTCTGGATGTAAGATTTGACATGTATCATGTGCAAAAGAAAAATAAACCCAAACAATGAACCTTTTTCTTATATCCAAATAATGCTAGACACTGAAAATCCACTGTGAAGATTGAGACTCAATTACCTATCTTCCCATGCCTAATTGATCAGATACACTCAGGTCCAATTGGCCTCTTTAACTCATAGAATCAAAATTATACTGCAATCAAGATTAGGGAATGTTTGAATAGTTGAAGTAAATGAATTTGACCATGAAGATGTCAATGACAGGCATTAGAGAATAAATCAGAATGAAGATATTCATTCTAAAATACCACAGTTAACATTCTTTCGTTTTACAACTTATGTTTATCTTGACATTAAGTGGATGGAAAACAATATCTGTAACTAAATAAAGATGTTATCACAGTTCCTGTGAGGAAACAGAGACATGGGAACCTCCAAAACCAAAATTCAAAATCATTCAGCGTGCAGAAGAACCTATTCTATGTTGCCAAGAAACAAGTATGGGTTAGGTACGGGTTCAATACGTGGATACGTCGATTTTAAAAAACCCTTGGGTACGATACATCTTGGATATGTCCGTGGATATATATATATATACTCATTTTACTCATTTTTTAGTCCATAAGAAATACAAAACTTGAAAATTATAGTAGGATCAATGTTCAAAACATTCAATATACTTAAGACTTTACATTTTCATTGATCATGTGGCTTCCATACATATGATATGTGAATATCATGTCAACATGAATACAAACAAAACTTGAAAAATATACTAGGATCAATGTTCAAATTTTCAAAACATACAATATACTTAAGATTTTACATTTCATTGATAATGTGGCTGCCATACATATGATATATGAATATCATGTCAACATGAATACAAACAAATCTAGAATATATCATCTAGATTTTCCTCAAAATCAAATTCTTGCATGCCACTTGCGCTAGCTCCACTCTCATTAGTTTCACTCTCCACTCCTTGTGAACTCCCTTGAATGTCATCTTCGCCATCAAATATTGAAAGTTGGGCAAGAGTGGCTGCGGAGGCATCCAAGTCTGTGGTCTCTAGAAGAATATCCCAAAGTTTGTGAGGACCTCTAACATAGTCCTTAGACTTGTGTGACAAGAGGCACAAATTGAAATGCACATATACCAAATCCTCAGCTTTTTTAGATGCCAACTTGTTTCGTTTAGCTAAGTGGATAAAGGTATAAGTACTCCAATTTCGCTCTGCGGAAGAATTACTAGCCACCTATTACAAAAAAGTTTGTTAGAAAATTCAAATTAGTAACATACTAAGAATGTGCGGAAAAATATCCTACTAACTTAATAAAATTTAAATTTTTCAATAAATGTTATACATGTGAAAGAATTTTGATGGCAATAGGTCGTAGGTACTTGGCATCATGGCCATGTACATACCACCATTTGATTGGGCTCATGGTGTACTTGTTAAAAGAGCCTCAACCTCTCCCATGTTGCCTTTTGAAGCTACAAACATGCCCATTTCGTTTGCAGACCACACTAGCTATAGATGAATCGGGAAAAGTCTTCTAAATGTTGCCCTGGTTCCATTTGCAATTTGGAGTCGAGCATGGTGGTTTCTGTTAGGTAGCCCAAATATTTCAGAGCTATAATACTTTGGGTTGAGTGCATAAGCAAGCAGATGTAATGGAATGGTCATTTTATTCCACCTCTTCATGACCACATTCTTGACCTCATTGTAGAAGGTCTCTTACGGATCTTGCTCTTTTGTTTATATGATCTCTCTCATACATTTGAGCATAGAATCTATTCCATTATATATCTTTCCCATGCATGTTGCGTCGGTTTATACGTATCTCGATCATGCAGAGAATAGCCTCTGTAAAATTGAGCAAGTACTCAACCTTGACCCACCACTCATCATCAAGGACCAATGATTTTACCTTTGCAGCTTTCTTTGTATTTGACTACCTCCGCACTATCCAAACATTGTTGATCACCATATTGCTTAAAGCCTCTTTCACCTTCACAAATTGTTTCAAAACAAGTGTGTGAGAGGCAAATCTTGTTTCTATAACCTTCAACAACTCCAACCTTGAGAATCTCTTGAATATGGTCTGTGACATATGATGGCTTGTGATAAACATCTAAATGTCATGTCTCGATGTAAATTTTCTCAATCCACAGGATTTTCCCAATCTTTTGGAGGATCAAATTAAGGGAGTGGACAGCACAAGGAGTCCAAAATATGTGCTCGTATCTACCCTCTATAATCAATCTTGTTGTTTTATAGTTTTTAGCATTGTCCATGATGACTTGGACAATATTCTGGGGCCCACCGACTCAATAGCCTCCATCAAAATGTCGGCAATAATTTGTGCATCTTTGACTTGCCCTTCACAATCAATGGCTTTTAGAAACATTGCCCCTTTAGGGCATACTATAAAAACATTTATTAGGGGTCTATTTCTACATTTTTCCATCCATTTAAAATGATGGAAACCCCTAAATCCTTTCCATGAATCTTTAATTGGCTACAAAGAGGTTTGAATGTGTTCCACTTCCTTTTCCAAGAGTGTGGTTCAAACCTTTTAATAACTTGAGCATTTGTACCCTTGTGGAGCTTCATTAATAGCCTTCACCATTTGCTACCAATATGGAGACCTCAATACATTAAAGGGTGTTGAGCACAAGATAATACCGAGAGGGGGTGAATCAAGATATGATATTATTTCAAACTTCAATACTTAAACTTAGATCTATAATCATGAGCAATGTGAATATATCAAATCAATCAAGGAACACAAAACTTAATGCAAGTAGACACATATACGTGAAACCCTTTCGGGAGAAAACCACGGAGAAACTTCTTTCTTTATATATATTTCTCAAAAATTTGTAGGCACCAACCTACGGAGACACCAATCCCCAAATTACGTTTTGTAGGCACCAACCTACGGGAGCACCCACCCCTTTCGCTAAGCACCAACTCAAAGAAGAGACACCGATCTATTCGAATATGAAGGCACCAACCTTCCTTACAAAATTTGCTTTCCACTTTTGAACTTGTTGCTTCCTCAACGAATAATGGAAAATTCTTCTTCTTACTTTCAAATTTGCTGTTCTAAAATTCTGCCCTTACGCTTCCTCTTCTTCTTCTTTTTCCTTAAGATATTCAACTTGAATCCATGCTTAATAAGTCTCATATGAATCTTCTTATATAACCTTTTGTACCTTTTCGAAAAGACACATTGTTCCAACCGACACAACCTTTCCATTAACACAACTTAATTAAGTGCATTAGTCGGCTAAAACCAAAAATAATTAATGCAGCCCATAATTATTAAATGCAAATTAATCAATGCAATTAACCACTTGATAGAGTGCTACCCCTCCTTAGACAAATCATTGTTATCATTAAATTGCTGCCAGCCATAATTAAATCTTCTTTTTCACCATAAAACATTGCATATGAACACCTTAAAATGCCGATATCTCTCTCTTATGTATAGCTATGTATATCTTGCTTATACCATGATAATCCTCATGCAGAAACGCTTCTTTTCATGTATTTAAACTTTCATTTTCCACCCTTCTATACTACTGGTTATTTCCATTACTTTCTACCATTTCCGTCAATAATTCCGTTACTTTCTGACAGATTTCCGTTTACCAGTTCAGCACCTCTTTTGACATCAATGACAATATTTCCAACAATCTCCCCCTTTGTCATTGATGGCAACCCCAAAAAAATAATCTCCTCTTCTGCAGCTTCCTCTTGCCGTAGCTCCCCCTTACTACCATTCTCCCCCTTTGACATCAATGGCAAAGGGTTATCCTAGGAGCTGAAAAATTTGCAAAGTTTTAGCTCCCCCTTAACCAGTGCTACCCTTGACTCTTCAATGTAAAGATGTAAAAGAAATTACTCCCAGCTTATGCCGTAGATATTCAAATGTCTCCTTTGGAAGTGGCTTAGTGAAAATATCTGCTATCTGTTCGGATGTAGCGACATACTCCAACTTTACCTGTTTCTCTGCCACCTGCTCTCTTAAGAAGTGATATCTTATGGGAATGTGCTTTGTTCTGGAATGCATAACCGGATTCTTTGAAATACTTATTGCACTGGTATTATCACATAATATGGAGATGGGATGATCATACTCTACTTTGATATCCTTCAAGGTTTGCTTCATCCATAAAATTTGCGTGCAACATAGTACCGCTGCTATATACTCTGTCATTGTGGATAGGGATACAGAATTTTGCTTCTTACTTAGCCAAGATACTGAAGGCTATTTCCAAGAAAAATGCTCCTCCGCTTGTACTTTTTCTGTCATCTACACATCCTGCCAATCAATCTGTATAAGCTGTCAATGTGAAATCTTTTCCTTTTGGATACCACAACCCGTATTCCATAGTTCCCTTTAGATATCTGAATATGCGTTTTACAACTTGCACATGTGTTTCTTTTGGCCCTGCTTGAAAACGTGCCACCATACCCACTGCTTGCATGATATCTGGTCTGGATGTTGTCACATATAATAAACTCCCAATCATTGATCTATAGAGATATTGATCAGCATCGGAGAATTCATCTTTGCTTAACTTGGTTCCGGTGATCATCGGTGTGCTGACAGGTGCACACTCCTCCATACCAAACTTTTTCAACATTTCCTTCACATACTTGGTTTGGGATATAAATATTCCTTTATTAGATTGAGAAATTTGCAATCCAAGGAAAAAGGATAACTCACCCAACATAGACATTTCAAATTCCTTTTGCATGTCTTCTGCAAATTTTCTAGACAGTTCTTCATTGTCTCCTCCAAAGATTATGTCATCCACATATACAACCACAATTAACTGGTGTTCATCTTCAGTTTTGATGTAAAGATTACTATCAGCATGTCCTCTCTTGAATCCTTGGTCCTGTAGATGTTGATCAAGCCTTGAGTACCATGCTCTGGGGGCTTGTTTTAATCCATACAATGCCTTTTTCAACCTACACACATAATCTTCATTTTCTGATAATAGGAACCCTTCAGGCTGTTCTATGTAAACCTCCTCTTCTAAATTCCCATTTAAAAAGGCTGATTTGACATCCATTTGGTAGACTTTGAAATTTTAAAACACTCTGCGAAAGCAAGTAACATTCGATTGCTTCTAGTGCAAGCGGCAACGGAGCAAAAGTCTCTTCAAAATCAATACCTTCCACTTGAGCATACCCTTTGCATACCAATCTTGCCTTATTTCGAGTGACTTGACCATCTTCATTTAGTTTGTTCCGAAATACCCACTTAGTGCCAATCACATTCTGACTCTTTGGTCTGGGAACCAGTTCCCAAGTTTCATTTTTCTCAATTTGATCTAATTCTTCTTCCATCGCCTTCAACCAATGTTTATCATGTCTTGCTTCTAAAAAGTTCTTAGGTTCTACCTTAGATAGCAGAGAAAAATACCCTTGCTCAGAAGCATTTGTAATTCTTCTTCTGGTTTGAACCCCGGTATCAAGTTCTCCAATAATCTGACTTTCATCATGATTTTTCTAAACGAAGCGAGATGGCGTCTTGGTATCCTGCCTTTCTGATTTACTCCACTCTTCAATATCTTCTTCTTCCTCTTGTTCTTCTTTCACAAGACTTGGTATTTCTAAAGACTCTTTTGAATTTTCTTTTGTCTTTAGATCCAGACCCTCATCCACTCTAACACTTGCACTTTCTATGATAGTCCACAACCTCTTGTTATAACATTTGAAGGCTTTACTTTTAGTGGAGTACCCAAGAAAAATCCCTTCATCGGATCTTGAATCAAATTTTCCTAAGTCCTCTTCGGTTCTTTTAATGAAACATCTGCTCCCAAATACCTTAAAATATTTGACCGAGGCTGGTCTTCCTTTCCATAATTCATATGGAGTTTTGTCATGGTTAACTCTAATTTGCACTCTATCCAAAATATAAACAGCAGTACTTACCGCTTCTTTCCAGAATCTATCTGATAGCTTAGATTCATTCAGCATTGTTCGGGCCATCTCTTGAACGGTTCTGTTCTTCCTTTCTACTACTCCATTTTGTTGTGGAGTTCTTGCAGTTGAGTATTGTCTTTTAATTCCATGGTCTTCACAATATTCAATAAATTCATTTGACATGAATTCACCTCCACGATCTGACCTTAGACATTTTATCTTCAGCCCTGTTTCATTTTCTACTAATGCCTTGAAAGCTTTGAACTTTCCAAATGCTTCAGATTTTTCTTTCAAAAATGCTACCCATGTCATTCTAGTGTAGTCATCAATGAGTAACATAAAATAACTCTCACCTTGAATACTTTTCGTTCTGGTAGGTCCACACAAATCCGTGTGAATTAGCTCCAATGGTTTGGTGGATGAATACTCCTTTGTTTTGAATCTTGTTCTGGTCTGCTTCCCAAGTTGGCACTGCTTGCATAGAGTACTCGAAGGCTTTGTTATTTTAGGCATGTCCCGTACGGCTTGCTTATTGCTTATCTTCACAAGATTATCAAAATTTATATGTCCCATCCTTCTATGCCATAGCCAACTCTCCTCAACTTGACTTTTTTCTTCTTTTATTTCTCCGAGCATATATAGATTATTTGCAGTTCGGTGGCAATCTGCAATTAGTTCTCCTGTATCTGCTTTCCTTATTTCACATCCTTCGGCATAGAACTTAAGAGTGTGTCCCTGATCACACATTTGACTCACACTCAAGAGGTTATGTTTTAATCCTTCAACATACAAAACATTCTTTGTTTTTGTTTTTCCATTATCCAGACTCAAGCGTACCTTTGCCAATGATCTTCGTTGTAGCATTATCACCAAATTTTACTGTACCTTCATTTACTTTCTTTAAGGAGAGAAACTTACTTTTATCACCAGTCATATGTCTTGAACATCCACTATCAATGTACCACTGCTGTCCTTCATCTCGAGCATGAAAAGTTGTTTGAACGAGCATGGATTTTTCTTTGTCTAGCCCATCTTTCTCTTGCTTCCTTGTCCAGGATTTCGTAGCCTCCCTTTTCTTTGTATCTAAAGGCTTTGTCTTTTGATCTTGTCTCGAGTCAAACACACTTCTACAAAAGCGTGCTATATGTCCATAATTATTGCACTTGTAGCAAATAATGGCTTCCTTGTTATAATAGGATAGTGGAGCAAATGAATTATAGTTCATATTCAACACTCTATGAGCAGATTTTGGTTTGTTCCAGGCTTCATTATCTCTCATTCGCTTTCTACACTCTATCTTTTTATGCCCATATATATTGCAATAAAAACAATAACCATGAAAGGAACTTTTGAACCTGTTCATATTCCTATGTCGTGGAGTAAATGGTCTTTTGATGTCGTTCTCTTTAACACCTTCCTTGTGGATGGAACTGGTCTTCGTAGTTTCCTCTTCCTTTCTGCTTTTATTCTTCGTAGGTGCATTTAGAATTTCTGCATAACTTTTTGCCTTTTCTAAACCTTTCTTCTCCGGAATCTCAATGGAATTTGAAGCTTTCTCTAGTTTTTCTTCATATCCGAGTCTTGATTTGTTGGATGGTGATCTTTGATTTTCTAGAATCTCATCTAGAACCTTAGTACTTTTTTCAAATTTCAAGTTGTTCATTAGTTTGGTATTTACCTTTTCTAAGTCTTTTCTCATCGCAACAATCTCTGACTCACGCTTTTCACATTCTTCTTGTTTCACCTTGAGCTGACTTCTCAACCCTTCCTCAATTCTCTTTGCTTCTTCAAACGGGTCTTCGTGTCAATGATTAGATTCTTTGATTCTTCAGACTCTTCGCTAACTTAGCTTGAAAGATTGATTTTGTTCTTCATATTTCTGGAGCTGAAGTCTTTGCTTCTGATTCCTCTTTTTGAGTGCTTTTATTTCACCCAACGCACAAATGAGTTCTTCTTCGAGGTTTACCTCACCTTCTTCTTCTATGTCCTCGATTCCTTCCAAATCAACTTTGCTAGTTGATGAACCTTCTTCTATAGCCATAAACAATGTTTCTTCATCATCACTGTCTGAATCACTTATTCCGCTTTCTTCGGATGAGCTGCTACCTCTTTTTGAATATAGACTCTTCTTTTGCTTTTCAAATCTTTTCTTGCCTCTGCTTTGCTTGAATTCTCTTTTGAACTTGGGCTTGCTTTCTTCATCTTCGCTATCTTCCTTCTCTGGGCATTTAGCTGCAAAATGACCAATTTTACCACAGTTAAAACATTTAAATGGTAACTTACCTTTGTATCTCCGGATCCTTTCTTTAGCTTTCAAATGAATAAAGCTTCCTTTTCATCTTCTTCGCTATTTGATTCATCATTCGCTTCAGATTCCTTGATTGCCTTTTTCTTCGAGACTTTGAATGCGGCTTCCTTCTTTGCGTTGGTTTATTAGACTCGGTCCTCATTTCATAAGCCGTCAATATTCCATGTAGTTTGTCCATGCTTAGCTTGTCAAGATCCTTCATTTCTTCGATGGCAGACACCTTAGCATCAAATCTTAATGGTAAAGATCTTAAGACCTTCTGGACGATCACAGGTTCCTCAATCTTTTCTCCAAGCCCTCTTATGGCGTTGACAACTTCATCCACCCGTAGAAGATAAGCTGCAACATCTTCCTCATCCTTCATTTTTAGGCTCTCAAATTTTCTCCTATGGGTTTGAAGCTTAGCTTTTCTGACCTTATCATCACCTTCATATATTGTTCGAAGTTTATCCCATATTTCCTTTGCCACGTGTCACATTGCATTACCTTGACAAATTCAGACTCTGACAGACCACACAAGATTGCATTCATCGCCTTGGCATTGTTTTCAAAAGCCTTCTTACCGGCTTGGTCTGTTGGCGGAGTTGATGGAATGATATATCCGACCGCTACTGATTGCCAAATATCAAACCCTAGTGCCATCAGATAGGTTCTCATTCTTATGCTCCAAAATGCATAGTTTGTTCCGTCAAACAATGGAGCCTTGTTCGAGGAAAAACCTTCTTGTACTTGACTAGCCATATGTGCTCCCGAGATCTACCTTCCAACTGTTAGATTGTTCCTGAAGGAACCCGCTCTGATACCAATTGTTGAGCACAAGATAATACTGAGAGGGGGTGAATCAGTATTATGATATTATTTCAAACTTCAATACTTAAACTTAGATCTATAATCATGAGCAATGTGAATATATCAAATCAATCAAAAAACACAAAACTTAATGCAAGTAGACACAGATATACGTGGAAACCCTTTCGGGAGAAAACCACGGAGAAACTTCTTTCTTTATATATATTTCTCAAAAATTTGTAGGCACCAACCCACCGGAGACACCAATCCCCAAATTACGTTTTTGTAGGCACCAACCTACGGGAGCACCCACCCCTTTCGCTAAGCACCAACACAAAGAAGAGACACCGATCTCTTTGAATATGAAGGCACCAACCTTCCTTACAAAATTTGCTTTCCACTTTTGAACTTGTTGCTTCCTCAACGAATAATGGAAAATTCTTCTTCTTACTTTCAAATTTGCTGTTCTAAAATTCTGCCCTTACGCTTCCTCTTCTTCTTCTTTTTCCTTAAGATATTCAACTTGAATCTATGCTTAATAAGTCTCATATGAATCTTCTTATATAACCTTTCGTACCTTTTCGAAAAGACACATTGTCATGCAACCGACACAACATTTCTATTAACACAACTTAATTAAGTGCATTAGTCGGCTAAAACCAAAAAATAATTAATGCAGCCCATAATTATTAAATGCACATTAATCAATGCAATTAACCACTTGATAGGAGCGCTGCCCCTCCTTAGACAAATCACTGTTATCATTAAATTGCTGCCAGCCATAATTAAATCTTCTTTTTCACCATAAAACATTGCATATGAACACCTTAAAATGCCGATATCTCTCTCTTATGTATAGCTGTGTATATCTTGCTTACACCATGATAATCCTCATGCGAAATGCTTCTTTTCATGTATTTAAACTTTCATTTTCCACCCTTCTATACTGCTGGTTATTTCCGTTACTTTCTACCATTTCCGTCAATAATTCCGTTACTTTCCGATGATTTCCATTTACCAATTCAGCACCTCTTTTCACATCAATGACAATATTTCCAACAAAGGGCAGTCCACATGCATAAATGCATCGAACATCACCTCATCAGCAATATCCCTCTTGTCATTATTAAATGTTTTTTCCAATGTTCCTTTTGGCTTTTTCCGTGAGGTCTCTCGACTCTCTTCATCAAAAGGGGTATCAGTGGATGATTTTTTGGATGAAATGATGAGTACCAAATTTAGGTGTGGGTGGTCGTGATGAAGGCCTTCATTTCAACAGAATTGTTTTAGATCTATTTCTTTCACATTGTCTATCAGCCTCCTCTTGCTCTCTCAAGTACTCTGCCATTTGCTCTTTTGATATTTTGGGGAACTTCTTTATCCCCACATCTCCAACCCTAGTCAAATGGATTTTCAGTCGACTATATGAGCATTTGCATTGAGCATGACAACCATGACATCCAAATCTAACCCCCACTACCAACAAGGTATTCTACCACTGTCACATGTCTCCAAAGAGGAGAATTAAGATCATGTTTCATAGGAACTAATGTGTTTTAAGAAGCTTGTGGTCCTTGCACTCCAACTAAAGCAAAACTTGATGCCATCCTAATTTGTTTTTGATCACCAATGTCACCATAACAGACGAGGTGAGAGCATACACGAGTTAGGATGTTAAAAAAATTAAAAACATTTTTCCCTTACATAAAGAATAAAGTAAAAACAATGGCTTGTTAATTTCAAGTGATGTCATCCTAATCTGTTTTTGACCACCATAAAGGTGTGAGGTGAGAGCATACATAGAGTTAGGATGTTTAAAGTAATTAAAAATATTTTTCCTTTACATAAATAAATTAGCTATGTCATCCTAATCTGTTTTTGATCACCAAGATCACCCCAAAGGTGCGAGGTGAGAGCATACACAAAGTTGGGATGTTTAAAAAAATTAAAATCATTTTGCCTTTACATAAATAAATTAGTTATGTCATCCTATTCTGTTTTTATCACCATAAGAGTGCGAGGTGAGACCATACACAAAGTTAACAAGTTAAAAAAATAAAAACATTTTGCCTTTACATAAAAAAATTATAAAATAAAATAAAAATAGCTTACAAATTATGAATTTAAAATTTTCTAAGTGATATCATCCTAATCTTTTTGGTCACCAAGGTCACCATAGAAATAAGATTGGAACATGTCAATATTATCAAGTTTTCAGTCTATGACTGCAAGGAGGTGAACTACATGTTTAGATTGGAGGATTAATAACATTGCTTTGCTAAACATAAATACTTTAGTATAAACGACTAAAATTAGGAGAACGGATACGCATATCATAAATTTAAGGAGTATCAATTAAAGGATTTAATGAAATACGTTAATCGTATGAGGATTTTTAGGTGGCTCCCTAACTCTTATGATAAAGATGTGAAACAATATAATGTTCCATGACAATATATATGCCATGATCTACACTTGATATATGGAATATAACTGTCATAGAAATGTGATACGATTATGCGAAATGCATAATATTATATAAATGAGATTAATAAGCATGAATTGGATGACCTAATGGAAAATGGTGAAAATGATCAAAGGTTATAAGTATTATTAAATAAATCATATGAGAATGCGAGATTACTTGGATTCAATATATATGTATACATAGAATAAATTAAATGATTAATTCTTGTGAATAATATGTGAAGACATTGTACCTCATAGAAATGATATTGAAACCGTATGATTGTTGAAGGAGGTCTAGGAATATGTCGCAACTTGGAAATTGATCATTATAAATGCTCAAAATATCTAGATTATGTCTTCATAGAAATCAGATAGTTACAAAATGAAAATCATTTGAGTTTAGATTAAAATTGGCAAGATTTATATTCTGCAGGTCCCATGATCGGTACCTAGCTTTAAAGAACGAGAAATGTATATTATAGTTTGATTCGGTAGAACCTATAATTATGGAAAAATAAACCTATTATCTTGTTTATGATTTTGGGTAGAAATTGGAATCTACTTTTTATATGACCATGTATATGGCATGTTTTTCTAGATCTTGCAAGGAGAAAATCTAGTGAATATATTTTATGAATGAGACAATGCTTTGAATTATGAATATGTTGATTGTGGACATATCAATGAATATCTTAAAGATTGGATATGAATATGGAAAATAGGGATTAACATTTATGTAATCATGATTCTCGTAATTGGTATGGGACAATTATGAGAGTTGTTATTGCTTGATTGTTACTTCTAGTTTGGAATAAATTAATCATTATTAAACAAGTTAAGACAAGTTTTAGGAATGATGAGGATTATGAGATACTATATTGAGTTTATATTGATTTTTATCGTTTATAAACCATATATGAATTATAATTAAACCTTGAAACATGTATAACTGGAAAACAAGTATATGAAGACTATTACAGACATTTATAGTCCTTTGTATGTGATGGTAAATCTAGCTTAGGGTTCTTGCAATAATGGCTTCCTTAGGTGGTATGGGACACCTAAGAAGGTTATGATTGCTTGCGTCCTATTCATGGTTTGCTTTGTATTTTTTTTGGGGAATTACAAAATAGGATTGGGATCCTTACAACATTAATGTGAACGGGTGGTATGGGACATTCGGGAATGTTGGTGTTGATTGTGTTCTAGTTCTAGTTTGCTTCCAAATTGTTAACATGGAGATAGAGATGTCTTGTAGTGAATTGTCAATGGGAAAAGGGTTGTTAGAGAGATGTGTATTGGACTAGGGAGTGACCTGTATGGATAGGGATAGATAGCCTAATACAGTGGTTCACACATGACAAGTACTAGAAGGGGGATTGGGGTTGACTATGAATAGACTCGAGGTCTTCCCTCATGATTATAGATTATTTCATGCCTGGGTTTACCCACATGATTATGGATTATGTCATGCCTGGTACTTTGTCGGATTTCAGGGATTAGGTGGGTACCTATTGTTATCTTAAGTCTTTGGCCAAAGCATGATCATTATTTATATGATTATTAGGATGTAATATGTATACATTCCTACCTATTCATAAGTCTACTAGTTGATTGGGTGATTGTTTTACACATGGGACACTCTCTTTCCTCATTGATTACCACATCTTCCTTCTTGTGAAGGGTAGGGCCACTCCTCAGGTTGAGAGGTGTGCGGGGAACCATGAGGCTTGTGGTTGGAGGAAAAGTGCCTTGATGATACTCTCTCTCATAGACAGGTTTCTACGATAATATTGATCTCTCACGATAGGTGACATTTGTGTCACAATGGCGGAATGAGGTATTTTGTATATGTGGATATCTATTGTATTATTATTGAGACAAATGGATTGAAAACTTGTATACTTGTAACCTATTGTAAAGTTGAACTACTTGTATTTGATTATATAGGATAACAAATTGAGACTTATATGAATTGAGACATGTAAATGTAACATTGTATATTGAATACTTGTAAACTACAATGTATTGGAAATCATGTAAATGGAATCGCACATGTGTTTGTAATTAATTACAAATAGGATACTTGAAATGTAAAATTGAGAAATGTTGAAACCACATGGAATCGTCATTGAATGGAACTTTTTATTATGGTATCACTTATAGTGATCTTGGAGTTACGAAGAAATCTTTATGTTAACCATGGATGAATTATGAACTATTTTAAGAAATGATTCAAATGGGTGAAATTATTACTTGTCATATTATTTAATTTATTATTGAAATGAATTAAAATGGAATGCATGTGTTAGTGAATTGACGACAATGCCTTATATAATTGTATGTTCCATTGTATGCGTAAGAGACGTTTCTATCAAATGTCAATCATCAAGTTCTCTTTGTTTGCAGCCCAAGTCATGAGAGCAAGCACAAATCAATAGCTTTCTTTTTGTTGCCTTCCTCCTAGAATTGTCCATCCTAGCCCCTTAGCCTTGGATACTCTACTATGGACATTATCAAGTCATGTATTGACCATGTCATAGTGGTCATTAGTGGTGTCATGTATTCTTTTCACTAAGTTGTGCTATAGGCATATGACACATCGATCGCCAAATTAGGCATCAATAGTGGTCTTCATTAGCAGTACCTTGTTCCATTGAGGGATATTCCCCCACATAATCAAGTAGTATTTGTACTTGATAGTCGTTCTATGATTTATGTTTCCCACTTTGGGCCTACCCCTCTAGTTTTGTTTAAATTGTTTGACTTTAGCTTTTAGTCTCTTTTAAGATGATAGGTTCTCTTTACTCTAGTACTTTCCATTTTGATTGGATTTAGTTTGAGTTTTGCTGACCTATTTTGGCAATTTCTGGACATTTATATACTTTATTTCTTTCTTTCTTTCTTTCCTATAGCAAGGAAGGCAGCAAACTTGAAAAGATAGTTATACAATCATTTATAGCCATATAAACCTTACACCAACCAACATATATTCAATATAAACAGCCTAAATACTTACGTGGTTGAAGAAATTGATATTGCCCCTAAAGCATCATTTTTGGTGCTTTGTCGCCATCATCTTATATTCTTTTGTCGAAGTGATATGTTTCTTTAATAATTTGTGTCGATAAACTTAGTATTTTCTGTGAGTTGTTCCACTTTGCACTGGATATGGATTTTCTGCAAAAAAAAAAATCTTCAAAAGGCCCTGATAATGCAAAATAAAAATGTGTCAAAATCCTGAATTTTTCAAGATGGAAATATTATGTTTTAAGTTCCACTGCGCAACAGATCCTCTTCACTTGGCACATGGTCTTTTAGATTATCAGGTAATAGTTTCTTGGAAGGAATAGAGATCTTAGACTTGGAGGCAATTTTGGAGAAACAAATGAATTCATTGCACAAGGATATCACATAGTATCTCATCAAATGGAAGCGTATGTTGTTGGAGAATGCTACATGGAAAGATGAGTGCTTTCTACCCAAGCACCTACATTTGACAAGTGTCGAGAGGGACATTTTCTCACAGGGGGAGGGTATGTTATGAACCCGACCTTTTGCATATCATTAAGTTTCGCTGGGTCATGGACCAGCACACATAACCCTTGACTAGTCACATGTTAGTTTCTACTTCTAGATTTTACAATTTCTAGGTACTAAGCTTTGTTTGGGCTTTGGGGTCACCCCAACCTAATGTTTTCCATATATAGGAACAAGGTAGTGAATTGTTAGCCATCAAGTTGTGAGTTCTGCTCTTAGCCAAGAGCTTTTGGGAGGCCACACCCTCAAACTGACTTTGCTTTCACTCGTTGCTTCAGAAATTATCATCTGAGCATGTTTTTCAGATATGAGATCTACACAGTTCTTCTATACCACGGCTATATGAAGATCTATCATGTAAAACATGCTATTCTCTGTTGTTAATATTATGTCAATCTGCCTTGCATTCTGTTGGATCTGCTATGTTCTACTGTTGGTATTAGGAGAATCTGCTATTTATTCTGTGAGATCTGCTATTACATCCTTATTAAATATAGAAATTTCATTCCAAATAAAAATAAATTTGAGAGACATATTTTTGCCTCCAAAAACATGCTGATTAAAGAAAGAAAACTCGAGCATGTGTTGGTCTAGCAACAAAGAAACTCTCATATCTGGGGTAAATCTCACACCAAGACAGGGAGGACTTAGACTATGAAACCCTTTGCAATGTTTAGTAATGTGGTTCAAACCAGCAAGCTGACAGATCAGCTTAGAATGTGGGTACAATTTGTGTAAAACCCAAATATGAAGTCCTTAATATGCCAGGGATTACTTGGGTGAGCTGCCTAGTGATGTTCTTCCTCCTATCAAAATCATTCTTCTTGCAGTTATGAAAAATGGATCTTTGATGGTTCCCATAGATCCTCAATAATCATTTCAAACCTGTGAGAACCTTGAGTTACAGGAGGTGCTTGAATAACTTTGTTCTCACAGTTTTGTGTTACAATCGACAGATGTGACGTCAGAGGGTATTGAATGGTCTAATGCTTGACTCTTTCATTTTTATCGTCATATATTAAAACATCATTGAACTTTTCAAATCCATTTCAGTTGCCATTTTGGCATTTTCATTGTTGTTATTATCTTCTATAAATTGTGAGACAATCATAAAATGCAAATGTACTAAAGATATTTGTATTGATTTACATTAACTTTCTTTCTCCAATGTTCATCATGCTCATGATGTAAATATTGTCTGCTATATTTTAATTTGGTAGTGAAGAACTTAGAATTCTATGTTTGATCCACATGGATTCTCCAAATACAACTTCAGTGATACCACCAAGTCCATTCGAATGGGCTGCAGTACAGCTGAACCACCTCCAAAGGTCCACGGTATCTCCAAGATCATCAATTCATCTCCACCAGGGGCTGCACACACTGCTCTAATGGTGCAGGGAAATCTAGCCATATCAGACATGGCACCATCTAAGAATACACCAAAGCTTATGTGATCTTAATTATTGACTTTGATAGGGTACCAGACGGCTATAAAACCAGACCACTAATGTCCACTCGCAATGAGTGGTAATGCTGAGAGCCAATGCTGTTGTTACCTTCGTCCCTAAAAGGGAAGGTCCCTCATATGCCTCAAATATGAAGAGTTGCATTCTTATGAGTTACGGTACTACCAAACCACCTCCAAAGGTCTGCAGTATCTGCAAGATCATCAATCCACATCCACTGAGTGCCATGCACAGTTCCAACGGCACAGGGCAATCTGAGCAGATCCGACATTGCGCCATCCAAACACACACCAAAGATCACATAGTCTCCCTCATTGGATGTGTTGGGGTTCTAGACAACTATAAACAAAACCTCAAAGGTCCACTGACAATTTGTGGTACCACCAAGTGCCAACAGTGTTGTTGTATCCGTCCTTAAAAAGTAGATCCCCCATATGACTTAAAGATGAAGAGTTACATATAAGAGCAACCGTTTCATCTTTCATAACGGTTTTTTAGCCTGCGTGGCTGTGTAACACCATGTATACATACCTATAAAGAGACTTATCAGCAAATATAAGAGTATAGATGGGGCTAGTGTAAGATAAATAGACTTACATCTCCCTCAAGTGTATGCCATGTACAACACACAAATAAACAATTATTTCTGTTTCAATTCTATTATCTTTCCTCTGCGCCTCCCTCTAAATGTTTGTTTCTGAATTATTATTAAATATTGCTTCTACCCAAGCATATAACACATCTAAATTCTAACTATTTAGAGTGTGATCCCCAGGCGTCCAGATCAAGGTCTAATAAAAATAATTCCCCTGCACATCCCTCTAAATGTTCATTTCTGAATGATTATTGAATATTGCTTCTGCACAAGCATATAACACATCTAAATTCTAACAATTTAGAGTGTGGTCCCCAGGGATCTGGATCAAGGTTTAATTTTATTATGCTTATTGTGAATGAATATTTATTTTTCTTGATCATCAACTAAGTTCCCTCCACTTATAGTCTAATTCTCCAAGTATGCTTAGGAAAATGCCCAGGCAATAGTTTCTAGGCATTTCAATAAGTATACTCAAGTTTCAAACCAAACTTGGACCCAAGTAATCTTGTTTCTAAAATCCTCATTTCTTGTGTTTCCAAGTTCTCATTCCTAGATGTTGGTGCTATGGACATGTAGATGGTAGACGGGTCCTAGTTATATTTACTAAATTTAGAAATTGATTAGTGGTATGATAAGAGATATTTTTACGGCATAAACTTCAAATCCATCATTTACTTTTGTCATGCTTATTATAATTGTTTAACTACCATAGACCTTAAGACATCCAAGGGATGTTATTGGGAGCTTACCATTTTTACTTGTTTACTTTTGCTCCCTCAAAATATTGAAAGGACACACCTTATATAAGGCAAGAGATTACAAGGTATTCTTGCATTTTAGTTAGCTCTCACAGGAAACATTGCCATATCCACAACAAATATTTATGTCACTATAGTTTAAAGGAACATGTTTCCATCATTGTGGAGCATGTTGCAAAAGATGAATTCGTACCTTCTCATTTAGTAGAATATCAAAAGACATGCCAGTGCCAATCAAAGGAGCTTTACCCCATGCCAATGAATCCAAAGTCCCAGACAGGTTGTCCAAAGTACTGTTCTTAGCCGCTTCCAAAAAGTTCTTTTGGGTTTCTGCAAAATTTAATCTGAACAATAACTAACATCAACCTTGAATAATATTTAACATGTGCTTAAAAATGAACAAAACAAAATCTTGAAGAAAAAGTACAAGAAAAATCTCCATAATCTAGATGAAACATATTTGACTCACCGTGAAACAACCTTGAACAAAAGGGGCAGAAGTTGAAGTTTGATTTAGTTGTTTACTAAGACTAGTGGGCGTCAAACCACGAAACACTCCTGTAACAGAGAGGCAATCTACTATCAAGCACAGATGTTCTTTATGCACGGCCTTATCCATCAATCTAACAACATGCCCAAGCCTCTGCACAAATAGAAAGGTGATCCAAATTTGTTTTCAAATTTCACATGAATACAATGCATATAACTGCTATTAATAGTTCAATGAATGGATAAAATATCTACCTGTAAACAACATTCCCGGGCAGCATCCACTCCTATGCTATGTGATACTTCATAGATACAATCTGGACCACTCCGTTGCCAATCAATGAGATCCATAATTGCCTCACAAGCATTTAGAACTAAGGTCCATAGTTCTCCTGTTTTATTGCTTTTTGATGATTTAACAATGATTACAAGCTCGCCATTTAGTATGCTCTTTCCAACCTGATCCCTCCTTTTGGTTTCCTCCCATGCTATATTTACAGAATCAATTTTTGAACTTCCTGAAATGAAATTGGCACAATTCAACATATTTTTATAACAGTCTAGAGGTATTTCTCACACATTCATACACACAAAATGGAAACTCATATTACAAAATTTCTCCCTAGAAGAATTATACAAGCAACCTATTCAACATATAATGTATTTATACGAATATTAAAATAAGCTTACAATCACACACAACTTCCTTCATGTGTGAAATTCCTGAGGTAAATATCTTTAACAATACTCAAAGGATATGAAATGAACCAAATAATCAATAAAAGTTCTAAGAGATTATGAATTTATTACAAATGGTATTTTGGAGAAAGAGGCAAAATTGTAACCAGAAATGTGTGCTTCTAGTAATTGTAATGTAACCACTTTTGAAGAATCTGCATTTGCAACTTTTTCTTTATAGTCATAAAATACCCTATGATCGTTGATGATGGAATCTTTCTTTATAGCTCTAACCCAACTTGTTAATTGTTAATAAAATGAGCCCTCTGGCCCATTTTTATTAACCTTGTGCTCCTCAAGTTCCCTCTCAGCCACATTTTTCCTTTGTCTTTTGCCTTATGTTTCCTCTTTTCCCATCGTATCTATGTCCCTCTAACCCTTCAATCTTGTCTTCTTCAGTAATCATAGTGTCTCCAATCGCAGTTGCAAATTGAGACCTTTTCAAAATTGCAGTGAGAATAATCCAACATTGGTGAGAGGAGCACAATCCAAGTCCTTTATATTGAAAAGAACTTTATTATAGAGTGAGGAGAAGAGAGAAGAAGGCTCACGAGCTAACAGATGGGTGAGCTATTAGTTTGGTAGGAGGTGACGCTAAGTTGAGTATCAAAGTTATGGGGCAAGTGGCACAATCCCGAGGTCATTGTGTTCACAGAGAAAAATGAAATTGTCTAAGATTCATTGAATACAAAGGGTTTGTGATGGCAACACGTGGAAGGGTCCGACAATGCTCATAGTCTCGTATAGATATAGAGCCCAAGTGCATTGAAAGGCAACAAGTGTCACATTTACACTCAATCCACATGGCAAACTCAAAGCCTGGTCTTGCCTCAAATCCAATGCTATAACTTCCATGCAAACCATACCGAGTCCATGACTACGAGAGCCCCATGATCTTGAAACAAGTCACAATCCTAGATATGGTGATCATAGAGAGAAAACAAAGGCGGAGAAGGTGGGACCCCTAAGACCATGAGACTCTGATTGGTGCATGTGTCCCCTTTAAGAAGTTACCATGCAGCCCTAAGACCCATTTGCATGAAGGCACCTTGTAATAAGTTTAAAAGACCATAACTTTCACAAGAGAGCTCCACTTAGCACAATTTTATAGTCTCGTTAGAAAGCTTTTGAAGAGATCTTTTGATTGAGGTCACTTTTAAACCGATTGAGCACATTAACCCACAATTAATTATTAAAGCCTCTCGCCTACTATTTTCCTCTCTTGTGTTTTAGAATATTTGATCTCTTCATGGACTTTTCATTTGATGTTTTGAGCATCCCAAGAAGTCACAATGCCTTAGCAGATGTTTTGGGTGTCCTTCAAATCTCAACGAGTTGCACAAATATAATATCATATTTGAATCCTCTCAAGGTGTCTCTCTTTTAATGTCTTGAGTGTCCCGAAGGTTTGCGGTGTCCCTTGAGCACATGAGAAAACTTTTGGATCACTTTCGGCAGTTATTTATCCCTTGAGATCACATCACTAACTATCTATTACTTTGGAACGAAATTTTGCAGATATTTGAGTTTTCTTCAATCAAATATTGGATCTGATTCTCTCCCATATTGAGGTTCTAGAGCTCTCATATTGATCACCTCTTTCTTTCAGCCCATCCAGGTGATTGGCAGCACTAAGCGTCCTTTGGACATCAATACATCACACATCAGAGCTGATAGATCAGTTAGGCGGCGCTTCTCTCAGCACATCATTACTACTCAGACTACCCAGATCTCCAAGCTTGCTATTCACCGGCATCATAGCTCTGCTCCTCGTCGGCGTGGCTCTGCCCCTCTCCGACGACATGGATCTACTACTTGCCAGCTGCCCCCAAACCACAAGGGCAAATTAATATTACAAGCTTCTTTTCTACTACGGGAGTTACACCGGCCTTGGATGTTAGGGGAGATTCTAGAGGAAGTGTTTTGCTTCCTCCTAGGATCCCCAACTTGGCTCCTTCGACCCTGTATACTCGTCGAACAACATTATTAGATCCCTCACGGTGATCGATAATGGCTCAAATGATTCCTCCACTTCAGGCACAATTAGGGACATTCGATGAGATTTGCCTCCAGTCTTCATTGACACATGCTCTTGGGGTTTTTGTTCACCCCTCATTGTTATTTGTATTGGTTTCTTTGCCACTTGTGTTAGTGGCACGTAGCTCTATTTTGTCCTTTATACTTTATTTCTTTGTTTCACCTCTAGGATTCTCTCTTCCTAGAACTTTTTATTGCTAATGGTTGTATCCTTCAGTCCCATTGACCTACTTTTGGTCATTTGTGGACATTAATATAATTTTTTCCTTTTACTGAATATATGGATGTCTAACCTTGTCCTCTACATGCAACTGTGTATACTTCTAGCATTTATAAATATTATTGTGGTTATTTCTTGTCTACCCTCTAATATCATTGTGTTTCTTATCTCTTGCACAATTTAGTGTATTTTATCTTTTGTTTCTCATGTGTTCACAGGGTATTGTGTCAAAATCAGGCAGAGGAACGAATCATACAACCCAAAATCACTCTTGGTGCATCACCATCATTTTTTATTTCTCTCTATCCATTTTCCAACTACGAGCTCTTAGTAGCATTTAGGTAGGTAGTGATAAAATGAGTAGGTTTTAGATGAGAACCAGCTCTCTCTAGAGGTTCTCTTGCAATTGCAGTCCCACAACTGGCAAGAGATCTCATTGTTGTGTTTGAAATGTGTGTGTAATAAAGTAGACATTTCAAGGCATCAACAAATTATGGCACACCCACTAGGACCAAACACATGAGATTTTCCTGGTTTTATGATTCAGAACTTTCATTAGGATGCAAATCCTTGTGTTCTAAAGAGACTTGTCTTGTTTTCATAAGCCAAAGCCTCTCAAGAGACAACTCTCTTTGCTTTTTCCATAGCTGAGATTAGGTGAGAATCTTATTAACATGCTTGTTGAAGCAAAAACCCTATCGCCTAGGGACTCAATTGGCTTTATGAAGCCCACATTCATATGTGGAGAAGACCTTGTGCTCTTTTCTCAAGTATTTCAGTGTTTTCTTTTAAAAAAGACCCTTTCAAGTCTTCTCGTGCTGTAATGAGACTACAATGCCATGGACTTACAAAGAGTTTTGCCTTTTGTTCATGAGATCCTAGTGGTCCTTTCAGATGCTTTCAACATCATGCTATTCCGAGGCTTGCTTTGGGGTCCCTTCATTCACTGGTGATGGTTCTGTTAGTTCCCATAGACCACATTCAAGATGTGGCCAATATATGTGCAGTTCACAATGTTACAGAAGAAGATGTTGCCCTCAAGTTGCTTACTTCTTCTCTCAAAAGAAAATCCTTAAATTAGAGAGTTGAACCCTCAGTCGGTTGCAACATAGGATGAAGTGGAAGAAAAATTGCATAACCAATTAAAAAAGAATGCAGACATCATATAACTCATGGAGCATCTCAGCACAATCAGAAGAGCTTCCATGGAGCACATTGAAGACTTCAACTTAAGATTCAGAAGATCTTGGGAAAGGATTCCCATTGACTGCAGATCCTCACCAAATATTGCTTGTTTGTATTATTTGATAGCTTTCGATTCTAATTTGGCAGTGATCATTCAATCCATAGGTGGAATAACTCTTCCTAAAGCCTATATCCTTGCTATGATGTAGGAGAATATCCTCATACAAGCAAGGAAGCATACCCCAATACCTCCAACACCTCCAACACCTCCACTTCCTATTTTTTCAAATGCCCCAAGTTCTCAAAGTTTCCCAAGCCCACCGCAAACACCCCAAAGTAAACCTATAGGACTAAGCTCACTACTTGAGATTAACAACCTTTTCGCAGAACATTCTAAGGAGGTTACATCTCTGAAGAAGGAACTAGCTATCCCAAAAATACTCAATCCACAGTCTAAAATCTTGCCGAAACCCCTTCCTACATGCTCTCTGCAAGCCAAAAAGGCCTCGTATTCTACAAACTCGATTCCTAAAGCCTTTGCAGACCCAAATATACACGTGAATCAACCAATGGTTGAGAACCCATCCTTTTCCTTGAGAACATAGAAACAAATAATGGTGTTTTCTGCCATTACAAGAAAGATTGAAATGAAAAAGGTGCTGATTTCAGAGAAGTCTCAGAATGGATTGATGGTGTAGAGGAGGAAGAATGGATGAGTGAAGAGGAGCCTGAGAAAAGGATCCTAGCTGACCATGAGCCTCTGAGAGCAAAGAAGAACAAAATACGGACACTTTCATTTAGCAAGAGGATGTCATGCATGACTTTTGGCTTTTCTAGAGGAGCAAGAACTCAAGCAGTCCCCTGTAAAAGAGCTCAAATGGAACAATGTTCTTGCAAGCACTTTGAAGCCTAATGAAGCAATCTCCATCGGCAAGTTGTTGAGCTGCAATCAAGAATTAAATATCAGAATGGATTGAGTCTAATGATGATGAAGAATGCAGCCCTGATGATGAAGATCCCTCTTCTCTTGGCCAAGGATGTTTTTCTCTTTAAGTAATTCAAAGTGACCTGCAAGAGCGTGAAGAAGAGCATGAACAAGCCACATTTCTTGAATGCAGAGATCCTAAGTGTGCTGCTTGTTAAGAACTAGCTGTTGCCCTTGAGGATTGTAGTGCTGAAGAGCTAGGAGGATTGAAACTTAATTTGGAGGATGAAGAGAAAAGCACATGTGCAGGATCTGTTGGCTTTAGTGAAGAGGAGCCCACTATTGTTAAAGGTTGAAGGCCTTTTGCATTAAAAAAGGATGTCCAATCAGGTTCAGAAATCTTTTGCAAACTGATTCAGACTTGCCACCTGTCTTGTTCATGACAAAACATGAGAAATATTCAACAAATGAAGAATTTCAGTCCAAGATGTCATTCATGCCCAGCCAAAGTGATGAAGATAAAAAGAATGGAGTTCCTACACCATAGAGGCTGGAAATTTTGGAGGAGAGGAAGCTCAAAGAGCCAAAAAATTTAATTCCTTCTCCTCATGGTTGTTCAATGTTGCCTCAAAGCTGATTCTATGGCAACAACATCATCTGAAAGGACAGCTACTCTGCTCTGCCAGTCAAAGGTTTTATCAAATTTCCCTCATGACTTGTTAGAGTAGGCTTTTGTTTTCGCATAATAATTAATAAATGCTTAGCATACCCTACATGTTCCCTCTTGGAATATGTATGTGTTCTCTCTTTATACGTAGTTTTTAAGCGGGCATTCAAGGAAGCTGCAGGTTCAGAGGAGAAGAGCCCGAATGAAGAGGATATAAGAGAAGAAAATGAGTTGAGTTTTATTAAATTCAAGAACAGCTTTCAAAACTTAGTTGCAAGAAGTTTATGTGGTTTCCAAGCTTTCGGTGTTCTCATGTAGACTCCTATGCCCAATGGATCCTTAAGGCTACTAGTCTTCACATATAGCCTATGTTACCAAGGTTTGCCCGCCACCCTCCCATACCCCTTGGATACGTACCCAGTGACGGATACCTACGGGTATGAAATCGATACGTCCAAGGTACGTCTGGGTATGTACAGGTATTTTTGACATACCCGAGGCGTACCTGATATACCCGGGACGTATCGTATCGTTGGGCGATGGGGGCTCTAAATTTATTTTATTTTATTTTGACTCAAACAAACTTCAGTTTTATTGAGGACTAGACTAGGAGGGCATGGCAACCACAAGGAAACCTGGAGATTGTTTAAAATCCCTCTAGTTTATTGAAGAGAAAATATTCGAAGGATATCAAAACATTTGAGGTAATTATTTGGGATCATTGCAATTGGCCAAGGAAAGAAGCTATTCATAAAAATTTGGACATATATCTGAGCCTCCGTACAAGTTATTTATGAGATCAAATCTCAGGTGATCTTCAATACTAATAGAAAAATTGGAACCGCAAATTGCATAGCTTAAAGTTTCAAAGAGCATCCTTTCCTAGAAACTATTAAGGCACAGCATTGACTCCTTCCCGCATCCTTAAGGAGGATTAGAAGGTGATTTTGGATAATATGAATGCAAGAACCAACCATTGGACTGACCTGTTTAGTTATTATTGGCAGGTTAAAGTCACCCTAAGTAAATAGGTCCTTCAGAGCACCCTATATGCATCTTTTATGGCCACCATCACAGCACAAAAATTAATCTCAAAGGAAATGGATGAAACACAAAGGAATATAATATTCATATATCATAGAAAATGTAAAATCTTAAGTATATTGAATGTTTTGAACATTGATTGTACTATATTTTTCAAGTTTTGTATTTCTTATGGACTAAAAAATGAGTATATGAATAAAATATATATATATATATATATATATATATATATATATATATTATTTTGTTATTTTTTAATATATATGTATGGACGTATCCAAGACATATCATACCCAAGGGTTTTTTTAAATTGACGTATTCGCATACCGAACCCGTACCGTACCGTATCCTGGCAGCATGGCATATAACAGACATACGCCTCTAGAAGTCACCAAAAATGTTAATAAAATGATCCCTCTGGCCCATTTTTATTAACCTTGTGCTCCTCAAGTTTCCTCTTGGCCACATTTTTCTCTTGAGTCTTTTGCCTTATGTTTTCTCTTTTCACATGGTCTCTATGTCCCTCCAACCCTTAAATCACGGCCTTTCAGCAGTCACAATGTCTCCAATGGCGGTTGCATATCAAGCCCTTTTGAAAATTGCAATGAGAATAATCCCACATTGGTGAGAAGATGCAATGCAAAACATTTATATTGAAAAGCACTTTATTATAGAGCAAAGATAAAAGAAAAGAATGCTCATGAGTCGATAGATGGGGGCTATCATTTTGAGGGGGCAGGAGGGGGCGGAGGGGCGCTAATTTGAGCATCAAAGTTGAGGGGCACATGGTACAATCCCTGGGTCATTGCGATCATAGTGATAAATGAAAATGTCTAAGAGTACATAACTACAAAGGGTCCATGATGGCAACACGAAGGATCTCGTAGTGCTGTGGTCTCGCATAGATATATAGCCTAGATGCATCCAAAGGCAATGAGTGTCACATTTGGACTCAGTCTACATGACAAACTCAAAGCCTAGTCTTGCCTTCAACCCAAAGTGCCATAATTTTAACGAAGAATATATAGAGTTCGTGACTACGAGAGCCATGTGACATTGACATGTGTCACCAATCTAGTAAGGTGTTCATAGAGAAAAAACAAAGGTAAGAGAAGGTGGGACCCTGCGAGACTCCAAGATCGGTCCACATGTCCCTTTTGAGAAGTTGCCATGTGGTCCTAAGACCCATTTGCATGAAGGTGGCTCGCAAGAAGTTCGAAGGCCATAACTTTCACAAGAGAGCTCCAATTAGCGAGATTTTGGTGTCATTGGAAAGCTCTTGAAGAATTGAGGCTGCTTTCAAATCAATTAACACATTGAACCCACAATTCACTGTTAAAGTCTCTGAGTACTGTTTTCCTCTCTGAATGTGTTTTAGAAGATTTAATCTCTCCAGCCGCTTTTCATTTGATGTTTTGAGCATCCCAAGGAGTCACAGTGCCTCTGCAGATGTTTTGGGTGTCCCTTCATATCTCAATGAACAATACAGTCATACCAAATTTGAATCCTCTCGAGGCGGCTCTCTTCTAGTGTCTCAAGTGTCCCAAATCTCTGCAGTGTCCCTTGAGCACATGAGAACACTTTTTGATCACTTTGGGAAGCTGTTTGTCACTTGAGATCACATCACTGAGTATCTGATAGCTTTGGAATGAAATTTTGCAAATATTTGAGTGTTCTTCAAACAGATCCTGGATCTGATTCTCTGCAGTAGTATGGGTGACCTTGTGGCAGTGACTGAGATTTAATGCTTCTTTTCGCATCTCTTCTTCTTTTCTCTGATTGTATAAATAGAGGGAGCCTCTCTCAATGCGGTGGTGGTTGTTGGCACACTTCCTTGAACTTGCTTGGGCTACATTTTGTTTTATGTTGCTTCAGCCTTATCTTTACTGAAGATATGGATGTCTAGCCTTGTTGTCTGCATGCAATTGTGTATACTTCTTGCATTAATGAATATTATTGTGATTCCTTCTTGTCTACCCTCTAATATCAATGTGCTTCTTACCTCTTGCATGGTCAGTATATTGTGTCTTCTGTTTCTCATACGTTCACAGGGTATTCTGTTAAAATCAGGCAAGGGAAAGAGTCATACAGCCCTAAACTCACTCTTGGTGCATCATTATCTTTCTTTTATTTCTCTTTATCGCATTTCCCCCTGCAAGCTCTTAGTTTAGCATTTAGGTAGGTAGTGATAGCATTAGGAGTAGGTTTTAGATGAGAACCAACTCTCTCTGGAGGTTCTCTTGCAATTGCAGTCCCAAAACTAGCAAGAGATCCCATTGTTGTGTTCGAAATGTGGGTGCAATCAAGCAAACATTTCAAGGCATCAACATTACCAATATTTATATATGTAAAGAACTGAAGTATGTGTGGTAGGAAAACTGCATCCTTCATTTGCCAACCATAAGTATTCACATCAAACTTAAAGGATTTTGATCAATTTGTGCAACCTCCACCTTTTAAGTCCAGCAAAAAGCAAGCAATATTGTGAAATGTGATTCACCAATTTCTACCAACTCCAAACTCAATGCTTCCCCAACTGGGCATTCCTTATCAAATCTTCAAAGTTAATGCACAACAATCCAGAGGTTCATTTGTTTTTCAATCTACAAATTAGAGACAACAAAACATAAAGTGTCTTCTCTTTCCAGCAATGAATCCACCAAAACAATTTCTCATCGCTATTCATTATATTGGGAAAAACATGATTTGGAAAATAGATCCCAAAAGAGAAGTAAAGAAGAAGGCAGGTCTAGTCAAATAATTGCAATCACACAATGAATTATACCTTAAAGTTAATTTTTGAATTCGCTTGCACATTGAATCTATGGTGCAGGAATAATGGATGTAGGTGAATGGCCATACAATACTAATGAACAGTTTATATTGCATAACAATAATGAAGATTTTTAAACATTGCATATTCTAGATCCTTATTTTCCCACAATGACAGCTCATTCTCCGGTTATCCCCAACTTCATAGTATATCCATCATCATCCAAAATGCCCCGTTGGCATTTCCTCCATTTGAACACCTCCAAAACAGAAATGGGTAGAAACTTTACACAACCCATTTGTTGGGTAATTCATAAGAATTTGTTGATGAACTTCCTTCATACATCTTTGGCAATCTACCAAATATGCACATAGCAACTTCCCTGATGTGCAAAGACTAGATTTGCTTCCATTATTAAGTTGCAGTCTCTTACAAGTGAGTCAACCACTTAGATAGTAGTTTCCCTTAAATAGAAGACTTCAAGGGGCCTCATTTTGGTAATGATATGCAAGTAGATGACCTTTTTATCGGATGACTATCTGAACATTTTGGAGGTAATTAGAGATATATGACCATGGTTTCTCCAATGTTGTTCACCTTTTTCTTGTTTAATAGAGATAGACCATGCTTAAGGGACGCATGCAACCACCTTCATAAAACGAAATAGAGGCCTCATGAAATGATGTTTAATGAACATTCCAAGATTAATATTGAAACCACAGATATTGTGGGATCTTAATATCATAAATTCCGTCATAGCCCTATTCCTTCAATGGAATTTACAATCAAACAAAGGTGGTTTCATAAAACAACAAAGGGAGATGAAGACAATGGAGAATTCCAACCCCCATGTCAACAAAGGTCATGATCTGCGGAACATATTGCCAAACAAACTGAGTTTATGGGGATATTTAAAACTATAGGGCAACTTTGCATATCAAGATTGAGCCTGTAATAGGACTAGAATTGATACCATAAACTTTTGGAACCAATAAGGAGTTAATGCGCTGTTGCTTCTTCACTGGCTATATGTCTATGTTCTCATGTTACCTCCTCAATCTCAATTCCTAATTAATCTTTAACCTTTTATTTTAAATTTCAAATTATATGTACATTTTTTTTTAAGTCTCCATTACTAAGTTTTAATTAAACTATTATAGAAATCTAAGTTTGGTCTTTGACATTTGGCAACATCAATTTTGGCACTCCTAGGCACACTAGGACAATTGACTTATATTTGGCTCTTTAGCACACTTTCCTCCGATCTATTTACCCATATATCATCTTAGCCATCTCTATCTGCCGTTCATACTCAGAATCATCTCAGTCTACATAGAAACACCTTTGAAATCCTACATCCAAATCACATATCCCTAATCTCTACCTCTAGACAATATCCTCAACCTCAGAAATTGTCGTCCGCCAAAAGTATCATCTCATGGGTAGTGTCCTAGAGTGGCCAACAATTATTTTTCAAATATGAGTACTTTCATTAGGTGGCATAAGCATTTTTCATGGATCAGCTATGGCAGAAATTTAACAAAGAGTCGCATATATATACAAATGATCCCATAAGTCATTATCACCTCTTAAGACTCTTATCACCTTGGAGATTACAAAAGGCATATACACGTCTCAAGCCTTCCACTAGCAGCCCTAGAGCAGTTCATTGAGTTAAAACCTAAAGTACAATGAGGTCAAAGTTGCATAGTGTCAAGTATTAAGGTTCAAAGAATGGATCACACCTAGATTGCACATTCTTTTCATAGCTCAACATTCACATAGGTGGGAGAACTAGGTGAGGCGTGATCCAATTGGTACGTGGTGCAGTGTTCAACATTCCAAGGGGGACTCTATTGAGGTCAGTCCAACATAATAGTTTCTAGGAAAGTTTATTGTGCGTTGTTGTTTGAGTACATTGTTAGGGTTTGGACAAAGGAGAGTTTGCACGGACTTCATCGCATCATATCACAATTGTTGTTTGAGTACATTATTAGGGTTTGGACAAAGGAGAGATTGCACACGCTTCATCAAATCATATCACAATGCCCAAACACCTTAAATCCAAATTACAAACACAAAGCGAACAATCCCGGGAAGTGCAGTGTCCGTAACACCCTCCCGCATGACTAAAAACCTCAAACATTGTTGTCGACAACAAGTGTTCATCTTTGATCGCAATGTTCAAACCATAGTTTACATACTTGTATTCAGCAAATATTCAATAGACCAAAAAAAAGATGACTCGATTGAGACTCGGGAAATATTCGAAACTTAAAACAATATGCAAATTTCTTTAAAAAACATAAATTTTATGCAAAATATAGCTACAAAATGTATCAAATGAGTTTGTAAAATGTTGGGGAAGTGTTTTCTATTGGATTTGAATACAAATACAATACAAAATTGTTTCATCATGCGAATAAACAACCAATTGATAAGTGTTATGAATTTATGATAATTGTTATTGAAAATTATTATCATAAATTGCATATCTATGCAAGTTACAATTTACAATAATTTACATTTTCCTCTTCCCTGTTCTAGAGAAATATTGGGGAGAAGGCCTATTGCCTCTACTAGTCCCCACACTTGGTTGCGACTGCATGCTCCTCTTAGAAGCTTGCATGACTGTGGCTCCACCCTAGTAGTAAATGGCAGTGGATCCTTTGATGCATGTTCGACATCACCTCCAAAGATGTCATCCAATCCAATATCTCTTGCTTGTGTTTCTCCCTCCATAGCTTCCCTCTCGAAAGTAGCAATCTCGTCCTCTATAAATGCGGGGTTTCCTCTTCTTGCCCAATCCATTCGTTTTATGGATCAATCTCATCCAAATCAATAGGCTCCTACGATGTGGCCTCCACCTTTCTTGTGCAAAGCCAAATATTGTATTGCACAAAACCAAGTCATTGAGGCATTTTGAGTCAACTTGTTGCATTTCTTCATGTGAATGGCCTCAAACAAACTCCAGTTGCACTCACATCCAAAAGCGCTACAAGGTTGAGATAAAATTTTGAGGGCTAGCTTTTGAAGATGTGGGGTATTTCCTCCCAATCCTCCCACCAAGAACCTACAAACAAGATAATCAAAAGTTTATAAGTAATTAATAATTTTAAATTTGTAACTTGTAACATATAAGTAAACATTCTAATTTTTGTTACTTGGTGGTTGGGTGGTTCTCCCTCGAATAGCTAACGCCAAAGAAAAGAGCCTTCCCTAAGATGCTTGTAATTCTACAACTCTAAAATAATGAGGTCCCTCGCCTCAACCTCGGTATCATCCTCTCAATGCATGTTGAGAGGCCCTCCATAACCTCCTCGTTAACATCTGTGAAGCCATTGGAGAAGAAAAACTTGGGGTTGAGGTAGTACCCACTTCATGAATAGGTTGGTGGAGTTGATTGTTTCATCTCTAATTAAATACTCCCAAGAGGGACCAAACACGGCCTTATCCACCTATAATAGTTTTGGATGGCCTCTTTGACCCTATCCATGGCCTCATAAATGTATCCCATTAGGTTTTGCTCCCCATCAACCAAGTGCAAAACCCTCACCAATGGCTCTAACACCTACACACAAATTAAACTTTAAAGTTACAAACTTACAAATAAAATAAATAACAATACATTTAAAAATGAAAATAAAAGAATCGACTTGAAATTTGAATTGAAGTTTGAAGTTACCTTTATGAGCTCTACAACTCTCTTTGCAAAGATGCCATCAAAAACTATCTTTTCGCAATCCTCTCTCCATCGATTTCTTTTATTATGCAAGTCTAGCCATACTTGACTCACAAACATTTGCTTCAACGATAACAACAAACTAAAAATACTTCGTAATGTCAAGAAATTAGTCAGAAACCCCGTGACACCGACTTGACAAGCTCTTTCCCCTTTGTGTGTTCTCTCATCAAGCTAAGAACCCAAGGGTGATTATATATGTACTTGACCATATTTCTTGCATCTTCTATAACCAATCTCGCCCAATCAATTTTGTATATATCCTCCAAAGGAGTGATCAATGACTCTCTTGTAGTAGTCTCCGAATTACCACATGTGTTAAATTTTCAAAGTGACAACTTGCACAACATTCGGGATACCCACCTCTATGATAACCTCCTCCAAGATAAGAACCACATTTTTTACACTTTTTACCATGTTAGAGAGCACTAATTAACTTCAAAAATACCATTTCACCATTTGAAGCCACCGAAAAATCGATGAGGATAGGGTTCCTTCCATTTGTCCACACATCCGATAGAATGGTGCATCTGTATTTCTACCATTACTTCTTTTGATCTTCCGGGTTGACGGTGCATCTACGATTCTGTTTCGCACCCTTAAGCAATTTTCCACTCAAGTCTTTTAGAGACGGTGCCTTATACCTTTTCCCTACAACCTGTCAATGTTGTCACCAGTACTCCCAATACGGGCTCTTTGCCACACTGAAGGGAAGGTGATTGTAGTACTAGAAATTCGCACATGCCTTATCTGCTTCCTCATGCACATCTTTGTTTCATCTCATACCTTGTAGCAAATGTAATGCCCCAGGTATGTTTCTAGATACAAAAAAATAATGTATCCCTTTCCTTACACTCGATAAACCAAATGTGTCTTTTTCGCCGTATTAGTGGACCACAAGTAGGGCCCACAATCATTGTGCATCGTACTCTAATTCCTCTCGTCATTCATAGTCTAAAGGTTGTTATTATATCTGCTTGCACCCTTGCCCTTTTTATTTTCTTCTCATCCAGGCTCTTCCTTCATCTCTCATTTTGCCTCTTAAGTAACATTGGGACATACCATAGCGTCGCAACAAACAATAGATGCAAAATGATACTTTAGGTGATTGATGCCTCCAGAAAACATTTTGCCACAGAAATTGCAAACTATAGTCCTTGAACCGCTCCACGTACGACATACTTCCAAGCAACCGTACAAGCATTAGCAAGAATGGTTCTTGCTCATGATTTTTATCTTGATGCCAAACTTGATGCTGACCCAGATGCCATCATATGCTAAGTTATAATTTGCAACACAATGCATGTTTAAAAATTTAAAAAACCTTAAACTTAATTTAAAAATAGCTTTATAAAACCATTTTTAAAAAATAAAAAACTGCAAATTTAATTATAAACAATATTATTAAACCATTAAAAATTTTTAAAAATGACATTATAACCCTATGTAATCATAATTGCTAATTTGTAACTATAAACCCTGCAAACAAAAATAAATTCCTACAAAATAAAAAATAAAATTTAAAACAATACATTCGGCAATTTTGTTCATTAACGATGATAAACAAGCATAAATAACAATTAGGATTCATTCGGAATCGAATAGAATGCATTCAAACTTGCAAATCATATTTGGATAAAATATATGAATAATATAGAAAGAATTTAGATTCTTGAAAAGAAGGGAGGAAAAAGAAACTTGCTACCAAATGAAATTCTTCGAATTCACTATAAAATCTTTTCAACTCGTGAAAAGGATGCTCAGTGGCTGTCTGATTACAAGTGACGGAGTGTAAAGCATTTATAAGACAAAAGGCAGTATTTTTGCAACATAAAATCTGCATTTTTGGGAGTGTTCTACATCCCAACCACATATGGCAAGTTCAAGTGTAAAATTGCCGAATTTTGGCAAATATTTGCCACGAGTTTTGGGGTTTATTCGCCAGACAGGGTTGGTGAGGTTTATCAACAAATATTTTCCATGAGGAAAATAGGGTGAGGACTCATCAAATAGGCAAACTATGGTTCAAACACACTCTTTGCTGCTGATTTTCACCATGCACCTTGACAACACATTTCTAGGCTGGTTTCAAGTCCCTACACTCATTGTACATCACTCCTTATGGCCAAATCAGATTGGATCTTTCTATTGTGCATTGTATAGCTATATCTTTCTATTTTCATCTTTAGAAGTTTTCAAATTAACCCTAATTCAGGTTCAGATAACTGTGTTTTACTGTATTTATTCAATAAGCTGAATTAGGATTCAATTTTGATTGTTTTAGACCATTGTGCACAAATCAATCAAAACGACTGTATCCATTTCACTTTGCTGATGATAGCTCATCAACATGAAGGCAAAATTGGAGTAAGCATTTGTTCATTCTTTTGAAAAAGGCAAAGATTATATAATTGAAAGAACTGAAACATTGAAGAATACCTCTGAGAAAACAAGTCATCCAAACCAGACCAAGAGAGCTTCCACTAGATACATATTTATATATATCAGTTATTGTATGCAATGTTAAACAGGAAACTTTTCCCCGTGGATAGCGAGCAGCCCAAGCATTGTTTGAGGAAGAGGCCTGATGTGGAGGATTTGTTGGGCACCAAGCAGTTTCCATTTTCTTTTCTTCATTGTAAACCTCTGCATATGTTGTCTGCCTTTCTGCTGGTGGAGGGGGCTGTGATGTCTCAGTTATTGTTGTTCAATTCTGCATCTAGCTGTCTCAGTATTTGTTCATTCTCATTTGTCAAACAATATCACATAACAACTCAAACATCCCAGATTTGGTATATGCACGCTGAAATCTTGTCCTTATAACTGGAAAACAATTAGAATAGCATGTAGGACTACAATGGAGATCAAAGGTGACAATCAACTGCATTTAAAGGTGTTGCAGGAAAATGTGGAATAACATGATAGAAGACAGCCCAATATGAGAATGCTGATGACAGTACAAATAGTGGCTTTGACTCTTTCTCTACAAATGTATCAGTAAATGATATGGAAACATATCAAGTGGATGAATAATGGTCCATTTTTAAGCTAGTGAGTTTGATTTATACTTGGATTTATAATTTGCATTTTGGCACCTTGCAACTTTATTTGCATTTAACTTTTTTGTAATGATTATGGTAGAGGATAGCTCGGTTTTTGTCATGTTCATGAATGTGACAAATCTCGGTACTTGCAGCGAGTTGAATGATTGGTAAATTTTCTGGTGATGAAATTTAAAATTTAACAATTCTTGCATATGTACGAAGAACGTTACAAGAAGTCTTATCCCCAAAAGCATAGGACCCCCTTTCTCAGTTTGAAACTCTTCCCTATTTTTTTCCTGTTACTCGTTTTTGGTAACATAGATGCCAACCATAGATATAATTGTTTGGGTGTCCCCAAGGCCTCGATGTATTTCAAACCATCTAATTGCCGCTACATTAGCAGAAGCTTGCCCATAACAATTGATGCGTACATAAAAATGATTGTGTTATGGCTATTACAAGTGATGTCAGTAATAAATACATATAATCATTCCGTTCAGTATTATCAATTAGAAAATCCTCACACACCACAATGTACGTTGTAATCTTCAATCAAAATTATTGTAAGGTTAAAATTAACATTATCTTTATCTATTGTCCGTCCAACCAGAATTAATTTATAACTTCCAATAGGACAACTTTTTTGTCTCTACCAACTTATTACTGAAGCTTTAAAAGTGAATAAAATTAAGACAGAAATATAACCTTTAACAACAACATCCAGAAGCCTTGGTATCAGAAAATCACGGATCACGTCCAATGCATTTGTCACTGCCTCTGAATATGCTATATCATCCTGGAAAAGAGCAGCTGAAGAAATCTCTGTCAAGAATAGCAAGCACAATGTATCTTTATCTTCCTCATCTGGAACATGAAAATGGCAATTGTTCCTACAAAACCGAAAAGTGAATGAGAAATATGTGCAATTATAGATGTCCATAGAAAAAACGAGTTTTGACCATTTATTTTTGGTTAGGGAAATTTGTTGCATCACTTGTATTCCCACTTCTCCAATCTACTTGCCAACTGCACACATTATCCACTGCAACCACACTACTCTTAATGATGATGCTGATACTTTTTTCTGTGGGTATTTTGGCATTTTGTAGGTATTTTGAACTTAGAACTGTGTATATATTTAATTTTCTTTCACTAAAATTATTATGCTTCTAATAAAGAATGATCCCTTCCATCTCATCATTTTCACGAATGTGCTTTTCTCAATTTTTTCTCTTGAACAAATTGTAAAAGGTACCACGTACTGACCTGGAAGTAATAATGAGAGGAGGAAGATTCAATTCCGAGAACTTCTTTCTCAAAGACTTATATTCTTGATTGAGAACACTAATCAGTGACTCCACTGACAGTTTCTTTCTCTTCAATGTTTCCTGAAAGAGGCAATGAAAACTTAAAATCAACAACCCTTCTCTAACCATGTCAGATACAGTGAAGGAACTGAAAATTCTGACAGAATATTAAGCAGTAATGCACAAATATATTAAAAATAAGAAATTATTTAGTCCTTGACCTTAAATGGAAACCTGAAATTTACCTGCTTCATCCATCCACTTCAATCATATTTTCAACTCTTACCTTACAGAGCAAAAATGAGGCACCCATGGGGAAAGCATTGATATTTGAAATTGTGCAGCCTTCAGTCTGTTGTTTTGTGGATTCTCGTACCTAAAATGCCACTAAATTATTATTAGTGCCAAGCAAAATTGTTTTATACAAGTTTCCAACTTTTGACGAGCACATACATTATTCTAACAGTTGTGGTCAGCTCACATAGTGTAGCTTTTTGGAGATGCTCCGTCACTTTAATTGCTCCATATTCTGTGCCACAATGAATTTTTCTTAGTTTCTTTGATAGATGCAGAGTTACTCTTTGATTAGCATGTCCATTTTGTTGCCGGGCCGACAAAAAGGCTTTCCTGCCAAAACAATGACTTTCAAACTTGGGAATATTTACTTCAATTGAATCAATAGAATTCCCGAAATAAACAAGAGCAATTGTTATAGCTCCTTTGCTAAATAACTTGATAAAAACTGAGTCTATCCTATCATAAAGATATAGTCACTCCTTGTGAATTACTTGATCGGCCACATTTGGTTTGCTTTTGTATTCAAATACTTATCTCAAAATATTTCATGCTGTCCACTTTTTCAATGAATAACTATCTACAAATATTTTAGAGAAAGTTTTGGTAACCTATTATTATTTTTGCTGCAATTTGAGCTTTATCAATTTAATTTTCGGTCACTAATCTTATCATGCTCCTAATTAAGGATGATTCTGTCAATCTCATCATTTTCACTATAAAAAAATAGGGGTTTCAGACATAATTAGTCGATATCCACAAAATAATTTATGCAAGGATTTAAGTATCCTATTATATTTGCTTCAAATCTGCATTAGTCCAATAAAAATCCTGTGTAGACATTGCTATCTTTCTTCGAGGGTTTTCAAAGACCCTTACAGCAGCATGGCCCATTTATAGGGTCCGCTCACAACCATATCTAGGAAATGAACTTGGCAATGGCTAGTTGAAGAGGTATAAAGAAAAATAAGTCCTTAACATTTCCTTTTAATAGTAAGTACACTTTCTTTCACCCTATATGAGCTCTCACAGTGTGGTCTAAGTTGGATACGCATCAGTTAGTATGAATAATACTTAAGTGTTCTAGACACACGTAATCAATGGGTAGCTAGCAAATCCATGTGCAATTGGTAGTAGATTGCTATTTGAAGGAAATTGGTTTTGACATTTGCTTAATCTAGTTCTGATACCATTCAATTGGCATCGACACTTGTGGGCCCAATTTCACTCTTATCACTTCTTTTATCTCTTCTAGATCGTTTGTGAAAAACATTTGGGCATACAAATTTAGAATATTGTGCAAATGCACATGTATTTTAGTTCTTACCTTCTATCCTATTATAGTTGACATACAATTATGTTGTATGACTTGTCTTTATCCCTACCATAAACTTGTTTATCAATTTTGACACTTTTTAAAATGTCAACTTGGACATCTAGTTTCTTTCTGTTGACTTCTTACTTTTCTTGACTTCACAAACTTATTGTGAAAATTTCACTCCGTATGGGGAATCACTCCTTGATTCTTAAATTCCCTCACCATGTTCTTGTCTTGTAAAAGGAAATGTTAAGGACTTATTTTTCTTTATACCTCTTCAACTAGCCATTGCCAAGTTCATATCTTAGATATGGCTGTGAGTGGACCCTATAAATGGGCTATGATGCGATAGGGGCCTTTGAAAGCCATCTAACCAAGATAGCATGGTCTACATAGGATTTTGATTGGACTAATGCAAATTTCGAAGCAAATATTTTATGGATATTGATATAATTGTGACAAGACAAGAACATGGTGAGGGAATTTAAGAATCGAGTGATTCTCCATAAGGAGTGAAATTTTCACAATAAGTTTGTGAAGTCAAGAAAAGTAAGCAATCAAACTAGATGTCCAAGTCGACATTTTAAAAAGTGTCAAAATTGATAAACAAGTCTATGGTAGGGATAAAGACAAGTCATACAACATAATTCTATGTCAACTATAATAGGATAGAAGGTAAGAACTAAAATACATGTGCATTTGCACAATATTCCAAATTTGTATGCCCAAAATTTCTTCACAAACAATCTAGAAGATATAAAAGAAGTGATAAGAGTGAAATTGGGCCCACAAGTGTCGATGCCAATGAATGGTATCGAGCTAGATTAAGCAAATGTCAAAATCAATTTCCTTCAAATAGCAATCTACTACCAATGCACATGGATTGGCTAATTACCCATTGATTACGTGTGTCTAGAACACTTAAGTATTATTCATACTAATGGTGCATATCCAACTTAAACCACACCGTGAGAGCTCATATAGGGTGAAACAAAGTGTACTTACTATTAATAAAATGAACCCTTGACCCATTTCATAAACCTTGTGCCGTCATTTCCCTCTCAATCACATTTCTTATCTTAGCACTTTACATTGTGTTTTATTTTCTTCCGTTGTTTGTGTCCCTCTATCTCTTCGTTTTGAGCTCCAATAGGTCCCTCAAACACTTCAAAGCAGATCTCGATAGTCAACACGGTCTCGCAACGTCAAGAAAGTGCCCCAAGGAGCTTCGCAGTGTCTCCAACGGAAACAGATCTGTCCATTTAAAAGCACAATGGGAATAGTTACACAATGGGGAGGAAGACTGTTTGAGTGTCTTTATATTAAAAACACTCTTTGTTATTAAAGTGGAGAACTAAGCATGGGCCCACACAAAGCAACAAAATTTAGAAGAGCACCTTACTCTCTTGGTGTGGGCACAAAGCTAACAATTAAGAAGTGTGCCCAATGACTTTGTGATAAGAACGTGTGTCATCCTCCCGGATAGATCCTAGAGGTGTCTCACATGCAACACCCATTCCACAAAGTGAACTTTCAGCCCAAATGCATCCAAGGGCACCACATGTCACATTCACATTCAATCCTTGTGTCTCATTCACAACCAGCTTGCCCAAATCTTCACAAAGGTGCAAGGATCCCATGAACACTAGTGTATATAAATGCACAAAGTGTGTCACCATCACGAGTGATCTCAGATTCTCAAGTCAAATCACAAGCTAGCCGAGACCTAATAGTAAGAACTAGAGGGGCACCGATACAACGAAGCCTACATTCCACCAACATATTGTTGCCTTTTTCCATACTTTTCCATTGTCGGTGCTTACAGGGGCACTTTTGAGTGCTTATGAGCTAGCTGCGCACGGAACGCCATATAGGTCCTCGTATCACTGAACGTGCTGTACTAAAGACGAGGACTAGACGTTGTGGGTACGTCCCGAACGTACCCACAAACACATGGTATGTTATGGGTACGGTTTTGCCGTGCACATGCAACGCACTCTATGTCCTGTGGGTACATTACCAGACGTACCTGTCCAAAAAAACTTGCCAAAGACAGCGTTTCTTTCCTTTTTTGGCAATTCTTTCCTTTTTTGGATTTTTGGTGAAAAATCACAAGCAAAGAAAAAAATTGCCATTTTTGGAAAGGGTCCGGGAAGATGTAGCAACAAAAACTTGCATGTGCCATAACTTTCATTCTGTGGCTCCGTTTCAGTGTCGTTTTCTCTAAAAGTGTATATTTTCTCGAGCTCTACGCATTGATGGCAATATTTTTCTTATTTTCATAAAATCCATTTTTGCACCTTTTTGGACCAAGCAACTTCTTGCAATCTTCTGAAAGAATCATGAGCTTTGATCGCCTGTAGACAGATTAGTAATTAAAAATACTAGATAGCTTTCCAAAACTCAAGCGAGTACTCTGCAAGTATTCTCCGTGCTCGACTAATCATCCCACCTGCCAGTTTGGATACATATTTTTCCCGCTTAGTTATGATGTTTCGGGAAATATGCCTGCATAATACTATCGCTATTGAGTGGATCAAGGAAGGTCACCATGAACAATCAAAACTCCTTGAATCTTATCACAGTCACTAAGATAAATAATTGTGATAGAGAAATATGAAGCAAATGGAGTTGCCATGTTCAACTCCTTCCTTTCGAGATAATTTTTATTACCACACTTGTTTTCTTGATCATTTCCTTAGAATGTACAATCTAAATACTTATTTATTTCTAAGTTACAAACGTTTTGGATACGGGAGCGGGGCGGGGGTATCCGATACGTGAAACGGCAAATTTTTTTTTGACCGGATACGGCGTAGGATACTAAAGACAAAAACTATATAAAAATTAAAAATATATAAATCTCAACCTTCTAAATAGGAATTTAATTATAAACCACATATTATGTATATGAAAAACAAGATAAAAGACAAGTTATACTATTAACTATAAATTTATAATAATGTACAAGTATATACAAAACGAATAAAATTAAATTCGAGAAGATTCTTTTGAGAAGATTGCAAGAAGTTGCTTGGTACAAAAGGTGCAAAAATGGATTTTATGAAAATAAGAAAAATATCGCCATCAATGCATAGAGCTCGAGAAAATATACACTTTTAGAGAAAACGACACCTGCAACGGAGCCACAGAATGAAAGTTATGGCTCATCCAAGTTTTTTTGCTACATCTTCGGACCCTTTCCAAAAATGGCAAATTTTTTTCCATACTTGCGTTTTTTCAACCGAAAATCCAAAAACGGAAAAAAATTGCCAAAATAGAAAAAAACCAACCGAAAATCCAAAAACGGAAAAAATTGCCAAAATAGGAAAAAAACTAAATCGCGCCAAAAAAGGAAAAAAACGAAATCGCGCCAAAAAATTACACGCGGAGCAGGGAGCGGGCCGTGGCTGTGGAAAGCGCCTTGCAGGATTGCGGCCGCGTGCGCTTTCCAGGCGGCCGCTCCTGCCTCGCCGCTCCCAAGGCCTCCCCTCCGCCTCCGCTCCCGCTCCGGCCGCTTTAAACCGGCGTTTCCAGGTAACCTAGATTTATTTTGAAAAGCAATGTATCAATAATTTGATACTTTGTAAATTGATTTGTTAGAGATGAGTGGTAAAAGACCTCTCTCGCTACTACATGATGTAATGTGAAAAGAAAGACTTCGCCAAATATAGGTGTAAATGCACCATGACTAAGTATTAAATTTCAATAAGTATGCACATGCTTATTTAAATTTATAATTTATAAACATATTTATATACATATATATATATATATATAAAACATACCCAAAAGCATACCGTACCCGCGATTTTTAAAAATTTGCCGTTTCAGCGTACCAAAACCGTACCCGTATCCGTGCAGTCTAGCTTATGAGTGTTCAAAAAGGAACAGTCATCCAAAACACACCAACTATTTACCATCAGCCCAGATATAATAGACCCACAAAGAACTTAAAGATGAGAAGAATGTCACGACCCCCAAGATCACACAAGCATGTGATTGGACCACGTGTCCACTACAAGGCGTGGTAAATCCATGTTTCCTTTAAGCCTTGTTTCATGGAAGCGGAACCCTAAATTTTTAGGAGGCCATAACTTTTATTATAGAGTTCCAAAATAATGTGATTTTGGTCTCAATGGAAATCTCTTCAAGAGAGATTTGATTGAGGTCACTTTGCACCGCTTAAGTGCACATTGAGCCCACAATTTGTAGTTGAAGTACCTTGGTGACACTCCTTTCAACTTTGTATTGAGGAGTTTTGGGTGATTCTCAGCAACTCAAAACAACTCTCATTCAATGTTTTTGAGTCTCCCAATGAGTCACAATGTCTCTGTGAGCCCAAAAGGATGTCTCTTCAAATTTCAATGAGCCTTAAAATCTTATGTTAGATTCAAAATGGGAACCTCCACCACCATAACACCTTTCAGACTTCCATCTACTTCTTCAGCATGGAATTGTGACTTAAGGTGTTTAAACTCAGATTTGATAGAGAGCTTGATTTTAGCAGTTGTGTGCCCCCTTTTAGCACTTGAGCTCACATCATTGAATATCACATTGCCTTGGGATAGAAAATTTGGGTCACTTCAGCTCAAAATCGGGTTTGATCTTCTGCAGATTTGGGGATAGTCATAGATTTTCATGGTGCCCGCTTTTCTTGCTTATCAAACTTCCTCTCCTCTATTCTTCTATAGCAGCGGAATTTTCATATTGTAAAGGATCCTCTCCCTTGGGTTCACAGTGTCTCTCCTCTTTTGAGTTCACTTGAGTTCCCATATGGTGTCTTGGCTCTATATCGAACTTATAATGCATTTAGTGCCTTATTTTGCAGTGTGAAATAGCTGTGTATTTTCAAGCAACAGTAATACTCGATTGTGGCTATTTGTTGCCCATCAAAGCTAGACTCTTGCTTTTCTTGATCTTTGTAGATCTATTTCTTACCTTTTGTGCATTGTGATATTGTGAGTGAACTATATTTGCAAGTGTCTACTACTGCCATACTCAAAAAGAGAGAGAGAGAGCCCTAAAGCTTTAGTGCATCACCATCATTTTCCGGTTTTCATTTTCCTTTTTCCCTATCAAAGTGTTAGTTTAGGACCATTACATTAGAGTAGCTCAGTCAATAGATAGAATAGGGATAGTGCTAGAGTCATTTAGCAAGAGAGTCAGCTCACTTTGGAGGTCTACTTCAAAGAGCAAGTCCACACTTGGAAGCAGTCCACTATTGTGCTTAAAAATGTGGGTGCACTAAGAGGGACATTTTCCAGCATCAATAGTTTTTGGTACATCCGATGGGACCCATAGTGATGCTTGTTTGCAAGATTGTTGAAAAGAGCTATAGCCACAAGAATCTTGTAGTACTGAACTAATTAGCTGAGATCTTGGTGTGAATCTTATGTTTTCTTTCTTTAAGAGTAATACTCAAAACACCTGGCAACTCCACTCTACTTTCAAAGGCCTAATGATCCCTGCATATGACAAGAATTAAAAGGCAGTTTGAGTTCTCAGAGCTTTTACTGGGAAGAAGTAGGCCCATACAAAGCTCCATCTCTCCCATTCTTTGAGCTCAGTCCAGTCCACTACCTAATAGCTCTTTCATTGCACCTCTAAGAAGTACTCACCCCATAATCTTTGTAGCTTTGCAGAGAAATCTTTCGTGCGTCACGGTTAATGGAGGTAGTCCTCTACTCCTAACAGTATGGAATGGCATCCCCATGTCTGCCCTCTAATCTCTTCATCACTTTATTGGTGATAATGCTATTAATCCCATTGATCACATACCAGATATTGTCAACTTGTGCTCAATTCACCATAATACTAAAGATGATGTGGCTATTAGATCGTTAGCTTCTTCACTTAGAGGCAAGACTCTTGACAGGTAAAGGAGCTTGGCTCCAAACTCAGCGCATGGTTGGGATGAGCTAGGAGAGAGACTAAATAATCAATTCAAACATGGAGCAGCTAACTACCTTTAAAAGAGCACCAATTCAAACATTGGCTGATTTCAACACACAACCATTTTATACTATTTTAAGGATTTAAACAATGATATAGCACTAATGATTTAGTCCATGGGGGAACTGTATTGCCTGATACCTATGCTCTCTCTGTCCAAGCTGCAAATAGTATGATACAAGAATACAAACTAGCTCCAAGGCTCCCATGCCCTTATTCCCTAAAGACTCACACCACTAGTAATAGTTCAACCCAAATATCTGTTGTAGCACATCCCATTGCTGCAATCCCCAAACTTGAAGCTATTTAAGCGACTCCTAGCACTTTCTCTAATGGGTTTGATGAGCTCAAGGCTTTGTATACAAATATGGCAAATGATCTGATCACCATCAAAATGCAGCAGTCATCGCCAATCCCTAGACCATATCAGCCTTACAATCCATCCTATCAACCAAATAGATTACAAAACCAAGGTCATATAGTACCTACAAACACTGTAACAATAATATCCTACTGTCGGCAACCCAAACAGAACCATAGTCCCAATGCAAAACAATATAGCTGGGGAGATGAAATGGTGCTGCCCATGTGGATTGCCACATGATTCAAACAATTGTGCCAGTAGAAATATGGGTCACATATTGATGGTATAAAGCTCTATGCTATGACAAAATCAAGAACGAAGCCATCTCAGCCTCGAACACCAGCCCCTGAAGAAAATATATCTTGCTAACTAGAAAGTAATTTTTGTGCAGTCAATGAATTTGAAAAAGTTCAACAAGACCCCAAGTGCACCCTAATTACAATGCTAGATCAAAGAAGAGAATATTGGAGAAAAATAGCCACGCAAATCAAAGCCCAATAACTCCTACCATTGAAATCATCCTTGTTGCAAAAGAAATTCCAAGCAAAGCACCAATGGCACAAGTAGAGCAAGTCCCTACAAAAAGCTTTCAGCCAAGAGTCTATTATCCAATAATTAAAAATCCAAACAGAGATTGCACTGCCTACAATCTTCAAAAGTATCAGCTTGGGCCCCTAAATGTTGTTGAGAAGATGAAGAAAACCAATGTAAGTGTCACAATGTGGGATGCTTTAGCTATGCCTGGTCAAATGGATCTCTTACAAGATGCCTTGAAGCAGTTTAACAGTGCCACCAAATCCAAAAGGAAGATAACTTCAGAATCAGCTAGCTTGTATCAAGCATAACTGAAGTAAGTTGTCAAGTGAAGCCTCCTCTAGTTTATCTCTCTAATCATTGGGAACCACCTACTTCATAACTGTTCGATTCTGGTGCAAGTAGCTCTATCGTGCCAAAGCAAATAGCTAATGTCTTAGGTATTAGCTACACCCCTGTGAATAAAGGAGTTTTTCAACTTGATGGGACTATTTTTAAGATAGAGTCATCAGAGACCTGAATTTAACCACGCACGCTTTCCCTAGCATAACATTTCCTCAAGATATTTCAGTTGTTGACCTTCCTCCCATGTTAGCCATATGTTTATCTAGGGACTTCTTCTGCTAAAGTAGGGGGTATTTCTCTCTTGATTGGTGAACTGTGTATGCCACCAAAGTGACCATTGAAGTTGAGCACATTGCCCAATTTCATATGGAAACTTTTGACCCGAAGCCTATGGAAGCCAATTGTACCATACAAGATGAAGACCAAGGAGACACTTGTTCTGACACCAATGAGCTTAGAAGAGAGATCCCTGATGACCAATTACATGAATGGGCTCGAGATAAGTGGGGATTGATTCTCTTGATACTTTTGAAGAAATGGGCATGGTCACATACTGCATACAGGAAGAGCATACTCAAATTCCACAAATGTTGAAAGAAAGAAGAACCAAAAGGCATGTGGGAGATTTTTCTTGATGGATCCAAATGCAAGGTTGGTGTTGGTGTAGGAGAAGTCTTGACATTTCCAAACAAGGAGAAGACCTATTCACACAGGCTACAATTTGATTGCACAAATAATGTGGCTGAGTATGAATCCTTGATCCATGGCCTACAAATTGCACAAAGAAAATGGATCGAGCTGTTACAATTATATGGAGGCACAGAGCTAATCATCTCATTCAAGTGAAGTAATGGTGCATTGCTAAGAACTTGTTGCTGAAAACTTATAAGCATATGGTGCGGGATCTCCTTGAAAGCTTTGATACTATAAGTATAAACCTCCAAATAGTCCAAAGGAGACACAACTTAGAACTTGATAGGATGGCAGTCATTGGTGCACAATTTCATCCCAAGAGACCTCTTGAAGAATGACAATCGGCAAGTGAGACTCATAATCAGGCCTGTTGTGCCTGATAACAATCGTCACTAGCAAATCTTTGAAAGTGACAACCAAATTGTCAATTTTATTCGACATGAAGCTGAGTTTTCAAACTACAGCAGGCATATGACAATCAAATCATTCAGTTGAAGACCAATAAGTTGCCTAAAGGTTTGTGACATTGGAGAGAATTTTCAGCCCTGATGACCAGCACAGAGAGAAAGAAGAAACATGATAACTAAGAGTGAAGACTATCAAGAGCTCAGCTTATCAGCTGATAAGTCTCTCAAGTTGGCAAAGGTATGTACCTCATAACAGCAAAAAGCTTTTGTTAAAAAGTGTTTAGAATATGTTGGTATTATTGTGTGGAACCATGATAACTCTAAAGGGTACAATCCATATTTTATCCAACACGCTATAGATCTCATTCCTAATGCCCAAGTCCGATTAATCCCAAGATAGAGCCCGTCATGAGAAAGGAGAAGACTAAGTTGATTGAAGGCAATATCAGTTTCCCCATCAAACACTCTACTTGAGTGGCCATTTTTGTCCCTATTAGGAAGAAAAGTGGTGAATTACACTTGAGTATTGACTTTAGGGACATCGATAAGGCCTTTCTCAAAAACCACTAGCCCTTACCATCCATTGACCAAATACTCCAAACAATATTTAGGGCTGAAAGGACCTTGCTCCTAGATGGTTTTTCAGGTTATAATCAGATCTCAGTCCAAGAGTCAGACCAATATGAGACATCTTTCACAACTAAGTGGGGGACATTTGCATACAAAAAGATGCCCTTTGGGTTGTCTAATGTTGGGACGACATTTCAAAGAGCAATGGGTTTGGCTTTCAAGGGTCTAACCAATGATATCATCTTAGTTTACTCAGATAAAACCACTGTTTTCTCCAAGAGACAAGAAGCCCACTTAGAACATCTAGATCGAATCTTCAAAAGGTGTAGAGTTTGGGATTTCACTTAACCCCAGAAGGTGTATCTTTATTGTCCATGAAGGGAAATTCTTCGGTCGTGTTGTGCCAAAGAAAGGCCTAGCCATAGACTTAAAGCAAGTGTCAGCCATTCTTGCATTATCACTGCCCACCCATAAGAAAGCATTGCAGTCCTTCCTATAGGAAGATAAAAATATGAAAAAGTTTATAACCAATTTTTCAGGTATGGTGAGACCCATCACACTTATGCTGAAGAAAGATCAGGGTTTCAAGTTGACACTAGATGGGTAAAACAGCTTTGAACAAATCATGCAAGCCATTGCTCAAGCTCCAGCATTAGCTAATCCAAATTTTGAAAAACATTTCATACTTTATGGATTTGGAAGTGAAAACAGCATGGTTGTTGTTATGACACGGGAAAACTAGCAAGGATTAAAGCATCCCATTGCTTTTGCAAGCCAAGCACTCAAGGACTATGAAGTAGCATACAATTTTATTGAAAAACAGGCCTATGCAATATACAAGAAGGAGAATGATAAGGATATGAAAATACGAAAAGCCTCTAAATATAACGGTAACTCAACAATCATTGTATTTTGTATAAAACTATGTAATCCTATTTGAAAGGAGGTTGATCTTGGATCCTAATAGAAAGTACTTCAGTATAGTTCCTTTTTCCATTTGTGTTATGATATAGCTCTATTTAATTCTAATTTGCCTTATGGAATTTTGTGATATATATACTTTTCTTAAATCTTTGTATATTGTCTATTGCACAATTGAAAACTTAGTTATAGTTCCTCCTATGTCTTAATCTAGACTACAACTTGTTGCAAGTTTTGATGTCGTAATCCAGGAACCTCTGCTAACAATGGTTCCATTTCGGGACCCAAAAATGCTAAGATGGCTACTAGGCCAAAGAGATGTAGAAAGATGGCTAGAGGAGAAGATGAAAAAAATTGTGGAAGATGAAGAGATGGTGACAGAATCTAGCTGAAAGAATCCGTTTGGAACATATCTATGGAGACATTCATGAGAATTTTTTGGTGTGAGCTTCAGAGCAGTTAGCTAGTCGCCTGGTTATCTCGGTTAGAATTCTATTGCTTTAGATATGAACCCAAGGAGGAATACGAATGGATGAGAGGAAAAGAGGAAATATTGCACAATTTGGATGTTTCGTGGACCTATGTTGTTGATCATTGGATGAAAACTACTATTGACGGGTACATAACTAGATGAGTTGTTCAAAATTTTTGTTCATTTGATTTTGTTGAAGCACACTTTCTATTTGGACTAAGAGGAAAATTTGTTAGACAATTACCATTTTGGTCAAAATGTTGGTTGTGGAAAAGGCCATGGTGTCGATTCCACGTATGGTATGGAGTAGTCGGGTAGGCCAAAGGGATGTAATCCTAGAAGAGGAAGATGAAGGGGAAGGGGCCGGAGCTAAAGAGCAATATGGAAGGGTCGAGAAGGATCAAAAGGAAGAAAAGAGAAGAATGGAAAGGCTACAGAGAGAAATAAGGCTTCGCAATAGACAAGGAAGTGGAAATAATTTTGGGGGAAAGAAGAAACCAACCAACTGTGAGTAGGAGTAAAGTAGGAAAAGTTGTTGAAGGAGGAGGAATGAAGCCTCCCTAGAGAGACCGAAGGAACCAAGGAAGAAAAGAACCGAAGTGAACAAGAGGGTGTGCAATGAGGTGTGGACCTAAGGAGGAAACAATAAGAGGAAACCGAGGAGAAATGGAAGCAAAAGCCGAAGGAGAAACCGAGGAAAAAGAAAAAGAAATGAGGATAGCCGATTAGAAGTAGTTAGAAGTAGATTTAGTAAGCAAGTGGATGTTGAACCCTAGAGAAACCATCATGGAAAACATGGTATTGTGAGAATCAAGCAAGCATAGAATATGAGGAAAGAATACAACAAGATCCTCAGAGGCCCATAGAAGATGATAGTACCCCTCTTCTAGGATATATATCCTAGAGCCAGATAAAGAATTGATTACTTGGGATTGTCTAAATGACATAGAACAATTCAAAATTTTACAAGAATTGTGAAGAAGGTTAAAACAAAATTATGAAACACAATTCAATATTAAAATCAAGAGTAGAAGAAATTGGAGTAGGAGAAATCACAAGAGAAGTAGATTTTCATTACATAATCCTTCATTGTGAGAGAATTGTGCTAAGAGGAAATTGTGAAAGAAGTGGAGAAGATAGTAATCATAGTTCCATCAGCCCAAAATACAGGTCATTTTCTAGAGTCTAAAGAATCAAAAGAAGAAAAACCTAAATCTAGCATGACCAATACAAGTATTGGAGTGAACAATTCACAACCTTGAAATGCACTTGAATTCAAGAAAATTTGAGCTTTCCAACTATGCAAAGTCAACCAGGATATAGTTGGGAATAGGAAGCACAATGGCTCATTATTCTAATCCATATACAAGCTTACAACCATATGATGGAACTATAGACCTTGAACATTACTTGTTGACTTGTGACATGTGATGGGGTGCAAAAGGAGTCACTGATGACAATACCAAGAAATGTGAACTAATAGGTGCACTGAGGAAGAGCCTTGGAATTCATCTACTCAAGAAAGTTGAGTTTTGCAAACTTTTGCAGGATGTCCTACAAAGCTCTAACTCATAGAATTCAAAAGAAACAAGTGTGTTGGGGAGACAATTCAAGATTTGAAAGAAATAAAACAAAGACAAGAGAAACAATCACAGAATATGACATGAGATTCTCAAGATGTCATGAATAAAGAAAATTTCAATTTTGATGAGTCAAATAAAGTTGCTTGGTTTGTAGAGGATTTGCATAGTAAAATCTGGTTTGTGATTATACGAGACAAAATTTTCAACCAAAATAGAAGCCATTGAAGCAAGTTATTAGAGTGGAAAAAATTGAGGACTATGGAGATAGTAGTAATCCTGGTTTCAAAAAAACAGAAGCAAAGCTCGATGTAGTAATGTGAAGACTAGAGGAACTATAAGAAGGAAAGAAGCCTAGACTTAGTATATGGTGTATAGATTGGGAAGAAGGACATCATAAGAATGACTATGCCACAATATGAAATATGGAGGGAAAAAGCGAATTTTGTGATGTCTGTAAAATATTTGGACATGCAATTAACAAATTTCTTTGTTGCAACACTATGAGGCACCCTCAAAATGTGGTATGTTCTTTTTGCAAGGCCATGACTCATGAAACTAAAGATTATTGGAGCATTGATGGATGTAAAGGAGGAAATTACTAGGAATGTTTTTGTAAGTACAAGCTCAAATGGCACCTAAGGCACAAAATGAGGTATAGTAAAAAAAGAAATGGACGCATCATCAAATGGCACCTAAGGCCAAAATGCACAATGGGCTCCAACCTCACCGCAAACAAATCCGCAATGGATCCCACAATCTCCTCAAGCCAATCCAAGTTGGGCACCACCATCTCTGCAAAACAACATGGGTGGGCACCTCCTTCACCTCAACAATCACCTAGGTGGAATATGCCTTCACAAGCACAATATGAGGATATCAAGGCCAAAATCAAAATTGGAATGCACCACCAAGACCATATGGAGCACAACAAGGAGGCTACCAAGGTGGGTACTAGCAAAGGAGGATAGGACCCAAACCCTGAAAATGAAGTGATTTTTACCTTTTGCGAGAGAGCCAAACCACATTTGTGAAATTGCCCAAAATTGAATGGGACATTTTTATTTACTTACTATAGGGTGCAAGCGCAACACAATACAAAAGATTGTCCCATATTGGAGAAAAAAAAAAAAAAATAATGTGCAATGTCAAGATGATCAATGTGGTACTAGAGAAACTGGGTAGTCTTTAAGTTGTTACATGAGCATAGAGGAAAGAACAAGGCTTGGAGCATGAGGAGATTTTATGGAGCCCCACATATGTCATGTGCGCACAAAGATACCTATCTCGACCCAAGAAAAGAAAAGGCATTGTTGGAAGAAGCTAAAAGGTTACTCCAATCAATTCAAAATAGGAGGGTGCTATGCAAAACACAAGTGCAACAAAAGCTCAAATTTATGGCCAAATGATTAGAATATTAAAATAGGAAGGAGTAGTTTAGACTTTGTAGGATTTGTTGAACATGGTGAATGTATTGTGTAATGAAGATATCTCACAAAACATATCCAATCTTCTCATAACCTTATTAGAAAGTGTATCAAAAAATCCATGTAGGTGAAGAAACTAGTATGGTATGTAAAAACTAAGAAGCCCTAGGACATGGACACCCTGACTAAATGTAACTTTGGGAGACTATGAAATAAGAGACATAATGTTTGATTTTGGAAGCACCATTAACATGATGTCAAGATCCACTTGGGAAGCAATGGGAGCTCCTGCTTTGGCATATAGTCTGTTACACTCACCTCGCAAACTATGGAAGAGTAGATCCAATTGGCCAATTAGAAGACATTGAAATATAGTAGGAGACTTATGTTTGAAAGGATATTTTGAAGTCATAGATATGAAAAAAATGAAACACACTATCCTAGTGTTGATTGGAAAGAAGTGGGCATATGATGGTAATATGATGATCAACATAGTTACCAATCAAATGGAAGCACATCTTGATGATTCTATTATTGTAATTCAATGAACATGACTAAACAAAATCCATATACCATTCCTAAAGAACCATTGTAAAGAACCATTGTCTCCATATGTGCATGATGTTGAAAGTTGGTTTAAGGTGGGACATCAAGAAAGGCTTTTGTCCATGATGCATGCCAGAAATAAGAAAGGAAGAGTTCCTAGAATGGCCAAATCTGATTCAAACCCACACCAAGAATCCATTCATAGGAGAAGAACCAAGTTATAATATCGGTCCCCAACCAAATCAGAGATATCACAACTCTATAATTTTTCACATGACATGATCAAGACTATATAGAGCCAAATGGAGAAATTCATATCCCATGGGAAATGGAATCCTCAGTTGGTGGTGACTCAGATGCAAATTTGAACCATTGGATGAGAACATGAGATAAGACCAATGAGGATGGTACATGTTGAAGAAAAATGTATTCCACAATACTTTGGAACTTTGAATTTAGATACATTCTTGGTAGAATTGCAAAAACATGTGCCTTAGAAAGAACTAAGAATAAGCGCATTGGATTATGCACTCAAAGGAATAGTTACATCATGGTGGGTTGTGCATAAGTCAAAGACTCTAACTGGAAGGAAGTCACATAAATGTTGTGGTCAAGATTTGCACTAGAAGACAAGATCACTAAGAAATGGCCTAAGTATTGTGGAAGAATGCCCAAAAATACATATCTAGGAATGCATCAAAGCTTGGAAAATCAAGAGATAGAGCCAAAATGGTGGGTGCATATATTCCCTAAAAACATTGACACCATTACCAAAAGCATGGTATGTTCATCAAGAAAAAAGAAGAGAAACACACAATTGGGGACAATACAATATGATTTTATCCAAACTTTCACTTTTGAAGATAGTAATCCTATGGTTGATATTGCTCTTCACAAAATTAAAACATTCCTCTACTATGGAACTATTGACTCAAAAGGAGGAGCAGAATTCCCAAATCCTAAAGGAAACAACAAGAAAAACTATGCAGGGTACAAGAAAGAAACTGCAATAAAGAACAAAGAAGAATGCAAAGTGAAAAGTTGCAACAAAGTGGGGATAATAACAAAGACAATAATGACCAGAAAAATGAAGAGGATAATGAAAAAGTGAAATATTCAAACCAGAACACCTTGAACCAATACTAGTAAAAAAAAGAAGTGCACGATAAAGAAGAAGCACATTTGTGCAATCTAAACATAGAAGAAAAAGAAGGATCTAGGATGGTTATAGAGACCCATAATAAGGGAAGGCTAAAATATATGATGAACCAAGTGCACAAAAGGGTAGAAGACATCGAGCCAACATAGGGACAATAAAACTAGCTATTGTTGGTGATTATTGGATGGAAAAGGAGATGTCAAAAATATTACAATTATTGTGAGACTATGAAGATGTGTTCCCTACCAAATTTAGTGAAATAAAAGGAGTGGATCCATCACTTGGTGAAATGTGCATCGAGTTGAAAAAGGAGAAAACCTATAAAGAAAATGCCATACAGATTGAATTTCCAAATATGAAAGCAAAGGTAAAGGTGGAATAGATTGGATGATAGAAAGAGGTAATAATATAATATACCCAATAGAAAAATCAGATTGGGTAAGTCCGATAGTCATCAACCCAAAGAAAATGGGAGAAATCAAAATTTGTGGAGACTATAGGGCTCTGAATGATGCATGTGTTAATGACCCATTTCCAACTCCATTCATAGATGAAATATTGGAAGTAGTAGTGGGACATGAAGTATACTCTTTTACAAGATGGATTCAAGTGGCTACCACCAAATCTGATTGTGCAAGAAGATCAAGCTAAAACCACTTTTCACAACCGAGTGGGGAAGCTTCACATATAAGGTCATGCCATTTGGACTAAAAAATGCACCTACATATCTTTTCCCGAGTTGTTGTCACTGCATTCAAAGATTTCATTCATGACTTCCTAGAAGTATACTGGATGATTGGGTTGTATTCTCCTTATTCAAAGAACACATATCCAAGGTATGCTTAATGTTAGAAAGATGTAGATCCTTTGAATTGCATTAAATTTGAAAAAATATTTTTCTTTACACCATTTGGAGTGCTACTTGGGCACGTTAGTATGTAAAGAAGGAATTTTGGTTGATCAAGCAAAAATAGTTTGTCATAATTGGACTCAAACCACCACCAACACCCCGAGATCTCATGCATTCTGGGACACACAGGTATTATAAGAAATTTATCAAGGATATGCAAGCATAATACAACCAATGGAGAATTTGTTACTTAAGGGTGAAAATTTTGAATGGACAACCAAATGTCAAAATGCATTCATAGATTAAAACAAAAACTGGTTAGTGTGTCGATACTAGTATTTCCAAATTGGTCAAATATTTTCCATGTGCATGTTGATGCGTCAAGTAGTGTAATTAGCACAATTCTAGCTCAACCAAGGGAAGGAGGAATAGACCATCCAATCCACTTTGCAAGCAAGAAATTGTCACCCAGAGAGAAACTACACAACTATAGAATGAGAAGCTTTAGTTATGATTTTGCACTCCAAAAGTTTAGGCAATATTTGTTAGCAATTGAATTTGAATTTTTTTCACATATCACCAGGCATTGTGATATCTGGTGAATAAGCCACTCTTGGGAGGTAGGATATCAAGATGGTTGATGTTATTTCAAGAGTACAAGTTTAAAATAAACGTGAAACGGGAAGAGAAAATGTAGGACCAAATCACTTGAGTCACATAAACATGAGAGAAACCAAAGGAATTAGATGAAGATGCTCTAGATGCACACTTATTTTGGGTCATTGCAATACTAAAACAATTGGAAGAGATTTGTGCAGTTTCTACAACAAGGAATTTTTCCACAACACTATACAAAAAAAGAAAAGAAACAATTAATTACAAAGGCCCTACCATATACTATCATCAATGGATTTTTGTACAAACTAGGAAAGGATGAAGTATTGCGTAGAGTTGCACTAGAACATGAAAGAGAATTATTATTGTGAAGCTCATGAAGGCATTGTCGGAGGACATTTTGTAAGGGAACTCACTGCAAAAAAGATATTGCAGAGTGGAATTTGGTGGCCAACCTTGTTTCAGGATGCATCATATGGCAAAAACATTGTGACATTTGTTAGTGAGTGGGGAAACCAAATAGAAGGATGAAATGCCTCTTAATCTTGTTTTAGCAATGCAACCATTTGAGCAATGGGGAATAGACTTCATTGGGCCAATTCACCCTCCATCAAGAAGGTCAAAGAGCAAGATATATAATTACAACAACTGACTATTTTACAAAATGGGTAGAAGTTGTAGCCACACAAATAAATGCAACAAGGGATATAACTAAATTTCTATATGAAAACATAATAACTAGATTTGGATGTCCACAAAACTAGTAAGTGATAGGGGCACACATTTTTTGAACAATACCATCAAAATCCTCATAGAAGAATTTATGATTTGCACCACACAAAATTACAACATATCACCCATAAGTGAATGGACAAGTGGAATCTATAAACAAAGTTCTGGAAAAGTCTTAACAAAGATTTGTAATGTGCAAAGGGATGATTGGGAAGATCGAATACCGCATATTTTATGGGCATACAAAACCAACTACAAGAGAAGTACATGACAAACACCATTTTAGTTGGTTTATGGAATTGAAGCAATCATGCCAATGGAATATATTGTACCAAGCCTTCACATCACAATAGTTACTCGGTTGGGAGATAAAGAATCTATTGAAAATAGATTGTTAGATTGACAAAAATGGAGGAATATAGGGAAAACAATGGAATCAAGAAGCACACAAACAGATCCAAAATCTTGGCATGACCGCAATCTACGCAGTAAGGAGTTCCAAACAGAACAAAGGGTTTTGGTGTATGAAATTAGGGTTAAAGCACACCTAGGAAAATTGCGCATAAGATGGAAAGGCTTGTATATCATCCATCACATCACGAAACAGGGAACTATAATATTGTGGGATCTACAAGGAAACATATTTCTAGGAAGAATAAATGGATGTAGGCTGAAATCCTACAATGTGTGATTGCACAAAGTATCAAAGAAGACAATAAGTGCCTCGACACAGTGGTTAGAGTAGGAAGTTTTCAAATTTTGAAGTGTGGTAGAATAGATGTTTGTGTAATTAATCAGTGTGTGTGTGTGTAAGATAGAAGCAAGGATTCAAACAATATCACATCAAAGCAAATGTGTGTGAAGCAAAAAGTGGAAAAAGGGATGAATCAAATAAGTCCGGGAAACCTGCACAATAAACAAGAAAGCAACAATGAAAAAAAGCCAAGTTTAAAAATTTGAATTTAAAAAAGCAAAAAGCAACAATCTAGCTAGCATTACGAATGATGCATCAAAGGCTTAAGATCTTGTGGAAAATGAAATCTCCAATGGATAAAAGAAATTAAGGAGGTAGATCAAGCGATCAACGGCTCAAAAATGACCACTTAAAATTTACCAAAGGTATAAACAAACAAAACAACTTAACAAAAAGTCATTTTCATGCCAAAGCAAACAAGAAACAAGAGCAAAGTGCTAATAGAGAGAAAGTGCGAAGAAAAAAACAAGCAAAGTAATCAGATAGAGAAATGGATCCCTTCAACAGACCTATTGGCGAAAACAGTCCAAGGAATGATGTAGAACAAGGATTTACATTCCTTTCATTAATGGATAAAAAAGAAGACATGGGGATCTCTACAATGCTCAATAGACTAAATGGAGTGATCCACCGCACCATGAGCTAGCAGAGCATGAGCTAAAGATTTGGGGGTAGAGAAGCCAAAAGTCCAAGTAGAAATTGCACAAGGGTAGATAGTGCCAAAGGATCTGGTTTGAGGAACGATTGCACACAAGCTCACAACAATGCCTTACTGGGAGACCATCCCAAGCTCATGCAAACAATCATGAGTAGATACCACAACGATGCCATCTGGTTCTCTTCATAGGACAGACATTCCCATCAATGCAGCCACAATTTCCCGAGCTATAAGTTTCCCAAACCAGGGCCTATCTATCCTTGCCATACAAAACCACCAGACCTCCTATAAATCCAACAACTGCAATCGTATATGGTCATTTGCGCAAAGGTAGAGGCATTCCATTGGGGGCCATCACAAATCAAGTCATAATTCTGGTAAAGATCATAGTTGAACGATATTGGCAGGCAACTAGGGGAGTAAACAAGCATCCTTGGGAGTTGTGGACATTATCACAAGAATGTGGGATGACGGATACAAAGTTTAACTACTGGCTTGAATTTCTCACACATGAACTCAACACAAATGCACAAAATATCACGAAGGCAAGAGGAAAAGTTTTTCAATACCAATGGCTAATCATCTTGTTGTGTTTCACACACTAGAAGGCCCCCGAGGGCGTTATAGAAGTAGAAATGAGTACTTCCCACAGGAGAGGTTTTGTGTAGTTCATTCCAACGAAGCCCTACACAACTTTTGAAGACACACAAGTATTGGGAAATTCGCTACGCAAATCAAGAGAAAATATTAGCGCAAACCCCGCTTGTACCTAAAAGGTAAGAACTTATACAACCCCGTATGCTAAGATAACACTTTTACATGATGGGTCATACTGCGATCAGAGGTCGCCAATGCTAAACATCCTCAAACCACTGCCATTTTTCATCAACATGGAGATAGCCAAGGCCGAATGAAATGAGAGAAAGTATGGCATGATCCAACAAGTGTACGATCATTCGCACACACAAGGACCAAGGACTAGAGCAACCGTGATGGGAGATCTACAAATGGGAGCAGGTAAGAAAGTTCAAACCACAATGCAATTTGAAAAAAGAAGAGTCATCGAGGAGATTAAACGGAAAAGAGGTAAGCAACCAATCATACGCACCAACACGAAGACAATCACATAAGGGCGGAAACAAACTCCTAGATTACCCAACTGGTTTGCCAGTCTAGATTTTCAGCAAATGCAAATTGACAGAGAGAGAGAACGTGTGCAATTAAAATTATGAGAAATGGGCACCAAAATGTATTCCCGAGGAAATGGAATGGTACTCTGGAATGCTATCATAATGGGGTGCCGCAAACAAAATTTGAGGCAAGAAAGACAAGGTCGTACTCCCTCCTATGCCAAAGTCTCTCATGATCAGTGTGGGGTGGGAGGATGTGACACAAGAACAACTGGTGCAAAACATAAGTGAGGGTCTAAAGGACCAAGGGCTAGATGTAGCCACATTGGAGGAAGAATTCCTAGTTTCTCCACCCAAGAAGAAAAGGACTGAAACAAGTCCTTTTAGAGTAGTATGACCGCCTACGGTCAAAACCAAAGAACCAACTATCTAAAGGGGTGTCAACAAGCGCATGTAAAAGCGTCACTTACACATGAGGACATACAACAATAGAATACAACTGCACATCAAGTGTAAGAAAATCTTGTCGATGACAGGGAGCAAAGAACGCATAAGAGATGGAAGTCAAGGAGAGAAAAAGGATTAAAAGCACAGTCCCAAAGCTGCAACTCAAGTATCAAGACACACCTTCTCCTCCTCCATCTCCGCAAGAGGTTAGCACTCCATCCAAAACTCGGCACAATGGAAATACTAAGTGTGCAAGCGATGTAAGAACAAGAAATTCTTCACACAAACCAATGGAGAACCAATGCAAACAACCATACAACAAGAGGACGCAACCGAACAACGCATGAAGCAAAAGAAGTAGAAAAGAGCAATCAAAACAAACAAGCAAGTGCAAAGAAACAAAGACAAGAGGAAGAGAGAGTGCACAAAAGAAGAAGAAGAGAAAAGAAGAGATAAAAATTGTGCACGCAAAGGGAAGCAAAAGGCCATGGAAATGAAAAGGAAGCAAGAAGAAGAAGAAGAAAAGAAAGAAAAGAGAGAGAAAAAAAAAGAGAAGAGGATGAAGTATGAACTAAGGCAAAACAGAAAGAGAAAGAAAAGCAAGCAGAAAGTAAAAGAAAAGAAGAACAAAGAAGAAAGTAAGAGGAAGATAAGAGAACAAAGAAGAACAAAAGCTGCAAGAACAAACAATTGAAGGCTAAGGAAGCACGGGAAAAAGCAGAGGTCGAGACACTCAAACAACAACACCGACAGAGACAAAAGCATAAGAAGCGGATAAGGGGGATGCACAAGCGTTTGGGTGGACAACACAATCAATGGCACCAACACGAAAACATAAGCTAATTCTCCTTCATCCCATGTTCGTAATGTACTCCCCACAAATCACTCGAGCAATGTGTAGGCTACAACCTCCCAATCTACAATCAGACAAAATGGAAGTAGATTTGGAGCAATTGCCATTGCAAACACAGATCGAAGGAGTACACACACTGCAAGCAAATATCGAAGCAACCGCATTACACATGGCCCAGCAGAAGGAGAACTTGGAGAAGACATTGTGCAATTTGAGGTTGTATGTTGGACAACATTGTCCCAAGTTGGTCACAGACACCATAGGCGACCAAGTCATGAGCGAAGCAATGCAGATAACACTTCTCGTTGATAAGATGGTGGACACTAGAATGACAACGAAGCGATGAAAAGATCGAGAACACAAGTAGTGAATGCAAAACAGGAAGTAAAAGAGGCAATAATAATACTCAAGGAGTATATCACAATGTTGAAGCAGGTTGAAGCTCAAGCCAAAGCTCAGGCAAAGTAGCTAAACTTCGAGCTCCTTGATTGGAATACACACTTGCAGGCTACCAAGTGAGACAATAAGAATGACATTGAAGTGGGGATAAAACTGCATCAACAAGATGTTCAGAGCGGTAGAGGATCAAGAGATTGAAAAGGATTTGCGGGGATCATTGCAAGCCAAGGACAATGTCAATGAACGATTGCGAGAATGGGAAAGAAATGCTGCAAGGAATACTTTTCCAGGGGTTCAGGCACAGCGAATGAGGGATCGACTAGAAACGCTCATCCAGGATATCCATGTCGTTATTCCAATTCATGACCAAGATGCCCAAAGAAGCCATGGAAGATCAACTCGTATGAAGTTATGCAAATATCGCGCAATTGTAGATGTACTACACGAGAATAAATGAAGCCTTTATAGTTTGGAATACATACAAGGTAGACTGGAGGTAATCCTCCCAACTACGCAAGCAATGAAGAACACGCCAACGTTCATTTTTTCGCGTATACTTCTTCGAAGAGCCATGGCCACACTGATAATGCCACCCCCACCATTCACCCCTTGCAATCAACCCGAGCAGATGGGGCAGCAAAAACAACCTAAACTGTAGTAGCAATAAACACACGTGGAGCACCACAATTTTGCAAAAGGTAGCAAAGTTTGTTGTATCTGTAAGCAGGCCCGCATAGTCTGAAAACCCGTAAGCACAATCTATGAGGGAGTTCCAATAGATTGAAAACCCAAAAGAGCGGTCTATTGGTAAGTCTACCTAATTGAAAACCCGAAAGGGCAGTTAAGTAGTGCATGGAGGATGAAATATAGTAAATGACGTCCTCTGTGTCAACTGTGAACAAAGTGACTTACAGCATAGTGCAACCACCATTCGGCACTAAACAGAAGCAAACACAGATTCAAGTCCCCAACAGTTTGAAGCAACTTTTGTCTCGGGACAAGACAGCTATTAAGTCTGGAAAATGTTGGATAGCAAAATATAATAGCAAGCTGACATGAATATAGTTCATGATTCCGCAATCCTTTTGTATGTATATAGTTAGTATAAGAAAAAAAGCTAGAATGTATATCTTCTCTGCGCATAGGTAGAGAATATGAAAAGCCTCTAAATATAGAGAAGGAGATGAAAGGACCAGTAACTCAACAGTCATCGTATTTTGTATAAAACTATGTAATCCTATTTGCAAGGGAGGTTGATCTTAGATCCTAATAGAAAGTAATTTAGTATAGTTCTTTTTCCATCTGTGTTCTAATATAGCTCTGTTTAATTCTAATTGCCTTATGGAATTCCTGTGATATGGCTCTTTTTCTTAAATCTTTGTATAATGTCTATTGCGCAATTGAACTTAGTTATAGTTCCATCCTATGTCTTAATCTAGACTACAACTTGTTGTAAGTTCTGATGTTGTAATCCCGGAACCTCTGCTAACAGCGAGTAAAACTGACAACTTTTTTGATTAAATCATTCAAATTTCAACCTTTCTTGAGAGTCTGATGTAAGCTGCTCCACAAATGATACAATTGCTTTCCACCCTCCTTATTTCTATACCATCTGGACTCAAAAAAATCTTTATCTCATTATTGGAGAACCAACTTCATCAACAATGTGCCACAATGGCTTTTTGTATTTGTTGTAAGAGTTGGTTGTGTGGATTCCAACCTGCTCCCAAAACACTCTTTCTTCACACGTCAGTTGCTCAAAATTGGTATGTTGAGCTCAAAATCGTCTCCCTCATCATCAGTATCCTCAATTTGTCAGTTTTTTGGCTGTGGCGGTCCCTTTGCTTCCATGTCATCCTCTAAATTCCTTGTTCACATTATTTTAGCTGTTCCTCAGCGTTGAATGTTTGTTTTGGAATGTATGGTTTTTGAATTTTTCAACATATGGTATTCCAGGGTGTTGAATGACTTACTTTTTGACAGCAAAGGAGTTGTTGCATCACTCATTGCAAGTGCCACAAACATCAACAGGGTTATTGTGGCATTGTGCTTCCCACATCTTTTCCTTGAGGGTCTTCTTCTCTTCCTCCTTTTCAATGGGACTTCATCCCCTGCAATTTCACTCCTCATTCCAGATTTTGTTGCAAGTATACATTCACCTGCCTCATCTTACGGGTTTCAACTCAACTGGACCATGTACCAGCTCTACTGCACCATACATACTTGGTATCCTATCATCTACACACTCGTGTTGAGGAATTATATCAAAAATTGTGTGTACAATGAACAAGTATATGGACTCTTCATGTCCCTCACCAGCTAGCTGTTTATTTCTTGCCACAAACTCAGACCAGTTATGCCCTATGCCCTTAGAAATGCCCTGAATATATCTAATAACACCACATTTCATAATCCTCTCAGTTAAAAATAACAGGACCAATGCGAAGCCTGCAAGTTCTTTACAACATTGCATCTCTTAACATCTACTTGAACACCGTGTTGTTTCACACTATCCAGAGGCTCTTCATTGCAGTTGTGTAGAAATTTCTTCCTCACTGGCTTCCTTAATCCTTTTACTACCTTCTCACTGTCATTAAGCAATAAATCCTTATGCAATGGTTGGGTGTAAATTTAAAATCATGCACTCTGTAAAGACTAGGATTTTTCTTCAAATCAAAGTCAGTAACCAAATCTGTTAAGTTCTGAGAATCCACAATTACCACAGGTATAGTGATAAGCTCCTAAAAACCTGACTCTTTTGGTTTAGCAAAACACTTATGTTCGGGCTACATTCTGTAATAATGTCTCAATAAGTAGTAATCTTGTCATACCCCTATGTTGCCAGGAAACGGAAACGGAAACGGAAATGGAACGGATACGAAATGCGGAAACGCCAATTTTCAAAAAACCTTGGATACGAAACGTTACCGGAAACGTCCGTACAATATATATATATATATATATAGTACTCATTTTATAATTGTAGACCATAAGAGATAATTGATAAAGCACTCAAAATATTTTGTATTCATTGAAATTTGAACTTCTAAAGAGTCATGACTCATCATTCAACATGGTTACAATTTCAATGATTCACATATACATGATAATAATCTAGATTCTAGAATATATCATCCAGATTTTCCTCATAATCATCTCCACGAAAACTGAATTTAACAAGAGAAAAATGAGAGTGTGATTTAGAATAGACCCAAGATGTCATTATATAGCTTTTAGGAAGTGTCTTTAGCAAGTCTAGGTAGGTAGATTAGGTTTAGGTTCATTAAATGCAGTTATTTTTTATTTTTAAAAAAGTTTTGATGCTTTAAATTTAAAAAAATGTTGGAAACGTTTCCGGAAACGCCTGCCACGTTTCCCCACCGTTTCCCCCCACGTTTCCGTTTCCAAAACGTTTCTGGGGTGAAACGCCACCCTCCTAGGCGTTTCCTGGCATCACAGTCATACCCATATCCTCAGCAAGGTTTGTACCAGCTTTCTTTGTCAAATTCAGTAGAGGGATTGCTTTTAATCATTTATGCAGACACCGAAGGCATTTTACTAAGTGTTTGATCCCTCTGACCTCTTCCTCCAGCAGTGTTTAAAGGTTTTGGGCTAAGTTACCACGCCACCCCTAGGACACCCGTGCACGGGTACTGAAACATACCCGGCACGGATACAGCCCAGATACGTGCCAGAAAATGCCAATGAAACAGCTGGGCAGGTCAGCCCGCTTCCAGGCCTGCGCGGTTTTTTTTTTCAAATTCTTCTACTTTAAATTTAATATATCATTACAGCAGAAATTACAGTTTTTGCAGCAGCATTATTCTATGGAAAGTACCAAATAGAAGCCATCATAAACAAGGACAAAAATAGCATGTATGAGATAAATTTAATAAACACCTCAACTAGATGTGGTAGGGATGATGCTTGTGCCCAGGTTCAATGAAATTATGAGTAGTTTGTTGTGGTTATTTAGCTTGTTTTGTTTTTCATATGCATAATATGTGGTTAATTCCTATTTATTAGGCTGGAATATATATATGTATATATATATATATATATATCTGTGTGTGTGTGTGTATATTTATGGTTTTTTTTTGTACGGTTGTATCCACGTCGTATCCGTGGCTAAAAAAAAATTGCCGTATTCACATACAAAATACTTTGTATCCGTACCCGTATCCAAAACGTATCAGCAACTTAGGTTTTGGGCCTCCCATATATAACTATATTAACACGTCAACTTTTTACAGAGTCAACACACGGCAGAGGTCAACTGTGAAGCTCTTCAACAGTGTCAACTTGAACATGAGTTTTTTTTTTCCTCTTCATTCCTTTGTCTGATTCGATTTTTATTACTCTTGCTAACTCATTTTTACTCATTAATGTATTATTTGTCTTTTGGTGCACTTACTAAAATTCATTTTTCCAGCCATCAATTAGCCGTCACCGGATATGTTGTCTCTGCCATCAGTCGCCGGTGATCTGTTTCCAATCCTTGTTTATAAATTCACTGTTTTGGCAACCATCGTCCTCAATTGTCATGTCACTTGACACATGGCATCTATACATAGGAACCTGCAATAGTGACTGACCTTTAGCACTCCTCACTCTGCTTTGTTGTCAGGCTATGGTCGATCAGGCTATGGTCGATGGGCTTCTCTATTCACTAATGCTCATTCCTTTTATCATCACTATCTTATTTTTTCCTTTTTCTAGGGCAGCGGTCACCAACAATGCTCCATGACTGCCTATTCAAGCGAAAAAAAATAGTATCTTTCTGTATTGTTACCGAGGTTGTATCTTGGCTGGAAATTTTTGGATTTTTGTTTGAGTTTGATCAGTGATTTCCAAATGATGCTTTTGAACGGCATACCCATTTGTGATGATGTTGCAGTCAATTTTTTTCTTGTGTGCGGTAAGTGGCTTTAATTGCAATGAAATTTAAAACAAATCCCTTCACATGTGATATTGCCTTAACTTAAATGCATTAATTGCTGTTGGATGTTTCAACTCTCATCCCATCTATATTCCAGTTGCATTGATCCTTTGTCAAATATTTCTGAAATTCAGTAAGGGCCTTCCCATTGCATTTTTAGTTTCTATCCTTTCTAGCTTAATTTTCCAATATTTTTCAAAGCTACACATGCCTATATGTTTCTAAGGGCAACTTTGCCCACATTCTCCTTACATCACACTTATTCAATTTAAATAATCTATGCGGCAAATTTCTTCGTTGTCGAGTTGAATTTCTATTTCTACCCTTAAGCTGGATACCACATATTCCATTGGTACATAAGTTGGGATGATGTAAATCTTGTTCTATAGGTCCACGATGTTGCTGATAGTTTTTAAGACCAATCTTGTTTCTCACTTCCACATATCTTATGAATAATTGCTATCAACTTCTTTTTTGATGCTTCGCTCTATCCATTCACCCTAGGATAATATGCAACGAACTCATTATGTTTGATTTTGGTATTTCCCTTATCATCTCATTTATGAAATATGTGCCTCTGCTACATACTATATTCATGGGGCATCAAAATCTAATTATTATATTTTCATACAAGAAGTTTGTTGTGCTCTTCACCGTATTAATAGGAAATGCCTCTGATTACACCCATTTTGTTAAATACTTTGTTGCTATGTGCATCTACGTCTTCCTTATTTTGACAGCTGTTTGAATTGACCAGCAAAATCTATTCCTCATTTCTTATATAACTCATGGCATCATTGGCTTCGTGGTTAAAATTTTGCCTTCACTGGACTTCCAGTTATTTGACGTGTACTGCATGATCTGATCCATTTGCCACAATCTATATGGATCATTGGCCACCACAACCCTGTTAGCAATATTTTTCGTAATGTAGCTTCAGCGTTCACATATCCCCCTACTTTTCCCTAATGAGCTTCCATCAAAATCCATTAAACTTCCTTCTCCATGACACACCTTAATATCTGATCTTTCCCCAAGTGATATAACAGGTCTATGGAATAATGGATGAGCTGAAATGGTCTTTATCTTACAATAATTTTTTTCGCTTGTGCCAGCAGCACTTCTAGTGCAAAACACTCTATGGATAGATACTATAATAATTACTAATACCATTTTGGCAATATTGCAGTGTGAAATAACCAAGAATCTAGGTAGCCATCAGTTTGCCATTTCGGCTTCTTGACAAATTATATGTTATTACATGGGTTTTCTTCTTTCTTACTACTATGAAGAATGTGCATCCTTGCAACAGTGGTACCATCATCATATTGTCCCATGAATCAAAAAAAAAAAAAAAATATTAAGTACACTAGAGCTTGATTTTCAACAAAGAATGTGAATGTGATGGTACAATCAATCAAGACAAGTTGGATGGTTGGATTCGCACACACATCTGAAGAAGCATATTTCAAGATGCTAGTACATCTCACGATGGCGTATTTCAATATATAGTCACATCTCATGGAGGTGCAACAAATCATGATAGAGAGGTCCATATGAACGATCGTGCCCTCCCTAGTGGCAGTTGTCCAATTTTTGCATTTTCAGTGCAAAAATAGACAACTTGTGAAAATGGATGGTGTCCCCAATTTCACCCGAAATTTAAGACTAAAGTGTAAAAAAATTTCGTACTTTTAAAATAATGGGTCGCGTTTTGTGTTTTTATTATGTCTCGATCTGTGTCAAGATATTCCTAGAGAGTTATATTAGCCAATTTCAGTCAAATACTCAGATGCCCGAAATCGTTATATTCTATCCCTGGGGTTTGCCTGCGGGAAATTTGTATTTAATTATTCTAAGGATAGTAGAAAAACTCGCCAAAACCAAAAACTCGCCAAACCCCCCAAAAAAAAACTCTCCAATATTCGGCCAATACTCGGGAATTCTCGACAACTTAAAAATACTCAAATTTCTTTAAAAAACATAAATTTTAAGCAACACATAGCTACAAAATGTATCAAATGAGCCCATAGAATGTTGGAGAAGTGTTTTCTATTAGATTTGAATACAAATACAATACAAAATCGCATCATCATGCGAATACGACAACCAGATTGATACTAGTCCCCACACTGGTTCAAGGCCTCCATGCTCCTCCTAAGGCCGCGAACTGCCTCGATCATGGAACTAGATGGTGGTGTTGGTGGCTCCTCGCTACATGTTGGAGATCACCTCCAAAGATGTCATCCACCCAATATCTCCTCTGAGTCCCGCTAGTGCTTCTCCCTCCATAGCCTCCCTCTCAAAAAAGAAGCAATCTCGTCCGCCGTGAACGCAGGATTTTCCTCTTTCGCCCGGCCCACTCAAATGCACGGATCTATCTCATCCAAATCAATGAGCTCCTCCGATGTGGCCTCAACTTTTTTGTGCGGCCGAGATTGTATTGCACAAAACCAAGTCGTTGAGCCTTTTTTGAGTTAACTTGTTGTGCTTCTTCGCGGTGATCAATCCGAGCACGGAGAATACTCACGAGTTTTGGCGAGTAGTTTGCACGAAGTTTTGGAAAGCTATCCAATATTTTTAATTACTAATCTGTCTACACAGCGATCAAAGCTCATGATTCTTTCGTAAGATGCAAGATGTTGCTTGGTCCAAAAAGGTGCAAAAATGGATTTTAAGAAAATAAGAAAAATATTGCCATCATCGCGTAGAGCTCGAGAAAATATGCACTTTTAGAGAAAACGGCACCAAACGGAGCCACAAATGAAAGTTATGGCACATGCAAGTTTTTTGCCGCTACATCTTCCGGACCCTTTCCAAAAATGGCAAAAAAATTCTATGCTTGTGTTTTCTTCACCAAAATCCAAAAAAGGAAAGAAATGCTATCTTCAAGTAGTTTTTTGGCGTAGTTTGTATGAAAAGTTTTTCATGAGTATTCCAACTATACTGCAAGTTTTTTTTTTTGCATTTTGGCGAAGTTTTCCCATGAGTTACTCGCTTAGCATAATTTTTGGCAAGTTTTTCTAAACTCGCCGAAGCTTGCAAGCGAGTATTCTATCTATGATTCTAAGCCCCATTTGAGGTAAATTGTGCTCCGGTTTGACCCTACTGTGGCCTTACATGTCAATATTCCCATATACCAATAGGGTTTTAACCAGGAATGAATCCTGGGCTTTATTTGTGACTTCTGGCAACGTTTTGCATTTTTGGTGTTTTCCCATTTTGTTTTCTGTGAAATTTCTCTAGGTCAATTCCTTTGCCGGTTTAATCTAATTTCTTTCCTGGAGTATCTGGAGATCACCTATGGACGTTATGCCAGAAGGAATTTGTCACAGGAGGTCTGGTTCTCTCTGAAAAGACGAAGTCATGCACGAAAAAGCTTCTTCTGGGCAGGTCGCATTTTTGGGAAAAGAAGATTTTAAGCTACAATGGGATTTTTGGTAGCAAGGGTAGGTGGGAATTTTGTACTTGCCTAGCAGGGTACTTTTTCCCATGGAAGCAACACCACTTAAGTCACAATGGAAAAATTAGAGGCAAGAGCAAACGGGAATTTCTTACCTACTTTGCAGGGTGAAAATTCCCATTGTGAAATAAAAGAAAATCACTTAAGGCATTGATGGGATTTTCTTACCTGCCTTGCAGGGTAAATAATCCCATTATGAAAGTCAAACAACTTAAGTGGATCATGGGATTTTTGGAGCTGCGGTGCAGGGTGAATAATCCCATTGAAAATTGGCTTTTAAAAATAGAAATGGCTTATGTCAAAAAGTGCGACCCCTTTTGGGATAGAAGGACAGCTTTAAATGCATTAATTAATTAATTCTTTCTCCAAATTTGGTGCCCAAGCATGAGGAAAAGTCAACAAGGGTAAAGAGGATAAAGGAAATTAGAATTAGAATTCTAAAATTAAATAAATATAATTTATTTAATGCAGCCCCTTCATGTCAAAAAGTGTGACCCATATTGAGGAGGAATAATGTTTTTTAAAGTATTAATTGATATAATTAATTCCTATTTTTAGTGGATGAGGTCAAAGCACACTGTGAAGCTTAAGTGGACTGGAAGTAGTGAGCTAAAATTAAATAAATTTAATTTATTTAATGGCAGCCATGAGCATGCACAAAATAGGCGCCCAAGTTGAAGAGAAAAGCATGTTAATTAATTAATTAATTGTCAGGAATAGGAGAGGCAATTATTAATTATAGAATGGTGAATGTTATATAAGAAAGGGCTGCCATAAGGATGAATTAATTAATTCTTTAGCAAGGAAGTGCAGCCCAGGCAAATTTGGCACCCATTTAAGGAGGAATTTTGCACAGAAGAAGGTGTTTTTACTGTTGGAAGTCTTCAAAGTTTGGCGCCTAGGTTTGAAGGAGCTTGATTTGTGTCTGATTAATTGTCTGCATAGTGGTACAGGTGCTCAGGTGAAGTTGGTAAAATTCATGCTTGCTTTGCATGCAAACAAAACATCAAATTTTGGGGCAGCAGGCTTGATATATGCAGATTTTTATAATTAAAATCAAGTGTTCATGTTCCAGTTGCCATCTTTGTCTAAATTAATTGCAGAATTCATTACAGGTGCTTTTATAAGAGAAAGGGAGCTTAAATCAATGTCCAATACATTGAACATATCCTCCGAATCTGAAGAAATCTCCAGATTTGCACCAATTGTAAAGAATTCCAGCTGAATAAAGAGAAAAAGAATTGCTCAGACAAAGACAGATTCGGCCATGGCAAAGCGGGATGAAAAAGAAAGCACAAAGCAGAGTCATGCATCACTTCTAAGTTTGCTGACATTGGAGATACAGATCTAGGTCCAGAACCTCTTTCTAAATTGATTGACAGATCCAGAGCTGGAAAGACTTCCCTCATGCGTGCAGTCAAAAGTAGTGGAATCATTCGAGCTACAGCATTTCCATTCATAGCCAAGTTGCCATTATTCGTCATGGAGTGTGCTAGGTCTTACCATCCATTATCCAAATCAGTCCGAGATGTTGCAGGAAGACAATAATTCGGCTGGACGCACAGTTCATCAATTATTGTCTGAAGATTCCAACACGAAAGGTGGTGACTACTATTAGCATACAGGATGTCAACAACAGATGGGAAAAGCATAAAGTTGACTACGTGGGCATAATGAACAGCAGATACATGAAGAAGCCCAGATCTCCTTCCAAGTTCCCGAGAACTCTTCCACGATCTAATTTGGTACAAGAGGTGGATGATATTGCCAAATTGTTATGCAGGATAAATGGCGAAGCGAACGCTCACAACTTCCGCGCATGGATGTATGCTTTCATCAGGACCATTGAAATCAACAAAGCAGATTCAATAATCAATTGGTCGGAAATCATTAGTGACAACATTGGTGAGCAGCTCCGGAATGTGAGGCGTACTTACAGCTTCAAAATGACTTCGTATTTGGTTTATGCAGCAGCTTCACAGGGTGTCTTCTCCAAGCTAGATAGATGTGGTGTTCTTTCCAAGGACCCTATTTTCGAGTGCTACCCACAGCTTACTGTACCCGCATGCAATAAAGATTACAAAGTGGTCAACGATGGATTCTTCTACGGATTCATTTGCAGGTTGGACGGCGATCTAAAGGCCAACAGGTGAGCAAGGAAGCGTGGGAAGTCGTGGTCAGATCGCGTATCTTTATCCAGTTTGCGGATTTTACATACCTCAGGGTCACCAGTTTTCAGGAGAACCAGTTAAGTTGCCCAGATACCCGAGTGATAGATTGGTCATCATGGAGCTGAGCAGACAACTCGTGGAGATGCATGACCTACAGTCGAAACGGCACAAGTCTACAGGCTTCTTCCCGATCACTATGGGCCATTATAGCTGCCAGAGCATTCATAAGGCCCGAGGAAATGAAGTGGAGATGTTCTCTGAGTACGAGCAAGAGTTCTTCCTAGCACAACTGAACTTCGATCCATTTGGAGTGGCAAGGAAGACAATCTCCCAGGAGTACGCGCATGTGCCTTCATTGGAAGATTTCTAGATGAAGTGCAGAAGCGAGTACAAGGTTAGAAAGAAAGATTTTAGCAGGTTATCAACGCGGCAAGTGTTTGACTTTAGATTAGCACGGATACCTGCGGATCTTAAGGAGTATGGGCCTGTGTTACTTGACACATACCATCGGATGGGAGGAGATAGAGTTGTACTTCAGGAGAGCGTGGGTGGCTACCATACAATCGAGAAAATGTCTGTTGCGGTTCTGGTCAATACTTCAAACTGGTTGCTGACGAAGGGATATTGCCTTGATGAAGCATTGATGAATCAAATCACGAGCAACTTCGGCACAGGAGATTCCCTCAAGAGGAAGCATGGAGGAGAAAGAAAGCAGAGAAGGCTCTGTAAAGATTAAAGTGCACTGAAGGTCTCATTCAAAGAGAAGATCACTTTATTGCTATGGTGCTAGTTCCGACATCTCCAAAGATCAAGTACTTCACCGATCGTCGCACCTCAAGCAGATACCGCCATTCCTCCGTGAATCTGCAACATTCATCTTTTCTCCTCGCCCACCCGCTCAAAGACCTTTTCCTAAAGAAACATCAAGCTGCAGATGGCGGGAATTTGAAAGAGCTTAGTCTTTGGATAGTTCAGAGGATGGCGATCCACACAAGACTATAGCAGCTTTCAGATGGAGAGGAATCAAAGCACGAGATAGTGGTACACTCGGCAACTTCTCATTCTCTAAGAAGTAATTTCTCAGAATGGTTGGCTTCGTAGTTGGTTCCAGAGGCTAGAGAGGAAATCAACTTGGAGGAACACGACTTGCAATTACTCCTGAATCTAGGCGAAAAAGACAAAAGACCTAAAGTTGCTAAGGTAACTTCAAGGTTGATCATTGAAAAGTCGGGCAGAAGTTTGCCGAGGTGTCAGTTCCAGCAGAAGGAAAGAAGAAGGATGAGCTCACAAAGCAGAAAATATAACAATAACCAGAGTACCCATAGGTCAAGCCACCACAGAAGGATTGAAGTAGGACACGCAGACATTGATAGATGCTCTATTCCTTAGGCTTGACAAAGAAAAGGCGAAGAAAGTTGAACTTCAGAAGCAGGTATCTCAGTTGTGCGAGATCATTGCCAAGGTTGCTAAATCTTCCACTCAGCGCATTTCAACACAAAAGCAAGTGAGTGATCATTTGATGCAGGAAGTGGAAGATGCAAGTAACCAGGTTAAAGCTATCGACGAATGGAAAAGTTTGATCATTCGTCAAGCTTCTGTACAACTCGGAGAGGTGCCAAAGAAAAGGCGGAGAAAGTATCTTTCTATTTGGAGATCTGCAGAATTATGCTGAAAAGGATGCAGGCACTTGAGAGTATGACATCATCTTTACCAGACAATGTCATTGCTTTCACTAATGAGGAAGTGGTCGGGAACGTTTCTTCATACACAAGGACCATTCCTAGCAAAGTGCCTAATTCCCTGGAAGGATCTCTTCTGATGGTGCAAGGGAGAATTGATGGAGTTGTTAGGCCTTTCACAATGAATTCCATCAATAAACTGGTGGCACTACAGTCAGATATTGAGAAGTTCGAGCTTAACTTCAAGGATGTGGAAGTGTGTATCGGTGGTATGAGAACGAAGGCTTGCTGCAATTCAGGACGAAAAAGAAAGCTGTGGCTAAGACAGATGGGAAGATGCTAAATTACATGTTCGACAAGTATATTCAGTATCAAAACAAAAAAATGTAGATGTTACAGCTGGCGAATCTTTCTTCTTCTACTCTTTCTTCTTCTATTTTCCACGTTCCCGGATGTAATTGTAAAACTTTAAAGTTATTGGTTTTGAAACCATTACTTTAATTTATGTGGAACGATTCTGTTAGTTAAGTGACAGATGTGTATAAGTTTGAATATGGACCCGAATGCATGTCACTTGAGGAATTAGAGGGGGATGATTGCCAGATGTTATCTTTACTTTTTTTTATGTTCCAGTTCAGTTGAGTTTCTCATTTGTATTTTCCCTTCTACATTCTATAAGTAGAAGAAGAACCTTCGGGTTAAGGATCAGAATTTGTAAGTAGCATTCTTGTATTCCAGACTTCGTGCTGAAATCCGATAGCTATTTGAAGCAAAGGAATAGAAAGGAGCAGATTTCCGGAGAACTTTGTGTCACGGTGCATTTTGTTTCTAACTTTTTTATCTCAGATCTACTTATAAACTTTGGGTTATTTTAGATCTAGATCTGAAGTTGCCTTTGCTTATAATTTTGTGTTAATATCTATTGGTTCTGTCTATGTGCATGCAATCAACTCTGTAATCTATTGATTGGGTTGCACATCTTCCCTATTTCTTCCCTGTGTTTATATTATTTCCTCCTTTAGATATTTTCTTTCTTTAACCGCTGCTTACTTGCTGCAAAACTATACAAAGCCTATGGTTCATGAGTCGCATAGTTAAAGTAAAACCCCTAAATAGATACTAGCATATTTTATCGACAAATCATACACGGGAGCCTCACCGATAAATGAGGGAGATTTATCTCATAACCGCCTAGGTTTTCAGCTATGCAGAAATCTAGCCAACAATGGACTTAGCCATTTTAAAAGCTCGGGCGTTCAAACAATCGTCAATTTCCACCTCTTCAAAGTATTGGTTGTTGGCATTTTAAAACCCGCGGGAGACTTCGCTAATTCATTAGCGGGTTATATATAAAAGGCCGCGTGACGCTCATTTGGAGGTCAATTTCAGCGCCAAGCATCAAGCAAAAGACCACATGGCGGGATGCCGACTCTCGACAAAGAAGAGAAGAAGATGGAGGAGAACATTGAGCTTCCATTTGATATGTTTTACTAATTTTTAATATGTTCTTTTAGTGTTTTCTTTCTTATGACAGGTCGGTTGGGTTTTAATTAATTAATGGAAGCTAATGAAGGAAAAGAACATCTTTAAGAGGTCGGCCTTTTCTAATTGTGCATTGGCGCCAAAAGGAGGATATAAAAGGAGATTAGAGGCATCATTTGCATCTAGAGTCTTGGCGCATTTTGTTATACTTGGGCATAGAGAGCTAGTTGCTCCTTGTTCATCCACTTGAGGACGAAAACCCTCTTGTGAGGCCTCATTGAAGGACGAAAAACCCTTCATGTGGCTTAGGTGAAGGACAAAAACCCTTCATCATTGTTTGGTCTTGAAGTGAAGAGCTGATTTGAAGATCTATTTGTAATTTCCAGTTGATATTTGAATTATTTAGGGTGGAGCGACCTACCTTGGGTAGGGTTTGGAGACATTGGTGAAGAATTTGAGAAATCTGGTTTCACAATCTGATTTGTAATATTTTTAAAGGCCGGAATCTGAAGTTATATGAATTTAGAGGGTTTCTAGACCCATATTTCATATTTATCTTGTGGCTGCAATTTCCAGTGCATATTTAATTTTCAGCAGAGTATTCTTCAGTGTTTCTTTGTTATTTTGGCTTCTAAAATTCCATAAAATATATATAAAATAGTGGCAAATTGATTGGTGGTGTTTTATGGTGATTTTGGCATTTTTTGGTGCAAGTACAAGTCGCTGATTTTATTCTTCAGTTCTGCTGCAATTTTATTTTCAGATCTGCATTTAGTGTGAAACCCTTGAAAGGGTTATTACAAAGTGGTATCAGAGCACGGATCTTCAAAGGCCTAGGGTTTCAATGGAGGATTTGAAGAATTGATGGCACGGAAGGGTAAGATCTCTATTTTTGATGGCACTAACAAACTTTCAAGTGAGATCATGGTTGTCAAAATTGGAGACATACTTGCAGTCAAACCCTATGTGTGTGGAGGATGCCCTGGAATTCATCCCTTGTCATTTGGAAGGGATAGCAAGAGATTGGTGGTACCATGTGATAGAGACCCAAGGAGAAGATGGTTTGCTTCTTGGATGATTTCAGTCAAAAGATCATAGGAAGGTTCGATGTGCAAGTTTTCAAGGATGAGTCCCAAGGTAATAGTTCATTGGTATTTAATGATATTCCTTTGGTTTCTAATGATTGTATGGGGCAAGGTGTTGAAGAAAATTCAGATTTGCATAAGGATGAAAAGGATGAGGTTGGGGACTCAAGCACAAGCCATGAGGATGGTACATACATGTGTGTACAAAGTATGATGATTGCATGGCAAAGGTAGCTCCAATTGTTGAAGATAAGTGGCTTCAAGGGGGCATAGCATCAAAGGGAGCAACACATTGGATAGTATAACATGGGTGGATAGCCCACGGATTGGTATGTACACTTCCGGATTATTGTTTCCACCTTTGCATTCATTGGGACATGTCTTGAGTAGTGATAAGAGGGTACTAAAGAAAATGCTAAGCTTGCAAGTTCCTAATGGCATGCACATGAAGGAATGGGATCCGGGTGATCCTAAAGGTGGATTGGGGGAAGCTTTCCTCCTTCCAAAGACTATGGTATGTTTGTAGAGGTAACCAATTCCTTTTTCCATTTGATTCATATATCAGTTGTTATGTATGTGCTTAGAAAGGAATTTTTGGATCACAATGATGAATGCATTAGAGATCACTCACCCAAATTGATATGGTCAAGGAGAGAGAAAGAATTTCTCCATGATGGTCCGAGGATCACAATAGATGGAGCTGTTGGTCTGTACATAACAGCAGTGAAAGGAAGGTCATTTGAGGGAAATTCAGCCTTATGAAAGCTCAAGGACATGGGAGAATTGTCAAGCAAGCATCAAGACAAAGATATAGTGAAGGTAAGCACCCGGAAAGCAAAAGAGCATGAAGGTAAGGTGTTTTTGGAATATGGTTTGCATGCTGATTTAAACTCAGAATTTTTGAGTGTTATGGGCAGCCCCGGCATGGAGGTATTTCAGTCTTTGCCTATGCATCATTTCAGATTTTCTACCATGAGTGGATGGTTAGGACTACTCATGTTTCATATATGTTGTGTCCTCTTTTGTCACTAATGATTGAACACCTTTGTGCACATCATACTTCAAGGGGTATTTATTCTAATGATCAGCCTATGCCAAGAAGAAGGAAGATAAAAAGTGAAGGGTGTAGCAAAAGGTGCAAGGTATGTGATGCTTTCCTTAGAATAAAGCCAGCTGAAGTTACAATTGTTCATGAGATGCAATGGATTCAGTTTTTGGGGAAATCCGTGATAGCAAAGCAAGGGATACTACATGTTCAAAGTCACCATGTTGGACACTCCAAGGTATGGAAACCAAATGTTCTTCCACTTTTTACAAAGATAATCAGATCTGATTTTGTGGTGTTTACATCTGATCTCATGAAGATTAGGGATAACTCAAGGTTATCTATGGCAAGTATAAGTGTGGGCAAGCATAATTTGGCCTTAGGAGATCCGGAAGGGAGAGGGGAAAGTATTTTTCAAAGTGCTAATGGTGATTTTCTGATTGGCAAACTTGTTATGGCAGCCACTACGGGTAAGCAAGTTTATTGTCTTCCTAACAAAGATTTTTTGTATCATCATCATACCTTGTCCTTGCATTATGATGATCATCATAAGGATTGTGCTAACTTGAAAGATGAGATGAAGGATACTAAATGGAGAGAGGGTAGCAAAGAGATATTCCAGTTGTACCATCCCTTGGGAATTAGTAAAGAGAGGAAGATTGGCCAAGTTGGGGCAGCCACATGTTTGGTTCATACCCAAGTCGGTTCAGCCATTAAGCATGCATACAAACAAAGAAATGTGGGATCTGAAAATGAAAGTGTTGAGTGGGCAAAGGGAGAGTTCATGAGGGAAAATTACAAATGGATTGCAAGGCATGAAGGCTGGCCTACTACTTCAGATCTGGATCAGCTTGTCTTTCAATGGGCAAAAGAGTTTCCTACATGTTTTGATGATGGGGTAATAAAGGTATGTTTGGGATGGAAAAGGTTACAATATATTTCAGATTTGTTACTCCTTATTGCATGCTTGGCACTTACCAAGGTTGGGAAATATCTCATATCGAGGATGTCATTGTTTCTCACATTTTTGGTGAATTTACGAAGGCTGTTTGCAAATGGTTGACTGCTGTATTTTTCATTTTCAGTCAGTTATTCTCACACTTTTTGGTCATAGAAGGACAACATCACTATGGGAACTTGAGTTTTCCATTTCGTGGCATGTGGGTAGTATTTTGGGCAATTAATAGTGAGTTTTTAGCCTTCATAAGACCCAGATAAGTAGAGAAATAGCATGCCACAGCCAAGGCATACAAATGTTATCAATTTCTTATGATGATATGATGATAGAAAAAGGTCAAAGAAAGAACTATCTTGCTGCCCCAAGCAAGAAAAAACAGGTTTATGTAGGAGACTTGATGGAGAATGGTAAAAATCATGATTCTGTGTTAATGGTTCTCACTGCCATACACTATAAGACTGTTGTTTTTCTCATTTTCAGATTAACTTCTCTTGCATTTGCTGCCCAACAAATAGGAACTGTCATTAAATGGCTGAGTTTCCAAATTTTTGGGGTATTTCGAGACACCTATGGCGGGCTACTAGCCACTATAGCATGGGCAGATTGTAATTTTCAGTGGGCGGTTGAATTGTGTCTCTGCTGCCCCCTTTTTCCCACTATTTGTTACAGTTGTTACAGCCCTCTTATGGCAGCCATCAAGGGGTTGCAGATCACAGGGATTTTCTTCAAAAGAGTGGCATTCATGAGATATGGACAAGCAAACTAAGGGAGCAGCTGAAACTTGTTTGGGATCCGGGCATTGCAATTGCTTGAGGACAAGCAATTTTGGGAAGGGAGGACTGTAATGTCCCTTTTTCCATTTGAGAGCTATTAATTGGTCTTCTTGCCATTCCTTCTCCGTGGCAAAGAAGAGAAGAAGATGGAGGAGAACATTGAGCTTCCATTTGATATGTTTTTACTAATTTTTAATATGTTCTTTTAGTGTTTTCTTTCTTATGACAGGTCGGTTGGGTTTTAATTAATTAATGGAAGCTAATGAAGGAAAAGAACATCTTTAAGAGGTTGGCCTTTCTTATTTGTGCATTGGCGCCAAAAGGAGGATATAAAAGGAGATTAGAGGACATCATTTGCATCTAGTCTTGGCACATTTTGTTATACTTGGGCATAGAGAGCTAGTTGCTCCTTGTTCATCCACTTGAGGACGAAAACCCTCTTGTGAGGCCTCATTGAAGGACGAAAACCCTTCATGTGGCTTAGGTGAAGGACGAAAACCCTTCATCATTGTTTGGTCTTGAAGTGAAGAGCTGATTTGAAGATCTATTTGTAATTTCCAGCTGATATTTGAATTATTTAGGGTGGAGCGACCTACCTTGGGTAGGGTTTGGAGTCATTGGTGAAGAATTTGAGAAATCTGGTTTCATAATCTGATTTGTAATATTTTTAAAGGCTGGAATCTGAAGTTATATGAATTTAGAGGGTTTCTAGACCCATATTTCATATTTATCTTGTGGCTGCAATTTCAGTGCATATTTAATTTTCAGCAAAGTATTCTTCAATGTTTCTTTGTTATTTTGGCTTCTAAAATTCCAAAATATATATAAAATAGTGGCGAATTGATTGGTGGTGTTTTATGGTGATTTTGGCATTTTTTGGTGCAAGTACAAGTCGCTGATTTTATTCTTCAGTCTGCTGCAATTTTATTTTCAGATCTGCATTTAGTGTGAAACCCTTTGGTGGGTAGCTTATTTGTCATCTTCGTAAGCTAGTCCCGTTGTTAGGAGACGATGTGCATAGCAGGTAAGGGTTTTATCGACGATCTGGTGGATTATTTGATGTTAGCAATGAGTTCAGTTGGTCTTAAGGACTCACTTGGCACTTTCTGAGGTTATTTCCGGCTTCTGGTGTGTTCTCCAAGATTCTTGGAGAGAGTTTCCATTTATAGTAAGTCACCCAACTGACTTCATTTCTCATTATTCGTCATCGGCACCGCTTCTGCTCAGTCAGTTTCCGATTCCGGTGCTTTCCGACGATTTCCGCACTTTGGGAGCATTAATGGCTTATTTTAATTATTTTACCCAGGTTGCTTATATTTGTACGAATTACTTGGCGAGCACCTCAGTATTATAGCTCATCGGAAAGAGAATGTGAAGTTCTAAATGATGAGATGCTAATTCAGTGACCTTGGGCGCCAGGAATGATTAATTAATTAAATAAATCACTTTCCGGAGTTATAAGGTGTAATTAATTAATAAAGTGATTTATTAATTATATTTCCTTTTAATGAAAATTCTCGGAAAAGGTTATAAAAGGAGGGTTTGGCCCATTTGCTACACACTTATCATTTTGAACAAAAAAACAAATTCAGAGCAGCTCTTGCTAATTACTCTCGAAGGACGGAAACCCTTGGAGATTACGAATTGGACGGAAACCCAATTCGAAGGAGGAAGATTCACACAGGGTCTTCATTGGATTCAGAACATTATTCCTCTTATGGATGGAAACCCCAGAGCAGTGAGAGAAGCTTCCATCCAGGAATCTTCATTGTTTACACAGTTATTCAACATTTCAGCAGTTTCAGAGAAAAGAATAAATTGCAGCAGTGAGCATTTGCACATATATCTGAGTGGGGCGGCTTCTTCTACAGTTATTTATTGTTGTATCAGAGGTATTTGTCTTGCTAGATATTTATTGTAATTCCCAGCAGCAAATATATCAAATCGGCTAGGGTTTTGATTCATTTACTGTGGGTTTTTGGACAATCTCTGTTATTAAATCTTTCTATGCAGTTTTATATCTGTATTGCTGTAATATTTAGCTTCATAAATCATTATTAAATACACAGCTGAAATATTTATAAAGAAATCTGCCAGTTAAACCCTAGGCGCCTATTCTGTATTCGCCCGGTTTGCGGGGTTTGCTGTATTTAAATTATCTATGCAGTTTCAGTGTGATGTTTCATGAATTCCTTTGATATTATCGGTTCAGATCTGAGCCCGAGCATTTTATAAAAAAAAAAAAATTCAGACAGAAACGGGTTTGGGATCTTTCAGTGGTATCAGAGCAGTGTATCCTCCTAGCCTGTGTGGGAAGAAACAGATAGGGTATTACAACAAAAATCAGCTTTGAATGCATCACAGAGAGGACGGTCCACACAGATACTACACCCGCAGACGAGCACGACTCGAGGCTGGTATTGCAGGAGGTGACAGAATGGAATATTTGGGCGAGAGGCCTGAGAGTCCTCCTCGAGAGGAACATGCAGATCCAGATAGGAATTTTATTCGGGATATGGCAGCCACGCAGAGGCAGTTATTACAGACCATGGAGCGAATGGGCACTACTTTGGACAGGTTGGCACTAGATAGGCCGCGGGACAGGCACGGCAGGAGGGACAGATCCGTATCAGTTGCCAGCAACTACAGGGGTCATAGCAGATCACCTTCAGAGCTTGGGAGTGTTAGGGGATCGCCACGCCGTGAGCGGAGGCATACTCATACAGACGAGAGGAGACCTACACGGACTGCAGATAGGCCTATGCAGCCTAACTTCTTGCCTAGAGGTGACCCACCAGAGATTGAGGGACGGTCGGAAGAAGCAACTTTCCCGGATACTATCATGGCAGTCAGTGATGAGTGGAGGAGTTTGCCGCAGCATGTGAGGGATGCATTTCCCCTCCCACAGTATTGTGCTCAGAGGAGAGACAGCATGAGGGCCAGACAGGATCGGAGGCCTAGATCATCATCACTTTCTATTCACAAAGGTCCAACACCACAGGACAAAGAAGCGGAAGTGATTAACATATTTGAGGAGTATAGCATTCTTCCTCAAGATGTTAAGGAGAATTTTCCTTTCATGGACTACATGGACATGCACCCAAGTATTGGCTACAAGACTGAGCAGGCAAGGAAGGAATCTCACACTATAGCTTCTAAATGGTTGATACATGGAAGGAATAAAGAGTCTTCACATATGGATGATACAACTCTTCATGAGAGTGCTTTGGTGTCTTTAAGTTCTAATGAGGTATGCAAAAATTTATATGATGAATTTGATAGACATGCTGATGTCTTTACACCATCCTTACAAGAGGTGTCTCTAGAAGCTTTTACTTTAGAGGCTAGCATAGAGCATGTGAGTGTTTTGGATAACAATGCCATGGATTCGTTGGGTGATGATTGCAATGAAAGCATGAAGGAGGAAAATTCAGAATTTTCAGTTGATGGAGTTGATGATTTTGTTGATGACATTCATAGTGGACCAGCCACTCATGAGTTGTCTTTGATGGGTGTTGAAGACATCCATATCTCATCTTTTGTTATGTCATCGATTTACTATGATATGGCAGCTCCTATTTGTTGATTGGTGACTTCATCTTCATTGATTTGTCAGGAATTAATAGCTGTCCTACATGGAATTCCATGTCATTTTCCACTTTTGCAGGATTTACATCAGCTTTTGGTAGGTATTGGAGTATGGAAAATTCAATCCAAGAGGAGCAGACTTCACAAAATGCAGATTGGGTGGTAAGAGATACACCATCTTTGTTGTTGCAGCAGTATTATCATGATGACATTAAACCCATCATGAACCAGAATACTCAGAATTTGATGCAGCGAAGCCAAGGCATCATGGAGTTAGAGAATGATGAAGCTCCAAGGGATTCTTTGGTGAGCACTCAGTTGGCACTTCAGGATTCCGAGAGTCATGTTGATGAGCTTTGCTTAGAGTTGAGTTTAGCTCGATATTCATTATGTATATCAGAGACTCAGTCATCTATGGCAGCCAAGGCACATGTTGAGGATAGTAGCATGAGTTCTTCTAGCATTCACATTCAAGATACAGGTGCAGTGCCTTGCGCGTTGGAAAGGCATGAGGAGTCAGTTAGAGAGAGGTACATGATTGAGTTTTCGATTAGTTTCAGTCTATGGGTTGGAGATAGACATGTTGGCAACAGTATTCCAATGTCATCCTCTTGGGTTTTACCTCCTACTTCATTGATTGATGGCTGTCCTCCTTTGCTGGTTGGAGTTCTGTCAGGTGACACTTTGAGGGCAGCAGCTGTTGGTATGGAGAGGAGTGATTGGGATGGTCACTTTGGAATTAGAGGATGGAGTAATGATGATTTCTTCTTATCTTTGGGCAGTAGAGATACTTTTTGCTCCATCATGGACATGATTCACAGGTTACAGGGTGCTGTTTTGATTTATGCCAGCAGCTTGTCAGATGTTAGTATATGCTTTTATGCACCTTCATTAGGCATCTTTCACATCTGCAGGGGACCATTCAGTGTGGATTGGTTTGTGGATGACATAGACACATCAGTCATGGCTGTAAGTTCAGGCGTCATTGGAGATATGAGCACCAGGCTCTACTTCGGAACTTTGGAGACTGACCTTGGACAGTTTTATCAGAAGGAGTTGGGTTTTTCTAGGACTTGCACGTTGGACTTTGGTATTGATCCAGTTTCTTTTCAAATAGTAGATGGCATTCATGATGATATTCTTCTCACTCCTGAAAGAGAGACAGGGCACTTGCAATTACTTTGTGGGAGAGGTCTTGATGAGGTTGCTGCAAGATCAACTCATCCTATTGTGAGTTGTGAGTCTTCTTCTGGTGATGGCAGCATGGGATGGAATACACCTGACTATTCGAGTATTCCATTAGCACAGTCAGGAGAATTTCACCTCGATTGCATTATGAGGTGTGCCTATCATTTTTCGTTCAGCCCACATGTACAGGATTTGATGATGACATTGATGACACAGAGAGGTGGGTTGAATAAGGGATGTTCGGATTCACTCTGGTATGACATGCTTCAGATTTCAAATGATGAGTCCAAGTTGTTCTCGCCAGACAGTTGCTCACAGAAGCTGGAGATTGAGGTTTGGCTCGATCGGACTCTAGGGGGTATCAGAGTGGCACAACGAAAGTCAGTTGGCGTTGAGGGACTTCCAGTTTATCCAGTTATGATATTCGAGGTGGATCAACATAGTACTTGGAGTTGGCATTATGGGGTTGATTTACAGGATTGGGATCTAGGAATTCCATTGTTGGCTGGTTGGTTTCATTGGTTGACAGAGTTTGACAGCCTCTTGGGTTCCAATTGCATACTGAGGTTATGGGATTGCACATGTTCCAGGATCATTTGGGATCCAGGTGGTTGGTGGACAGGTGCAGTCGATTTTCTATTTTGGCTTCAGGTGTTGTGGCACTTTTTATGAGTAAGTTGCACAAGTTCTATTTTGCAGACTTTGAGCAGTTTAGCACAGTGCATTTGAAGCCATTCAAAAGGTTTCGGTTGATTTGGGATCTTTCAGTGGTATCGGGACTTGATTGGTATGCAAATCTGATATTGCTTGTGGACAAGCAATCTCGGGAAGGGAGTACTGTAATGTCCCTCTTTCCGGCATGACCCTTGGACACTTGGTGGGTAGCTTATTTGTCATCTTCGTAAGCTAGTCCCGTTGTTAGGAGACGATGTGCATAGCAGGTAAGGGTTTTATCGACGATCTGGTGGATTATTTGATGTTAGCAATGAGTTCAGTTGGTCTTAAGGACTCACTTGGCACTTTCTGAGGTTATTTCCGGCTTCTGGTGTGTTCTCCAAGATTCTTGGAGAGAGTTTCCATTTATAGTAAGTCACCCAACTGACTTCATTTCTCATTATTCGTCATCGGCACCGCTTCTGCTCAGTCAATTTCCGATTCCGGTGCTTTCCGACGATTTCCGCACTTTGGGAGCATTAATGGCTTATTTTAATTATTTTACCCAGGTTGCTTATATTTGTACGAATTACTTGGCGAGCACCTCAGTATTATAGCTCGTCGGAAAGAGAATGTGAAGTTCTAAATGATGAGATGCTAATTCAGTGACCTTGGGCGCCAGGAATGATTAATTAATTAAATAAATCACTTTCCGGAGTTATAAGGTGTAATTAATTAATAAAGTGATTTATTAATTATATTTCCTTTTAATGAAAATTCTCGGAAAAGGTTATAAAAGGAGGGTTTGGCCCATTTGCTACACACTTATCATTTTGAACAAAAAAACAAATTCAGAGCAGCTCTTGCTAATTACTCTCGAAGGACGGAAACCCTTGGAGATTACGGATTGGACGGAAACCCAATTCGAAGGAGGAAGATTCACACAGGGTCTTCATTGGATTCAGAACATTATTCCTCTTGCGGACGGAAACCCCAGGAGCAGTGAGAGAAGCTTCCATCCAGGAATCTTCATTGTTTACACAGTTATTCAGCATTTCAAGCAGTTTCAGAGAAAAGAATAAATTGCAGCAGTGAGCATTTGCACATATATCTGAGTGGGGCGGCTTCTTCTACAGTTATTTATTGTTGTATCAGAGGTATTTGTCTTGCTAGATATTTATTGTAATTCCCAGCAGCAAATATATCAAATCGGCTAGGGTTTTGATTCATTTACTGTGGGTTTTTGGACAATCTCTGTTATTAAATCTTTCTGCAGTTTTATATCTGTATTGCTGTAATATTTAGCTTCATAAATCATTATTAAATACACAACTGAAATATTTATAAAGAAATCTGCCAGTTAAACCCTAGGCGCCTATTCTATATTCGGGTTTGCGGGGTTTGTTGTATTTAAATTATCTATGCAGTTTCAGTGTGATGTTTCATGAATTCCTTTGATATTATCAGTTCAAATCTGAGCCAGAGCATTTTATTAAAAAAAAAAAAAATTCAGACAAAAACGGGTTTGGGATCTTTTGATCTATATGATCTAAAAGCTTTGATTTCGTAGAGAGCGCTCATTGTCAGAACGGCACCATGCCAAAATGGTGGCCGACTTCCCATAAGTTCCAGACCTCGAATTTGGTCTCTGCAATGTATTCTCACCTTCGCCATGACTATAATGGAATTGTGCATATTTTAAGCAATAGAATATGTTTTGTGGCACGTTTGTCTTCCCTAGCTCGTTTTATTTGCAGTCTTGCCTTTTTGTTCATTTTTGACATGTTGTGCATATTCCTTGCTTCATAGTTTCCATTTTTGTAGTGTTATCAATGCGAAAGAAGGTAAGTCTCGCATGGTTCTTGATCTGTGGCACGTTTGTCTGCCCTCTCTCCCATGTTTTCTCCCTTTCCTTCCCCTTGTGGGGAGAGCTCAACCCCCTTTTCTTGGTGCTATCACCGCCCCTTTTAGCTTAGGATTTCCCTTTTATGCATCTCCTTCTAACCCTGGTCCTTGGAATGTTAGTTTAGGATTAGATAGCTTCATTTCCAGCATTAGGAGTAGTTTTAGCAGTAGAAATAGGTAGAGGAACCGGCCTTCTTCGGAGGTTTGTCTCAAGCATGCAAGGTCCCACAACTTAGAGACAATCCCATGTTGCCTAAAAATCTCGGATTGTGTATGACTCAAGGCAAGGTGCAATTTTGACCTCCAACAACAGCCTCTCGTCTCACTTCTAGAGGCAACAGAGCAACCAAAATTGATAACTGACATGATTTCTAAGCCACTATCCAAACCAGATTTTACCCCCTCAATGCATAGAAGATCTCTTGGCATGATGATCCATCTTCATCGTACCAGTGTTCAATCAATCCAACAATGTATAGATCCGTTGAATCAACTCTCTATCAAGAGTTGGAGGTACAAGACATTAATGAGGTCATTCAAATCAAAATTCATTTTTAGGTTGTTTTCTCATCTTGGCGGGACTTAGAGCTATGCATTACCACTTTCTTAGAGCATGATGTCCACCTTACTTTAAAGGTGGAAGCTAAGAAATAAAAGACACAATAGAGGCTAGTTCCTTTCATACATGTCGCTCATCATCTAGAAATGGGTATCCTTAACAAGATGTATCCATTAAGGGCCCAACTCCGTTATCTAGCAATAGAAAAAACTCTTGATTTTTTTATTTTGAGAAGGTGACACTCAGGGACAACACTTGTGCCGACTTATTCATCCTCCCAGTTTGGCCCTCAACCATTCAGGGGTTACCCGAGTATTGTGTCCACCACAAGCACACAAGACATTCTACCAATGAATTGTGTATCCTCAAATCCACTAAGATGAAGACCTTTCTTGTTGAGCAAACTATACAATATGAAGATTTGGAATTTGGGTAACATCCTAGCACTTCTAATCCTCGGCTCATTCTCATGATCAATGACTATTCTATCCACAACAGGAAGATTTCACTCATCGTCAAATCAAGAATAGATTGGTAGAGCTTATCCTTCAATGAGTAAAGGCGCTAGAAGAGCTTGATTTAGTAAACGATTTTAAGTGGCCAATCGCAACGCATCCACACCCATACCACTAGGGGTGGATCAAGGAGGGATATTCCACACTTGCGTCTCAAAAATGTTGTCACATTTGCCATTGAGCCATTCCAGGATATAGTTGAATGTGATGTGACTCCCCTTGATTGTTGCATGCCTAGTACTTGGAGCACCTTAACAATATGACCGCAAGGCCATCAACACAAGACCCATTGACTACACAATAATGGTGAAGTGTATAAACTCACATCTTTCATTGTCCCTTTGCTCTTTGGTAGGTCAGCAATTAAACATGTCAATTTGCATAAGTTTCTTATTCGTTGTATTATCTAGGAAGACAAGGCAACTCCTAAAAAAATCAAATCTCTTGTTGATGAATATTATGATGTTTTTGATAAGCCTAAAGGATTTCCTCCTTTGAGGACCATTCAGCATTCTCTTAAGTTGTTGTGAGGTTCTCAATTATCTAATTGAATACCTTATCAACTACACCCATTAAGAGTGTTGAGATAGAACAATTGAATGCTACCCCACTTACCAAGACTGGTGATATTTTGGACCAGCTTCATGGTGCCAAGTACTTCATTAAAGCTTGATTTGATTTTTGGATATTACCAAGTCCACATGGAGCCCCATGATATTTGGAATGAGGGGTTTAAGATCAAGTTGGGACTCTATGAGTGGTTGGTCATGCTTTTTGGCCTTAACAATGCACCTGCCACATTCATAATTCATACACATCATCGGTGATGTTTTCCAACCCCATTTTGGAAAATAAAAATTGTCTTCTATCTCGATGACATCCTTGCCTACAACAAGTCTTGGGACGACCACTTCGTCAATGTGCAAACAATTTTAGATCTTTGTGGCCAACATCATCTCCAAGCAAAGATGAGTAAGTTTGTTTTTTTGGGTCGAACCTCAATTTAGTATGGGATTCCTCATTACCCATGAACTATGTGGATCCAAATAAATTAAAGCTCCTTTTGGGAGTTTCCCTCTCCATCAAACATTTTAAATCTAAAGAGTGTTCTGGGGCCCATGAATTCTATATGAAGTTAAGTCATCACTATTCGCATGTTGCCCATTCTCTTCATCAGCTGCAATCAAAAAGATCTTAATTGGAGCCCACGGGCTACTTAAGCATTTTTCCATTTCAAATAAGTTTTATGCTCTATTCCAATGCTTTCTTTCCCCAACTTGTAGCAACCATTTGAGCTTGAGACCGACACTCCCCAATGTGCTATAGGTGCAATACTTAAACAGGAGGAAACCTAGTTACATATCATTCTAACCTAGTTACATATCATTCTATAGATTTGTCACAATCCAAGCTCAATTATAGCACTATGACATAGAATTCTATCCCTTGGTCCAACATTCAAGCAAAGTGGCGCCACTATCACCTCAAGAAGGAGGTAATTCTACACATTGATGACCAACCGCTTCAATCCTTGAACTTTCAATCAAAGATCCCCTAACATCAAACATTCAATAGTTTTATTTGGTAATAAACTATGAGAGGGGCGTCAACAATAAAGTGGCAGATATTCTTAGTCATCCTTCTCAAGTACTTCACACATACACAATGTGCAGCATATGAGGAGTGAAAATATCCATACTCCACAGATACTCAGTTTGGCTCAGTTGTTCAACCCTTACAACATCCAACAGTGTTAAACCAAACACGTTTTCTTGACTATGGTTTTCGATATGGATTGTTGTATAAGTTCACTCAACTTTGTGTTCACACACGCCCTTCTCACCAACTTTTGCTAAAGGAAGCTTGCTCATCCTCCTATCGTGGACATTTTGGCTTGCAGCACCCTCAATAATACTTTTACTGGCCTTCTATGCAGAAGCAAGTTGAGGATTACATCTTTGAGTGCTCTCTTTGCAGTCAGTCTAAGCCTTCTAATCGAAATCTTGGAATGTATCAACCATAATCAGTAGGTTCTTGACCATGGGGATCCATTTCCATGGACTTCATTAGTGGTCTGCCCAACATTCTACGAAAACATGATTGTATATTTGTGGTTGTTTGTTGGTTTTTCAAAATGGCTATCTTTATGCCATGCTCAAAGACAATTGATGCTCCACAAGCTGTAGACTTGTTCTATAAACAAGTTTGGAACAATTTGGGGTTATTGCTCTCTATCATTTGAGATCATAGCTCGTGTTTTTTGAGTCACTTTTGGAAATCATTGCGGAATCTTCTGGGTTGTCAATTGCACTTCTCTACTTCCTTTCATTTGCAGATTGATGGTTGAACTAAGGTCATGCTTTAGTCCATGCTTTCTGTGTTTCTCATAAGATAAATAGGCAACGGCACACCTATTTGGATGTCATTCAACATAGCTACAACCAAGCTACTCATGTTTCTATGGTGCATTCCCCTTACAAAGTACGTTATGGCTTCCAACCTTTGGCGCCTTAGGATACTCTGGCTGCTCTTACAGCTCCAAATGCATTTCGCTAGCAAAAAAGCAAGACAAAGCTTCTTCCTTTGTGTAAAATTTGGCCAAACTGCACACAAAACATTCGGACATTCTTTAGCAAACTCAAGCCAAGTTAAAGGAACTTCTTAACTGACATCGAGTTCCTCATTCTTTTCAAGTTGGGTGATCATGTTGGGCTTTACTTGGATAAACAAATTGTTTCACAACAAACATCACAAGTTGAATCCCATCAAATACGGACCTTAAACCATTCTCCTAGCAATCGGGCCTACCTCCTTTCAACTCGGTTTTCCAACTCAGTTTCGCATCCACGATGTCAAACTGAGCAAGTTCAAGTTATATGAACCATAGTTACCAAGTCCAGAAATCAGGAACCATTCAAGAGGGCAAAAAAATCCAAAAATCCAGAGTTCTTAAAATAGTTCGGAAAAATCCAGTATGTATATATATGCACTCAGCTCATATATAAATGTATGTATGTATACATATGTGTGTGTGCATATATGTATGTATGTATGTATGTATATGTATATATATATATATATATATATTACTCTCTGTGTGTATATGTATATATATGTATATGTATGTATGTATGTATGTATGTGCATATATAGATATATACAAATGTATACACACATTTATATGAGCTGAGCGCATGTATATATGTATATGTGAGCATAATTTCATAAATATGCGAAATTGACAAATACAACGAAAACAATTAATAACATAATATACAATATTAATATATATAATATTTAAGGTTGTTGGGTGCCCTTTTTTTGCAAAACACAAAAATATGTTTTTATAACAAAAGAAGGCTAATGCAACCGTTCAAGATAAGACTAATAAAGAATAAATCACAATACCGCAATCTGTTGCACTTAAGAAACTGAAGTACTTTGATATTATAAACAAATTGTCGACAATATAGAGAAAAGAAGCTAGCAGATAGTCTACTGGACATATTAAAATGGCCCAATATACAATTAATAACATCATTGCAGTAATACACATGGGCCACAGGGTAAATTAATCAACCATAAGGGTATAACGGAAACAATATGTATGTTAAAATATTTTGTTCATAGAATTAATGTTATGCCAACAATGTTCAATTAATCACCGTTCTTGAGAATGTAGAAGAAATTTGAAAAGTCCACATTACATCACTCTGATTGCTGAAACCATCACTTGCAACCTCATCAGGTAAATGATTGACTCTAAACAAGCATCTTCAAGCTGAATGTTTCATATAATTAAATAAAAATGTCTTTCAGAAGGTACTATTTGAAATAAATGCAATAATCTCAAGGCGCTAAGACTTTAACACATTATTCTTTTAGCCAGTTAGTTTGACACAATTTCAGGTTGCTTGTAGAGCTAGTTTGCAAAATATGGCAAAGAAAGATGCTGAACACACCTTTAGCTTATGCAAGGGGTGGTCTTCCCCTTTCTGAACGGCTTCTCCAAAATGCTGTATGCAACTTCACCTAGTGACGATGCTGCTAATGCACCAACAGGTTCACCTGCTGTTTTTCCTAAACATCTCCAAAACTGGTCAGTCTCTTTTGGATTGTTTTGCTCAGAATCACCATAAGAAAACTGCACGATTTGCTTTCCATAAAGACTGCGAACAGTGCCATCATAAGCAATGTATGTATCGCGCAAAAAAAACATAAGCTTTCTAAAAATCTGGCCGGGATATCAGCTCCTTGCTCAAAGGAATTGCCCGTGATGAAATTCCATGCAGGAAATACTCTATCGGATTCAAACCATCCAAAAATGAGTTCTCTACCAATCCATATGAATACCACTTTTCTACTGAATCTAAACCTTTCAAATGTCTTGATGCATTTCCATTGCCATTCATTGTTAAAGAACTACAAACCCACTGCGAGCTACATATCTTTTGAGGGATTTCAAAACGAATCCCCTCTTCTTCTCGCAATTGCATTCCAACGCAGGCACCCTGCTGTACTAATTTTTGCAGTGAACCCTTACTCCCTGCCTTAATCATTGCCAACATGGAATTGTCTTTTCTATATGCTCTGCAACAACCTTAATAATGTCAGAATAAACATTCTTAAATTCTCGTGTAGCTTCTTTGCTTAACTTTGCAGATTTACTTTCTGTCATCCTGATATTTTTCCAATGTTCTGACAGGCGTTCATGCTGTTCTGGAACCAGCATCTGGCGTGTACAAGAGCCATATATAGTCTGTGCACAATAAGATGATTGTTTTGCTTCCAAAAGACCAAAACGTACTTCATCTATCATTTTTATTCGACGGGATAAACTAGAAGCCAGACGAATATCAGACAAGCTGACACTAAATCCATTCATTGAAATCCATTCATTTAAAACTGATTGAGCACGATATAGAGAGTCAAGAGCTTTGGAAGGGCAATCTTTGGAAATAGCACAAAAGATGCTGTCACATGAATTTTGGAGCCAATCCAACGTGCCAGAACAAAACAAAAGCTCCCCATCAGAGATGAGCACTTCCTTTTTAAATTTGTGTAGTTCACAGTACTAAATACCATACCAAATAACTGCTTGCCCGTCCACAGTGGGCCTCTCAGTATAGGTGCCTTTACAATAGCTGGCTTTGGTATTGATGAATTACAAAATAATTGTAACTGCTGCATCTGAAATTTATCAAAAAAAATGTCATTCGAAGTTATCAAGTGTCCGGCCAGCAAACTATCATGAGTAACTGCTACAAGAGCCTGTCCACCTTGTGAGTTAATGATCTGTTGTGATAAAGTCATAAGCTCACCTGCCTCTGCAATGAACATTTCTGATTGTGGGATGAAACAATCTAAACAATCACCGTCAAAATCTGCTCCAAAAGGAGAACATGCAACTGGATTGATTGCAACTACAGACTTAAACTGCTTAAGCTTTACTCTGAAAGCAATGATTGAATGTCTGTGGACAGAGGGGGCCTATTTACTAAAATGAGATCTCCTTCTTTGAGTTCTCGATAAAAAATATCTCCGACTTCCAGCTGATTACTATGTAAAACACGTAAACGAATACCATTTCTCTTCATCCATGGTAAGCCACATTTGGCGATAGTATGGTCGACATATTCTTTTAGCTTTCCCCAGTTCATAAAATTAACACGCTCTTCAATGGTTAAATTTTCTGCAATATCAAAGGGATGGAAATCTCGTCTACTGCAAGGTTAGGGTCTCCGATTGTTATCATACGAAAAGACAAATTTGAGCGTTTTCCCAAAAGGGTTTCCTTGACCCATTTTAAACCAGAAGTGGCCTTACTTTTACTAGACCCTTTTCCCGAAAGGATTCCCTTGGCCCATCTTACACCAGAACTCACATTACTTGTGACCTTAGAACCAGAAGACTTTTCAGCAGCAAGCTGCAATCACAATAAATAATAGATCAGTTCAAAATGACACTAAAATAACTTTAAAATAATATATATGAAACTACAGAAGACCACAAATAGTTCACTGCCCAATTTTCTCTTCAGAGTTAAATAAAGATTCATTTTATAATTAAAAAATTGAAAAACAGCTAGCTTACCTTAGAAGAATCAAAGTAGTCTAAAACCAAGCCTCCAAGAGTACACGCAAGATTTTCAGCTTGGGTGACTGTAGTTGACTCAATTGGTGCTCGTTTTATGCCATCAATATTATTAACTAACCTTTGAAGGGCCCTAGTTTTATCATCCTGTTTCACAAGAATCGTATATTAAATAATTAATGTCCTAGACACAAATTTCCAAACAAGAAAATGTATCTATTGTTGTGAGAGTAATCTTTAAATGCAGACCTGATTTATCAACAAATTAAAACATAGCTTACAAATTTTAGCCCTTGTGCATTGCTTAGCCTGTGATATCTCTCTTCAATCCGATATACATTTGGAGTAACAGCAACACATTCAAGAAACCGAGCTTCTGGTGAAGCAATAATCCTCTTATCTTTGATCTTTCTGATTATATCCCGTGCCTATAGATGTCAACCTCTCATGTCAATAAGTCATCAGACTGACATTGGTTACAGAAACAAGAAGCCAGAAAAAGTTAAGGAGTCAAATATAGTTTTTGCCAGGCCTATAAACATTAACCTTCTCATTTTGAACTGAGGATCAATATAAAATATAGAAATGAAGCAAATGCACTTTGTAAAACTTTCGAAGATAAAAATTGGTGCTGATCACGGACCAAAACAAACATCAGACAATAACTTACTATACCCAATGAATTCTAACGGAAATTGTAGCCATTCAATTAAGCAAAAATAGTGGAAACGCCATAATGACGGCCATAGAAATACTCTATGCAAAAGCAAAAAGAATTTACAAGAAAGCTTTGATAGTCCCATCAATAACCCGAAGATTTTGCTTGTGCAGAAAGTAAACATTACTGGATTTTCATTTGAATGAAAAATGAAATGTCTTATACAGAATTCCTTTCTAAGCTAAAAATATAGAAAGTCTGCAAGGAAAGTTATTAGACATAAAGATAAACTAAGGGATCAGATAGTAATATTTGGTAGTGTCCGTGAGACATACCTAGTTGGACAAACATAAGTTAGAAAACATGGATTCAACTTGTGTAGCCAGAATGCTCTAAATAGAGCCACCATGTGACTATCAGTGAAAGTCTGACAACAGCGGAAAGGAGAATTTTATATTTTGCCATATTTATTTGCTAACATATGGTGAAATGTCATGTAGGGATCCAATAGAACAAGCAATTTGATTCTGAACAGTAAACAGTTTGATTTTATAACCTGTAATTGTTAAAAAAAGCAACAAGGAAAATGCCAATGGTAAGAGCTGTTTTGTGACTTTTGTCTAATCACAGAGCAGAATAACTAATAGAGACACCTCTTGCCATTGAAGTAGATGGAACATGAAGATGATCAGTTATTTTGTAATACACAAACTATTCTATGAGATCAATTTCCTACCCATATAATCTGCCCTTTCGAAAAAACGCTCAAACCCATTAAACCTAGCAAGATAAACACCTTTCTTTTAAATTTTAAGCATGATCTAAAGGGATTGTATTATGAATAAGCATAGGGAAAGAAAGCAATAATAGAATATTCAATGATGATAGAACAACTAAGTTTGAACCTTGTGAAAAAATTCATGCATTGAGCAATCCCTTCTATGATATTCTGTTTCACCTTTTATGGTCAAGGGCCCATGAGATAATCGATCCCTCCTTCCTAACCAGCCTGGGCCTAACAGAGCTGACCCTGATCTCCTGGCTGCTATCCATGAAATCACTGATGCCATTAAGAGCCATAGTAAGCACATAGCTGAGAAAGGTCTCAACAATCCTTATTTATAAGAGTTCTCAAGCACATGTTATCCTAAGTAGTTAGTGGTAACAGATTGTGATAAATTTGTAAGAGGGCATCCATCTCCCCCATAATCAACAACCACGCACCCCAGGCCTCATATTCTCGTACCCAGCACAGAGGACACCTACTCTACACTGAAGTACAGAATACAGAAGCAGATGCAGCTACTCAAGGATTTTATGTGCTTGTGTTAGCCCTTCTTATATACACAGAACAACATAAATAAAGTCTGACACAAAGACACATCTTTAAAATCATATGAAGACGGTATGCAATAGATGACATATGAAGACAGATTTACTATTGCTCCAATGCAAAATGTAAATTGATACCAAATTTGATGTAGAGGATCCCATAGCTAATAAAGAGCAATCAATTTCCTCCAGTCCAACAGTGGTTACTTCAATTCAACCTCCATCAACAAACAAAGTTCCCTAGGAAATGGCATAGAATCTGACTAGCATTTATTCTATGCCAAAACTTTCTGAACAAAGAAAAGACATTATATTGATGCCTATAAACTACCAAAGAATGTCAATGAGACTAGAAAGAAAATTCAGTTACAATAGGGCACTATGGTATAAGGACCCTAGGTTATAAAAACAAATTTTAAGGAGGGTAAACCAAAAGCGATTAAACCCCAAACCATAAGATCTAAGAACTAGACCAAAATAGACATGTAAGTGAACTACCCTCAGAGAAGTACAGAGCAGATGAAGATTGACGTAGGAGGCCATAAATGGAAACAAGCATTGTGACATGTCTATGGCAAGACTCGGGCCAGAAAAGCTGACAACATCATCATTAACCACCGCAAAAATGCAGGACTTTCAAATCTCCATTACCAAAAAGTCCCGGTCTAATGAAGCTAGCACGAAATCCCTAGAAGGAAGCAAGGCACTACCCCTAGAACATCTCCTAACATTCAAGACAATGAACATCTGGCAGCGGAGAAAAATCTGGCAATGCATACCTGCCAATGACCCAGACTGTGGGCTAGAGATGTTAGAAGGCCCTTGATGTTGAAACGAAATAGATCCGTGGCACCTAGAATGCAAACAAGCAGAAATTTCTTTGCATCTTATAGATGAAGTCCATCCTCGTAATCCAGTACTATCCATAAAGATCTACCCAACACGTTCTACAGATCAGCTTCAACATGGTCTACAGATGAGCTTCCTCCCAATGCAGAAAATGTCAGCATTAATCTAGACACCTAATTTTTTAAAAGGGGGTGGATGTTGGAGGATAAATAATAAACCTATTTTAAGTTTCTTGATAAATGGTAGTCAGCGTCATGTTTGTCATGAAGGATGGTAGCTTTTCAGGGGCTATTGCATACAGAGGCCTTGATATACTAAAAATCCTTTATAGTATAATGAAAATTGTGTGAGATTCCATACTATATTCTGTAAGCATTACACACCTACTAGAACTAGAATCCACCAAGATAGTGAAGCATACAGTGTAGTTTGGCATAGAGTAATCTACGCCTGGATCCCCGTAAAACAATGAAAACTTAACATGGTGCTTCTATACAATGCAGCTTTAAGTCACATTCTTATGTTGTATATAAGTCTTACATTTATTTTGACTACTTTGCATATATGCCTTACAATTCTGTGTATCTGCTTATTACGCCGATAGACGTTTTTATAGTGGATACAGCCCACCTGGTACTGTAGCATTCCGTCGACCATTCGACAGTGCTGTTTGAGCTCATCGGATGGTTTGCAGGTGCCTCTGTATCTGAAAATCTAGACTGGGTGAACATCATCACATATGATTTCCACAGCAAATGGGAACCTGATCACACCTGTGTTCACGAAGCTCTGTACAATCCCCAATCTAATGCCACCACCAATTTTGGCGTCCAATCATGGATCAATGCCGGTTTGTCCCCTAACAAAATTGTTGTGGGCATGCCCATTTACAGCCATTCCAGGAAACTACAGAACCAAACACAGGTGGGGATCGGAGCCCCAGCTAATGGTGCAGGCATATCCGACTATAAGGATAGATTAATCTCCAATGCCATTATTCAGAAATTCATACACAACAGGGAAACAAGGAGGTTTATGATGCAACTAGAGCATGGAATGCAAATCACAGCATCTGCAATTAGGAAGGAATCAACAAAAACATTAGGACTCTATATCTGCAAGGCAATCAATTTTCTGGCCCACTTTCAAGGAAAATTTCTATTTGACCTGACCTCAGTCACCTAGATTCTTCAAACCCAACTTTGTGCATCTCAAACACTCCAAATCGCCTTCTCAGGGCCCACATTCTGGAGAACTTTGTGCGTATTTGAGCAGACTGTAGGCTTCGCTCACCATTGTGGGGTACTAGACGAATGGCATGCATATTTGTGATCCACGACTCATCATCACCGAGAAAACGGTTCTGCCGTTGTGGTTGAGGGCTGCCCAGAGCAGGGTGTCATACCCGAGGCCGAACACCAGCATGTTGCAGGGGACTTTCTGTTGCAGCACATTTGCTGTGTTTTTATTTCTGCAGGGGTTTGTTGTGGGGTTACATTCGATGTGGCTTAGTGGATGAGGGCTTTAGCTACAGGTAGGGGAAGCTTTGAGGTTGAAAGGTGCAGCCAACAGGTGTTCAATCTGATCGGCTCACCTTTGTGAGCACACTGCCAGCCTGTGTGAAAAAACAGGGCTTCGCCACAGGGAGTGGACATCCGCCCAAAGCATTATGGAGAAGGGACTTCAGGCAGATGTTTAAGTTGCAGGTGCCATGTGAGATGTCGGCAAAATGTGGAGACAAACAGATAGCTCATTAACTGTTTGAAAAAACAATGCACAGAGGAAATGTAAAGCTCTTTTATCAAAGAGGAGGATTCAATGTGTATGCAGGATCCACAGAAAATGGAGAACACACATGGTTTTTGGCCCTTGTAAAATCAAATTCCCTCGATAAAAATATTTCAACCCATATAAAATGCACACCATATGTTTCACAAAATTCAATTTGGTTTCATGAACTTTTGTCATGTTGTATTACTTTCTTGTGCTTCCTAAACAAGCATTCAAATTAGATAGACTGTTTTTCGTGCATCATTTGTTTTTTTTTGTAGGGTGCTAATAAACAAATACCATGAGGTAGATTCCTCTTCAGTTGACAAAGACATTGGAAATGGAAATGAAGACGCAACTGCTCAAGCTTTAAAACCACCTATATTATCAGGCAATTCAGAGTCTTGTATCACCCTCCTACGCCCTTAATCCTATATGTTACATTAGATGTGTATGGCTGACTTGTGGCTATCATATCTTCTTATCATGTTGTATCTCTTTCATATATGTTATAATATCATTAGTGGGTTGGCCTTGGTGATGGCCATAACATAGGAATAGTATATATAGGAGTTAGAATGTAGTATTTGATCATCATATTGAGTACTTGAGTCTTATTGTATGGTTTGGAGGTTGCCCCCTCGAAGTGGCTAAGTTATTCTACTTGCATCTTGTGATCATTTCTCTACATTTTGGTGTTCTTTGGTGTTATATTGCTGTTGATATTCAAATCTATCTAAGTAATTTCATTACAAGTGGTATCAAAGCTTGATCTCGGCTAGAACTACGTCAAAACCCTAATTGTGAAGACTTGGCTATATCTCCAAATCGGTAGCGAATTTTTCTGCAATTTTTTTTTGGGTTTTTGCAAAATCAATCAAGTAAGATCCTCTCCAAATTTCAAGATATTTTGACTTGTTTTGCAAAAGTTATATCAATTTTAGGGTTTTTCATAAAAAAATTCTATCGACTACAAATTGTGGAATTTTTCCAAGTTCTTTACATTTTCAGAAAGAGGATAAAAAATTAGTTTGAGTTCATTCTTTAAGTTTTTTCATATTTGGCCAAATTCCTATGAAATCCCAAACCCTAAATTTCAACCTTGATCCCTAAATCCTACTATTTTGGGGCATCATGGTGGGGCCTTCCACAAGAGGCAAAAAGAATCTCATCACTCCGGGTAAAACTCCAAACAAGGATGAGATAATAGTTGAGGAGTTGGAGTCAAAAGGGTAACTACAATTCCTCAGGGCTAGGGTTTACTTGATGGACCATAGGGTAAGCCAACTTGAGTATGATTTGTGAATCCTATAGTCTGAGATGGCCAGCAAAAGAAGATGTAGAAAATATTGGACAACAATTGGATGATTTCATGCAACAACTCAGTAAAAATCTAAAGGGTCGTCATCTTCTTCCAAATCAACAACAAAGGGTGGATCTTTAGGTCAAATGGACAAACTAGCCATGGTGGATCTTCGAGCACTGCCCAATCCAAATACAAATATTCTGAGGCCCGTAACATGATGCCGAAAGTGGAAATGCATAAGTTTGATGGAAAGGATCCACTCAATTGGATTAACCAAATGGAGAATTTCTTTGATCTACATCAGATCCCATCAAGACAAAAGGTGACCATGGCATCCTTGTATCTCGAACTTGACCAATTCATCTAGTATCGATGGTTATGTGCTCAAAGGCAAAAGAATGGTCTCAGTGTCACTTGGACAATTTTTACCAAAGAGCTGCAATTGCACTATAGTTCTAGTGTGTCAGAGAATTACTTCAGCCAATTAGCAAAGTTATGGCAAAACATAAGATTAGTCAAGGATTATGTTCATCAGTTCCAAAACCTATCCTTGCATGTGGAGAATATTACGGAAGGGAATTTGAATGACCTATTTCTTAGGGGTCTTAAGGACCACATTGAGCATGAGGTGCGTATGTTTAATCCAATTAAGGTTTTTATTCTATTATCATGGCACATAGGGCAAAGGAAAAATTTATGTCCAACAGGAGGTATAATTTCACTAACATCAAAGACCAGTAGCACACCAACATCATCATTCCCTTGGCCAATTCAACTAACACCTCAACAAATTGAAGAAAAGAGAGCAAAAGGGTTATGTTTTAACTGTGACAACAAATATGGACTCGGGCCATAAATGTGTTGAAAAGAAGTTGTACTACATTGAAGGACCCAATGAAGAAGAAGAAGGAAGAAGATGAAGAGGTAGAGGTCATTGTCGAGCCAGAGGAGTTAGGAGATCCAACCAATGATCTCATGTCATGCAATTTTAGGTATTAGAACCCCCAAACCCTCAAAGTGGTTGGATTCTTTAAAAAACAAAGGGTAACAATGTTAATTGACTCGGGAAGTACTCACAACTTCATCAATCATAAGTTGGCGGTGCGCTTGAACTATTTTGTTTATCTAGCTCTTGAATGTCAAGTAATGATTGTTGATGGGGGTATTGTTAGTTGTTCAAGAAAATGTCATAACATTAAACTCATCATGGGAGATTACTTGCTAAATAGCCCTATGTATGCCATTTCCATGGGGGAGCAAACATTGTGTTAGGAGTTTAATGGCTTACCACTTTGGGAACTATTGAGATGAACTTCAAGAGTTGTTCATGCATTTTCAGTTAGAAGGGAGGACTTTTGACTAAGAGGATTAAGAGCAAAGTCCCCACAGTTGGTGAGCTCTCACCAGATGCAAAAATGCTGAAAAAAAGGTGTAGAGGGGTTCGTGGCACAACTATTTTCATTAGAAGCACATCAGTCAAATGTAGTTATACCATCAAATATGCAAGCAATTATAGATGAGCACTCAGTTGTGTTTAGAGATATGCCAAAGGGTTTGCCTCCAAAAAGAGACCATGATCATGCCATCCAGCTAGTACCAAGGAGCCAACCGCCCAACATTAGACCTTATAGGTACCCATATGTGCAAAAGAGTGAGATTGAGAAGATAGTACAAGAGATGTTAGAAGAAGGAATTATCCATTTGTCATAGTCAGAGTGCTTATTCTTCTCCAATAGTGTTGGTGTGTAAAAAAGATGACAATTGGTGCATGTGTCCTGATTATAGGGAACTCAATAAGTACACAATCAAAGATAAGTTTCCTATTCCTGTAATTGATGATTTGCTAGATGAGTTGCATGGTGGTGTTTACTTTACAAAACTTGATCTCCATTCTGGATATCATCATATTAGAATTAGGGATGAGGATGTTCATAAAACAACCTTTCAGGACACATGAAGGCCATTATGAATTCTTAGTAATGCCTTTTGGTCTCACAAATGCACCCTCTACATTTCAAAGTTTGATGAATTCTATCTTTAATCCATTCTGCAAAAAAACAAATTTAGTGTTTTTGATGATATACTAATATACAACAAAACATGGGAAGAACACTTGCATCATGTAAATAAGGTATTGGAGACTCTTGAAAAACATCAGCTTTATGCAAAGCCCTCTAAGTGTTCTTTTGGAGTCAAGGAGGTTGAATATTTGGGTCACATCATCTCTTATGAAGGTGTTAAAGTGGATCCTAACAAGATAAAGGCCATGCTTGAGTGGAAGGTTCCAAAAACCCTAAAGAATCTCCACGGATTTTTGGGGCTTATAAGTTATTATCATATATTTGTAAGGAATTATGGTAGCATAGCAACACCATTGACAACTTTATTGATGAAGGACTCTTTCCATTGGAATGAGGAAGCTACCAAAGCATTTGAGAAGTTGAAGGAGGCCATGTGCACCACTCCAATTCTAGCTACTCCAGATTTTTCCAAAACATTCATTGTTGAATGTGATGCTTCAGGGTATGGTATGGGGAAGTACTCATGCAAGAGGGTCGTCCCATTGCCTTTGAGAGCCATCAATTCAAAGGTAAGAATATGTCAAAACCAATTTATGAGAAGGAAATGCTAGCCATACTTCATGCAATAAAGCAATGGAGACCATATCTAATGGGCAAGACACTTCAAAGTAAAGACAGATCATGATAGTTTGAAATACTTCTTAGAGCAACGTTTATCATTGAAGAACAAAAAAATGGGTCCCAAAAATGTATTTTTGAGATAATCTATAAGAAAGGGAAGGAGAATGAGTTGATTGAAGGATGAGTCATTGAGGCATTTGACATATCTATATTACAGGAAGATTGGGTCGAGGAGGCAAGGTCGAATGGCAAGATGACCCAAATACACAAAATCTCATTCAAAATCTCCAACAAGATCCAAGCATGTCAAAAATATTTGTATGGAAATGGGATGCTTTATGGTACAAGGATAGATTATACCTATGTAAGAACTCAACCCTAAAAAATAGGGTTCTATCTGAGCTCCATGGGTTAGTCTGGATTTTTGAAAACTTATCATCGAATCAAGCAAGATTTCTTTTGGGAAGGGCTAAAAGGGGATGTCCAAAAAATTGTGGCAGAATGCATGGCAAAATAAGGGTGAAACAACATGTTTTACACCCTCTACCCATTCCTAGCCAGCGGTGGGAAGAGGTTTCCATGGACTTCATCACAAGTTTGCCTAAATCGAAGGAAAAAAATGTAATCATGGTTGTGGTGGATAGACTCACCAAATATGCCCATTTTTGTGCCTTGTCACACCCATTTGTCGCAAGTACAATAACAACAACCTTCATGGATACAATTCAGAAGCTACATGGGACACCAAAGATTATAGTAAGTGATCGAGACCCTATATTTACTAGTAATTTTTGGACTGATTTATTTTCATGTTTGGGTACTCAACTAGCTCGTAGCTCTTCTTATCATCCCCATTCGATGGAAAACTGAGGTGGTAAACAAGTGCTTGGAAGGATATCTTCATTGCTTTACCTCAGATAAGCAAGTGAGATGGGTCCAATGGTTGCCACTTGCAAAATGGTGGTATAACACTTCTTTCCATACTTCATCTAAAATGTCTCCTTTTTGGCATTATATGGGTACCATCCACCGTCCATCACCTCATCCTTGAGAGGCCAACCAAAGGTTAGAGCAGTTGAAGAGCACATTCACCACCAACAAGAGGTACTTTCTAGTCTCAAGGAGAACTTGGCCATGGCACAAAACCGCATGAAGCAAAGCAAGTTGATCAACATCGCAGTGAAAGACATTTTGAAGTTGGTGATTGGGTTTTTGTGCGTTTACAACCATATAAGCAAATGTATTTGAAACAATAGAAGAAGGATAACAATATTTCACCTAAGTATTATGGCCCTTATCAAGTGTTGCGAGAAGATTGGTACTATAGCATACAAATTGGAACTCCCTCAAACAACAGAATACATCCAGTCTTCCATGTTTCTTGCTTGAAGAAGGTAATTGATGAAGAAATCAGCCCAGATAGTGTTGCCTGAGCTCAATGAGGAAGGAAGAATCATCTTGAAACTGGAATGCATCCTTCAAACACACATAAAAATTGAGGACAAGGGTCATTAATGAGTATCTAATCAAGTGGAAGAATCTAGACATGAAGATGCCACATGGGAGGATGCAACATTCTGCAGCAACATCCAGAGCTTCTCAACATTAGGGACAATGTTGCTCCAAAGGGGAAGGGCATGCTACGCCCTTAATCCTATATGTTACATTAGATGTGTATGGCCGACTTGTGGCTATCATATCTTCTTATCATGTTGTATCTCTTTCATATATGTTATAATATCATTAGTTGGTTGGCCTTAGTGATGGCCATAGCATAGGAATAGTATATATAGGAGTTAGAATGTAGTAGTTCATCATCATATTGAGTACTTGAGTCTTATTGTATGGTTTGGAGGTTGCCCCCTTGAAGTGGCTAAGTTATTCTACTTGCATCTTGTGATCATTTCTCTACATTTTTGTGTTATGTGGTGTAATATTGCTGCTGATATTCAGATCTATCTAAATAATTTCATTACACACCCCTGTTAAATTACTGCATTAGTTTCCTTTTGTTATCTGGCAATAGAGATACATACCTCCACATATCTCTTGCATTAAAGTCTGATTATGTACGTCTATATTAGCAGATAGGTTTCTCTCTTCACTTTTAGAACAGATTATATCAAGAATGTACATGATGTCTTTTGGGATTAGTTTATTGTTGTTTATTTTGGGTTAATAACTCAATTTGTTGATGCGGTTTGGTATATTTAGGGAGCAACAAATTGTAGTATCTGAATTTGGACCAAAGGAACATTGGAAATAATCATTTGGCTTTGTAAAACACAACCATACCAGGTAATGCAGAACTCACTTTGTATGCATCCCTGTGTACAAACCCTAACTTTAAAGCCTCCTCTGTCATCTATTCTCTCACAAAGCATTTCAATTTCAGTTATGTATTTTCTGATTTTATGAACATTTCTATCCTGGACTTTGATATACAAGTTTGCATTGATTGCAGGTCACATGTACGGTAATAGAAGACAACATTCTTCCCAGAGAAAATGATACACACCAATGGCTTTTGGTATGAAAACTATACCATTTCTCTATATCTTCATGGGTGAAACAATGTTAGGTTTAGGCACAGTAGAAAAAAAAAAAAACACCGAATTTTAAAACCCACAATTATCTTTCTTCCATATTCTCTACAAGTGGGTTTGATTTATTACTTGTTTAAGACCAGATGTAATTAGTTTAATGCATTTGTAAATTTAAAACCACCTTCCACAGCCTGTGTTTAGATAACAGCTTCATTAAATTCTCAGGGTACAATACAATTTCACAATGCTTGAATTTGGGTCTTTCCATTGCTCCGTGCATACTCAATGAAACAATGACGTTTAAGATAATTGCATTTTACCAAAGACAAAGGAGGCTTTTAACTAAATAATTTGATTCTTTGACAAACCTAGGAGGTAACCTAATTCCACTAATGCCCCTTTTCACTCCAAATTCTACTTGGGGATTTACGCGTTCTCGGATGGCACTACAGAACCATGTCCGCAATGCTTTTGAACTCAATTGTTTACCTAGTTGATCATATCAACCATGGGTGGCATGGTGTACGAGACTACATTTAAGCCTTTAAATTTTGGTTTAGCTTTATGCCCTTACATCTTTGGCCTAAAAAGGACTACTTCAAAGAACCGGTACTCTTCTATATATACAACCTTCAGAATGCTACACTTTGATCATTCCATCGACTACCTTAACAATTAAGTATCCAAATTACTTCTGTGATGCATCACCTTACAAAGGATTTCCATCTGCCCTTCAAAACTTTATTCCTGGTAAATATTAGTGAAACACAAAGATTTTTCATATCATATAGCTTCTGCATAGGAAGAGTCCCCATTAAATTTAAAGCACAGGTTGTACAACACTAAGCATTTAAATTATTGAAAAATATAGCAATATCCAATGGTAATGTTTCTATCATTAAATATCTCTTGTGGGAAGTTTCTCTCTCCATTGTCGAATGCCATTTTCATTTTGCAACACCACAAATATCCTTTTTGATAAGCTAGGTGCTTGCATTGATATCTCTTCATGCTTTCAATCCTTTTAATTTTTGCAAGACGTGGGGCCCTCTTTTTTCCCCTAGCAACTCCAAGTTAAAGATAACTGCCCACACTTCTAATTTCTTATGCAGTTTACTCCAAAAGACATGTACAAACCATGCAATTCATAAACAATGCTTGCTTAGTTAAAGATTGTATATCGGATTATGCCATTGTTTGCCTATTGAATTCATTACACTAAGACACTCTTGGATGTCTTCACATTCATGATATCACTCAGCCCAACTGTCGTTCCTTAGGTTTGAGTAGAAATCAATTCCACATAACATCAACTTTTTCTGGCAAAACCTTTTATATTTATGCCGATAAGCATTTTTTAAAGTGGATATGTGCTCTCATGGACTGCAATGATTGCGGGGTATGCAAGAAAAATTGGGTCTGTTGAAAAGACCTTGCCTTTCTCGAGATGACAAAGTGGAGCCAGCTAACAGATATTATTCGGGTTGGAACAATTTGGGCCGTGGCATAGGTGTGGGACATGTAAAGATTTATTTCCTACATTTTCTCACATGCTTTCCATTTCAATCTCATTGTAGAGTTAACTCTTCTTTAATCTTTATCTTCATCTTCTCAGCATTCAAAATTGCATCACATAGGATGACGAGTCTCCCCAACATGTACCTACTTAGAAGTTACCCGCAACTGGCACAAGGGAATTCCCCACTTAATGGGGTTTGGTCTAACTATCCACAAACACAGAGTGTTCCATATGTCGCTTACCAAAAGAAAGAAAAGGATCGCATAAGTTCCCTCCAATTGTTTCCCCACCCCAAAGTTTCTCCTCCACCAATCCCCTTCTTCATCACCGCCCTACCTCTTGCAATGTCTCCTCAAAACTCTGACTTTTACTTCTTCAACACCTCCCTATCAGCGTCTCCATTGCACCACTCGAGTGCAATTGCTAGTTCTATTACAGTGATATCTGATTAGATATATAACACGTGGAACGTCCATATTATATTCCTAATTAAGAGCAGACCCGGGAAAAGCATTTGACATTAAAGTTGTAGTCATTTATTTTACTAACGTTAGTAAAGCATTTTTCTCTTATTAAGAAAACAAAAGAATCCGTAGATAACTTGTTGCGTACAGATACAATAGAGAAATATAACCTCTAAACACTACAAAAGAAAATGATTTACGAAGTAAATTCACTTTACAACATAATGTTATGAAGGTTTTTATAAGATGGAGGGAAGCGCCATGACCTGAAAAGGAAGAAGAGGCATTTGAATTTCACCATTATAATTGTGTTGCCAATGTGGGATAAATCCCCAATAATCAGCGGCAATGTAATTTCTCCAATCTCTGTCTACCTTGCTTCTAGAATTGAAATTTATCTCCATTACGATGCTTGGTAAAGCTTTACCATAGATATTTTTGAAGCAACCTTGAACTTAATAGGTGGATACAACATATTTTTATTTTCCACATCTGTCTGCAGCACAAAAATAAGTAAACAAAGAAACAAGAAAATAAATAAGTATAGTGAATGCATATAAAAGAGACATCTTGCAAAATTAATAACTCACTTGGCAATATTTACATCTGATCCCGTCATCAGTCTGTAATTCTTTTATGCTACCCCGGTCATCAGCTTTGTGCTTTGATGCAGATATATTCACAACCGTATCAGAGTGTCTGCCATCTGAATACTTTTCCTTCTTTAAAGAGATCTTATTATTATGCAATTTGTTCGGTGTCTTCACAGTACAAGAAATGAACAGAAAGATAAACCAGCAGATAATAATCAGACAAGATAGATGTATTTTTCATAGATCAATACAAAGATACCAAATTTGCCAGACCTGAACTCTGCCTATTTATTATCTAATTTGCAATACATGACTCAGATTTTTTCCAAAGAAAATTTTATCACAAATAAATACAACCAAACAGTTACAATCAAGATAGATAGCTATTTTCCAGGGAAAACAATTGCCATTAGCAATATCACAATAATTTTAACTAAGCATATCAACAAAACCATGTTTTCCTTCAATATCAAACACTAAAAATATGAGGGCTCTAGATCACTAGATAGGATACCATATAGCACAGCGTACTAAAACAATATTAAACATCTAACATAAAAAAATACATAGCTTGTATAACTCGTGGTTCACCACAATAATGCCATTCTTCCTTGGAAATACAAAAGGCTAATTTATAGATGAAGTCATGGACACCCCAAGAAAAAGCCATGCACTGAAAATCATTTTTAGACTCATATTAGACTTGCACAATTGACTTGAGATACTCGAATACCAAATAAAAACACTTTGAAGAACACGATGATGGATAGAGGGGGATACTCAAGATATAGAAAAATAAGCAAAATTAAAAATGAGATGGTTTTCTCACTTTTTACATTAACATTTTAAAATAGATGCACTACAGCTACAAAAAGGGAAGACTACGTGTTGAAGACAAACAATTCTGGAACAGGAAAAAGTCTTAATTTATACAATGTGGGCTTCCGTGGTGCCTCTTTAGGAATCTGATTTTTGGGATTCAGGGTGCATAATTTCAAGTCAATCTTCATAGTAAAAGCCATTTGTTAAGTTTAGAGGAAATCTCATTTAGCACCTTGACAGATTTACAAGCTAACCAAGGTGTGTTTGTCTATCCCAAAGTAACCAAGGCCCTTGTTTTAGTGAAGATGTTAGGCATTTCAAAGGCTTACGGTTTTTACTAATGAAACGTGGATTATTTAAATTTTTATTTCATTTGCCTGGATATTGGTATAAGTGCCTTTGTATAACCCTCCCATTTTACCTCTATTTATTGATGATTGGATGTTTTGGCCCAAAGGGTCACTTTGTCGGCTTAAAACTCGTCCTCAGATGCAGAAGAAATGTCTTATCAAGTGACTTGGAAAATCATGCTATGGTCACGTCTCCAATGGCCATGCTGTCTCTTGGGACTTCGTGTATTTACATTCATGTTTTTCTTTCAGGTTTCAGTTTGAGATAACATTTTAGCTTAGAAGTAAATTCTGAGATTTTCTGGGAAGCTCATTTTATTTGCACTCCATCTTAAGTCACATTAGTTTTCTAGGGATTGTTTTCCCTCAAGGCGAGTGTCAAGCTAATCCCTGTTATTTCCTAGACTGTGAAAACTGAGAACCCATAGTCTCATGAAGGCATAGATGCTCCTAATCCTGCTAGGAGGGAAGTAATTGTAACAAGAGAAAAGAAAAGTGTGAAACTCCTACTCATGATGGCAATAGCATCTTAGGTTGGTTTGTGAAGTCCTCCATGAACCACTGTTTGGTAAAGTTGGGGCTGGGGAGAAAAGAACATCCAAAGCCCTTGATGAGGACTTTGGAGCCGGACTCTAAGTGCAGAATCGGTTAACCTGCCGTTCATCAATAACCCTAGGCTTTCAGTTGGACAAGAAGAAGAGGGACCCAAAATCCAGCTTCTTCGCAGACAGTGTTGCCTGATTCATAGATGTCTAGGATGAGGAGGGGGTCCTGACAGTCATGAGAAACATTGTCATAAACAACTGGCAAACCATAGCGGTAGCTTTTCCCTAAAAGATTCCAATCACCCACTAACGCAATGAGGTCAACACTTGCGAAATGAAACAAACAATGTCTTTAAAGAATTCATCAATAGTAATTGTATCTCTTAGAGAAAAATGACGAGAGATGGCCCAAGCTCTGGGTATTATTTGACTTATGTCTCTATCGACAGCTTTGTGGAGTAATTTTGCAGTAAACCTGTTTCCCAATGAAAATTCCCCACATGAAAATCTGAATGATGGTTAGGACTCCTCCAAACTGACAATTAGCCTGAAATTTATCCCCATTGGTAAGGGAAGATAATGTAAGCTCGGTATGATGGTAATAGCTGAAACTTGAATCCATGTCATTTTATTTCCTACTTTCTTCTTGCTACAGTTATTTTCAATCCCGTAGAGAATATGCAATTTATATATTTCAGTTAAGTCTGCCTTTCAGTATCTTGATCTTCTTCTTTGGCTTTTGAAGCAGATTGATAAGTTCAATTACGATGGGAAGACTCATGGAAAAACAGACCTGTATCCTGCCCTTTTTGGCCCCCATTTCTCAGAGTATTTTGTTTTCTTCAGCAAAGCATAGTCCAAAATCCGCAGGGAACTTGCAGGATTCGCGAGTCGGACAGGTTTGGCAAGTAAACCCAAAAGAAACTGTCAGTGAATTGCCAGCAAATAGTCGTTGAGTCTGGCACTTAAAAACTCGCGAGTCTGTGCCAGAGACTTGCCAACCTTGTCGATACAGCAATCCCTCAACAAAAACATTATTTTTCTCTATGTTTTCCAGTTTTTTGCTCTTTACTGCTCTGCTCTTTCATGCTAAAGCATATTTGATCACATTTCAAATGTAGTGAAGTTATCACATTGAATTTGAAGGATGTTTTGACATGTGGAGTTCCATTTGAGAGGTAACTGCTTAGTTTTTTTAGGTTTTTGAAGTTTCTTCTTCCATTTTAGTTTTGTTCTAAGCTTTCAAAGCTTTGTTTTTTGTGTTTTTTCACCATGTTCTTCCTTCTTTCTTTGATAGTGTTTTAAAAATTTAAGTTCTGCTTTTTAACATTATTTTGCAGGTTACTTAAGTTTATTTTATGAATTTATAATTTTTTTATTTGCCAAGTTTTTGCTGGGTCCCGAATCCAAGTCAAAACTTTGGGCTGCTAAGTTTTTGCCAAGTCCCAGTTTTAAAACTATGCAGCAAAGTCCTGATTTTATGGATCAATAACTCCTCAGTTTACTCTATGAACATATTCTTCCAGCTCAGATGTTGGTGTTTTGGTTGAGGAAGGTGTTATCCAGGTATATAATAGCACCTCTAAACATTGCTTTTTTAAATTAGCAAAAGACAAGAATTTATATTAATAATTTAAAAAGTTAAAAATAAGTGTAAACTAAGTCTGCCGCTAATAGGAAGTGTCTAAGAAGACTGATTACAAAGAAATGACAAAATGAAGATACAAATCATTCCGGAACACCCTTAAATCAAATCTAATCCTTCTTTACTTTTCCAAAATCAAATCTGATTATATATTTTCTTTCACTTCTCTAAAATCAAATCCAATCTTATCTTTATTTTCCTTTACGTTTCAAAACTTACAACATCAGATCGAATCTTAATCTCTCTTTCCAGAATCATGTCTGATCTTATTTTTAATTTGCGAAACCAAAGCAGATCCTGCTCCACATTCATGTATACAATTGAAAAAGTAAGCACAGGCAATGCATCCTTTGTTTGCTATGGTGCTGTTAAGATTTTGTTATGCAAAACAAGCCAGAAAAATGCCTTTATTTTAGGCCACTTTTGAATTTCCAAAGCCACATCCTATGGGAGCCAAAGACGAGAAAAAAGAATGATAGGCCAATTTTGCAGAGCACTGTCCATCTGGACTTCTTCTCCGTTGTAGTTGGTCTCTCCTGCGATTGAAGACAATTGTGCATGTAGATTGAGAAAGGTTGCAGCAACTATTACGTTTTTGCTTCTCTCTCAGATTACTTATGGAGGCTGATAAACATCATGATCAGATCTTAATTTCTTCAGTTTTGTACTTTCTTGTTCTCTATATGGGAGGCCCATAAACAGCAAACACGCATTAGAGTAAGAATTGTTTATGATTTGATAGTCTTCAGTTATTTGGAGCTGGCGAATTGGTGCAGAAACCAACCAAACAACCTGCATTTATAAAATTTATGATGACGGAGAATCAAGTGATCTTCCACCTCTAGGTTTTGTCCCCTTGATTCTGTTTTCAACCCTATCTCACAGGTTGTAGTTGGGGATATCCTCATGTTCATATTATTCAGAAAAGAATAATTAAAAACGTAGTTCAGTTTCTCCATGGCTGTGTGGCACCATAATCTTCATGCCAATTGAGCATTCTCTTTATCATTCCAATACAAATAATTATTCAAGGTAAAGAAAAACAACACCTCGACACAATGATTATAATAGATTTTAATGAGGTAATTTTCTGGTTTTGTTTTATAGTTGGACAATTCAGTCTGCATTTACTCATGAATATAGGCGCAATGAACTAGTCTACATTCACTCTTGATTACAGGTGTAAGGATATACCTATAGAACAGTGTCAAGTATTCACTAATCAGTACTACAAAATAAACTCTGTCAATATTTTACACAAATGAATGAAGAAAAACATTTATAAATGTCGAATAAATCTTGGTCTAACATTGATCTTGATATTTGGATTCCAGTATTTGTAAATCATCCAAGATCATCTTATTGTTTACAGGAGAAAGAACTAGAGGCCAGAATGAATTAATGGATGCTAAGATGATCTTTTGTAATAGGTCTGCGTTGATCTAATACAACTTCATAAAAGCAGTCTTGAGAAGGGAAGAAGCATATAAAGTCACTTTTGGAAATTCACTTCATTGCACCAAAAACTTGCTTAGCTCCTTTTCAAACAAGCCAACAGAAGGCATTCAACATGTAAGTTATTCACCACTATTAGATTTTTCCTTTTAGAAGTAGTTTCAGTGCTTTTGTTTTCCGCAGCATGTTCAATGGTAGGCATATACTCTTGCATGATGTGGTTGCTAACCAAGGATTTCAAAGGTAAAAACTAACACTTTTAATTTAACTTATGGGATTCTACTAATCACTCATGGAAGGAGTGGCTTGCTCTTGCGCAGGAGTATGGTCTTCTGGCCTCCGATCAGCCTTTGATCCTCGAGCTAAGAGGTCTTATTCCTGAGCCTGATGTTTTAAAATAAATATTGGGATGGCTGATCCATTTGAGAGGGATTGGAGGTGGTGCTTTGGTCATTCACTGTTCCAATACGACTCCCGTCATATGTACTCGCTGCTTCACCACAGACACCCTTTGTCCCGGGTCCTTAATGCCCGTTGGCTCTCTACAGATTCAGAAGATGGATTCATCGTCTTCATAGTATTTGGTCATTTCAATTTATCCACGAGTTGAGAGTCTTTGCTTGGCTTATCATTTATCAGGGGCTTCCTTCCAAGGCTAGGCTGGCCAAGAGCAGTTTCACCGATGACCTTTGCCCAGTTTGTCAGCGTTCAGAGACGGTGAAACACATTCTTTGATAGTGCCAATTTGCTAGAAAGTGTTGGAGATTCTTCGAGGTTCGGTGTTCAGTGTTGCTTCTGAACAGAGTTCACTGGCATTCTGCCTACTTGGAGATAGTGGCTCTCAGGTCCATTCAGTATTTGTTGGGCTTTGGCACTGCTTGAGAGTCCCGGCCCTATTTGTCCTCTGGAAAATTAGATGCAAGAATGTTTTTTCTCAAGAGGATAGTTCTTTGTCTGCCTTTTGCTCCATGTGGAGGGACGAAGCTCGCCATCAACTTCTTGCCAAAGGAGGGTTGCTGATCAAGGATGCTTATTCCTTGGATCCTAAGCTATATTCTGATTTGATTTCTGCTCTTGTGGCTTTTAGGATGAGGTTATGATTGTCATTGTATATACCCATCTTTGCTTTGTATAGCTCTTTGTAAATATTTTTGGATCAATATGATGTATCTTTCAAATAATATAAAAAATTACCTCCATCTGAAAAATGAATCAATGATGTTTAAAGGATGAGAACAAAGTTATTTCAAAAGCTAAATCTCTCAGCATATTTGACTAGTTTATCACCAATATATAGAGAGAGATATCTGTAGTTTGGTGCAACTAACATGAACTCTAAATGTTACCGGCATTGATGGAGCTAGTTAAAGGAAACTCTTAAGTTGAAAATAACTAATCGTTTTGGATTGTAGAAACTTATCATAGTTTAGTACCAACAAGCATAAGACATTACCACATACATCTACCATACTTTGACAGTAATAGCAAAAAAACACTCAAAATGCACGGAGAACCAATATATCCGCATCGAACAGTAGCAAACAGTAGCAAAAACCACTCATACTTTGGAACAGTATATGGCCAAGAAAGCAAGCTTTCTCAATCATCTCAGATGATACAACATACAAAGAAAGAAAGAAAATATAGTAATGCCTTCAATGACAGCAAACAAACAATGGAACCAGAAGGCACAGCAAGCACATATAAAATAAGGGTAGTTTCAACCTAGCATAAGTTCTGGTTCCTAAATACCATCTAGTGAGAAATGCAATGAAATTATTTTGAAGTCCACAAACAACCAATGTAGATCAAAAGGACTCTTAAGGATAGCAAGCACATATAAACGAAGGAAGGGCAGTTCCAGCATAGTGTGAGTTCTGGTTCCTAAATACCATAAGAAAATACAGTAATGCCTCATCAATGGAACCGGAAGGAACAGAAAGCACGTACAAACCAAGGAAGAGTAGTCCCAACCTACCATAAGTTCTGGTTCTAAATACCATTTAGTGAGAAACGAAATCAGATATTTTGATGTCCACAAATAACCAACGTAGATTGAAAGGACTCTAAGGACAGCAAGCACATATAAACTAAGGAAGGACAGTTCCAGCCTAGGGTAAGTTCTGGTTCCTGAATACCATCTAATTCAAAACGAAATAAAAGTATTTTGATGTACACAAATGACTAAAATAGATCAAGGACTCAAAGATCCATGCAGTTATAATATAAAAGTTGTAGTGTTGAAAGATGTCTGGAAAGAAATCAAGAAATAAGAAAATTGAAATGCCTGAGTTTGAGCATTAAAAATACCTTTCCAGTTGGTATGGATTTGTAGGAAAGTAATTCATTGGCATTCTCTTGTGTCAATCCCTGCTTCGTTAAACCGATCTTCAACAGCGATAATTCAGAGTAATCCATTTTCGGGTTTTAGATTTTCTAGGAGGTAATGTTCTTTTTGGTTTATGGCGCCCATTACGATCTCGAACCTTTTCACACTCTGAAGTCTTTGAGTAGTCTTCATCATCCGAAGAGACCATATAAACTGAATTACCTGATATCTACAATAACTCTCAAATATTATCAGTAGCTTCACAATGGGAAAGCATGACAGAGACATACAAAATATAACATAAAGTAACAAATGCAAGTAAGAGTCCAATGACAGGAACACAATCAAATATGATTCGCTCAATCATTTCCAAATCCTTGTAATAGCACAATAAATATTGTCATATATAAACATTAGAACATGGTTAAGGCACCCAAGATCAAGAAGACCTAAACAATCATTACCAGAATAAAGATAAAACGAAGCCACTGGAGGAGAGCCTAGATACTAGTAGGTAGCCAACAAAAGAATTTTCAACCACAGACTATTGTCAGTTTTGATTAGTAAATTACTAAATTCAATTTCTCAATAGGCAATAATATATATGCCTAAAAATTTTATTTTGGAATAAACTTGAAAACTTAATCTTCACTAGGCTAACTCAATGTTTATTCTTATGGTTAAGAAAAAAATTGTTCCATCACTTCACTTTGGTTGTAGGTGGTGTTAAGCATTCCCTTCCACTGCTATCTCTGCAGGCAGTAATTTCAAGTGCCATTGACCTATTTTCGACATTTGTGCACACCATTAGAATTTTCATTTCATGTGCTACCTTCCGAACTTTTGTGCTGCTCCGCTCATTCTTGCAAGTGTTTCCTTCTGTGGTTAATTTGGTAGTCCTGGAGTATAGTTTCCAAAACATAGAGCAACAATTTTGTCAAACATAAATTAGAAAACACGTAAGGCACCTAGCATGCACAAGCAGTAGATACTAAATAACTATAATCAGCAGTAAGCCAGAAGGCTAAAAAGATCCCATTGAAGGACAGGCCTAGATGCTAGTAACTTGCAAAGAATGGAGTTCTTAATTAGAGCATATGGCTATAAGTGATTAGTGAAATCATTTTCTTGCTAAGGAAAAATATATATACCCCTAAACATGTTATTTTGGTGTGTACCATGGAAAAGTAGACTTCATTGGCTGAACAACTTTTATTCTTATCATTATTTTGTCCCATTACATTGTTGTTGCCGGTTGTGTGCTTTAAGCACCCCTCCTCCTGCTTTTGCTAAGATTATTTTTGTAATTCGTGGACATTTATATGTTTTTGTTTCAGTTCGTGAGGTAACTTCCCAACCCTCGTGTGGCTTCGCTGCTTCCTAAGTATGGTTCATATTGCGGTTATGTTGATAGAACCAGAGATAAGGGTAGTTTTTCTCTTGTTCTCTCATTTATTTTCATATTCTTCCTCATTATTGACCTTTGGGTTTTCTTGAGTCTTAAAGTGTATGTCATTTGTTTGATTGTCGCATTTTCAGGGTTCTTACATGGGATCATAACATTGAAGGTTTCATGATTATGAATAATGGAAAGAGACAGACATGCAGTAATGGAAAATAGCAGTGAAGGGAGAAGAATGAATAAATAGAGATTCTAGAAAGAAAGTGCTGGGAAAAGGTATGCAGACAAATAGCATAACAGACGGATATAGGCAGAAAAATGAGCAATAATGGTAAGTTGCAGCAATGGAGGAAAGTTGCATGGATTAAGTGTAATGAAACAAGATAACAGTCGAACAAGAAACACAGTCATGGAGAGTTTTATAACTGCAATCTAACAGACAGAATTTTATTAGAAATGGACTGTGATGAAGGAGAAAATGGACATGCAAAGAGAAAAGGAAAAGAAAAAAATGCAGAAAAAGACAGAATTGGGGAAGGGCTGAAAAGAAAGATATATACATCTATCTATATATATATATATAGAAACATCCACAAAATAGCCCAAATAGGTTGATGGGACTCAGAAATTACAATCAGTTATTAAAGAGAAGTACTAGCATACAAAGGCCTGGAGGTTATGAAAAGTAACTTAACACAAAGTACAAAATAAAGGTGAAGAAGGAACGCACTTAAAGTGGTTAAGCCGGAGCCATGAGACCCCTCAACTGTGTTCCAAGGGTGCATCCTCCCCCGCCCTACACTGTATCCTCCTTAGTACGTTTCTGGTAAGGAAACGCCATGGGGGTACGTGAGAGAAATGTTCGGGTACTCCACAGGTATGCCCGGGACCCGGATGTACACGTGCGGGTGTACCCAAGGATGACCCACAGCATTCCCAAGTTGTTGCATAAAAAATAATTTTTCCGCTGCCTTAGTCAAAGGAAACCCGAAAATTCATAAATTAATAAAAAATCAAACCCTAAAATCTGCCAAAATCTATAAAAAGGCACTCAAAGATTACCAAAACACGCAAGCAATTCATTGTTGGTTTTTGCAAGTGTAAGAGAAAAGTGTCAGAGGCAATTGACGAGGCAGCTATTGCAAGGAGGATTTGTTTGGAAGCAACTATTGCAAGGAGGACGAAATTGGAGATTGGAGTGGAGAATGACTCTATTGAAAGTGGACCTAGTGGGAGTGGCATGTAGGAATTTAATTTTGCAGAATATCTAGATGATATAATCTAGATTTTTTTTTTCCTATGGACATGATATTCATTAATGTATTATGTGACATGTCACATGATTAATGAAAAATGTTAAATTTTAAGCATATTGAATGTTTTGAACCTTAATCCTACTATATTTTTAAGTTGACTAAAAAATGAGTAAAATGAGTATATATACATAATTTATGTGTGTGTAAAGAGAGAGAGAGAGAGAGAGTAGCAGTACCCAAACCAAGGGTTTTTGAAAATCGGCATATCCGCATTTTGAAGCCGTGCCCGTATCTTCGTAAAGTAGCCCCTCAAAGAAACATGGAGCTGATGGAGACCATATAGATATCGGGGCTAACTCGATATAAGTAAGTTAACATGGGCCTTCCCATGTATAGGCCAAGTGGGAGACCAATGATGTAGCATATTTGCAATAATGTTGAGATCATCATAACAACTCTAGGAATCCCATTTAATATTCATATTAGAATAACAGTGTCTTCAAGAAAAAGGTCCGAGCACTCCTGATCACGGTACTAAAGGTGGTGGATAAGAAACCCCTCCAATCTCTTAACAAACAGTGGTGTCTCCCCGTATCTTATAGTACAGATAAAATCCTTGGATGCAACAACAGCTGGTGAGGCACTTGGAGAAGACCAAACTGATTCATTGTAATTCCAGCAGTCAATAGAGATGTCACCATCACAGAATAAGACCCAAGAGTGTCAACATTTAAATGGCCAAGAATGTGACCACCTTGGGGAGGGAGGGAGGCAGGGGGAGAGAAGTGGACAGGGCGGAGAGTCGCGAATCACCACCCTAAAACCCAAATTGTAGCCCATTTATTTGCTTTCCAACATTCAGCATATCAAAGCTGAGAAAATTTGTGTTCTCATACCACATTCAGCATGCTAAAACTCAAAATTGTTGACACAAATACTGAAAGTATATTTGAATAAGACATGAATGATGATCCAATACAAATGATTGTTGAAAATTACATAACATTCAAGGGCTACACGATAATTAGCCACAACAAATGTTGGCGCGATACTCTATATGTACAACTATACTAAGTGTGCCTTGTGCACATCTCTAGATTTAGAATATGATAAGTGTACAATTAATGCCACAAACATTTATTGCTACCACCATTAATAAATGCCACCTTTATATGGGCCATTCACATGTGGACAGTAAGGAAAGGGAAGCTTGCTCTTGCACTGAGCTACTTATATGGTATACCCCCTTATCTCTTTGTATCTTCAAGAGAGCAGTGGGACATTGTATTTTAACAATAGGTGAATAATGAATTATCTTTTCCATGTACATTTGCAGCGTGTTTTCATTTGCTTGGAGTGAGACTATTCATCAGAGATTCCGTTTTCCAGAAGTTCCCTATAACTACATGGTTATTAGAGCATTCCTACATGGTACCGGAGCTAGTCCCCGAGGTAGCAGCTGTGGATTTCTGTTAGTTTTTAGCGAGCTCAGCATTCCCCCATAACTTCTCCAACCCCTATCATTTTGAGCCAAAACTCTTTTTGGGTTTTCAAAAATACCAACTGGGTATTGTTTTTGGTGTTAAATCTACAATTTTAGGGTTTTTTGGGGTTTTTTACATTTTTTTGGAAAAATCTAGATTATTCAGGTCTGATTCAGTATTTTTCCTCAGAAGTACACAAACCAAAAGAATTTAAAAACCCAGATATTTTGGCCGTACCAATTATTTTTCGTGATTTTTTTAAGATGTGCACTTCAAGGAGCTAGAAGCAGCAGACTGATAACTGGATTTTTGTGATTGTTTTTGGAAAATGGAAATCCAAACTCTAACTTTCAAATTCTGGGTTCTCAGAGCTTTCCAAAAATTCCCCATTTGCAACCAAAAATAAACACACACACACAATTGTGCTCCCATGGCAAGCATTTGAAGTTGCATATGCATTCTGGGGTTTAATTTGGTTGCAGGCAAAGCTTGGGGCCTGTTCACTAGCCCCTTGTCACCCATGCACCCTACCGCTCCACTACAACCCTGAGAGCACCAACAGCATCCACTCAAGTGACTGTGCCGCACAAAATTTTAGCCCCCAAGAGCAACCCTTGCTCCATTTGCCCTTCTTTTTAAGCTGCAAACTTCCAGAGACCATATCTTTTGGCATGGGAGGGTGATTGTTTTTAACCCTTATTTTTCAAGAGCTACAAAAAGGTGAGATCATTTTCACATTTTGAGCAAATAGACTTACCAAAATTTATAGTTTTTCCTGATTGGTTGTTCAATTCATATTTTTTCAACCTTTTGGAGCTATATCTTTTGATCCGTCTAGCGGATTTCAATGTTGTGTTCTGTGAAAGTGTGTATTTTATCGCACTCTTCGCAATTGTAGCATCAAATCAGTTCTATTCTATATTAGGACTGTACCTTTTCAAATTTTCACATGTTTGTAATTATAAATCGATATGTACAGTAAACACACTAGTTATAAAGTGACACCTTATTGTGCTGGGGGTCATGTTTTTATGTAATACGGATTTAGGGGGACCTCTTCATCTTGTCTTGTGTCCCAAAACATTGTGAATGGAGCAAAATTGTAAAAACTGCGTAGTTAAAAGAGCTCTTTGGAGGGATTTTCTCATCTTTTGAGTGTGTATCAGATGGAGGCCATTTCCAAGGCATTTCTGTTTTGCCTTAATTCATCGTAATGGCTTTGTGCCAAGAGTTCCACACCCTCATGCAGACCAATAATAACCTACAACGGAAAATAACATTCTAATCTCTAAAGTATGTGCACCTCAAAAGGACATGGTTCATTTGGTTGAAGAGAATAGAAAACTTAAGAAGCAAAACCCTTTGTTGTTCTCACTCATTTCTAGCAAGGATGCCCTCGTCATCGTCACCATCATTGTTGTCAATGTTGTTGCTGCAACTGTTGTTGGTGCTAGGTTCATAACAAGTCCCTTAGGAATAAAGTTTACACATTAACAAGTTTTCTCCCCTCCATATATTATCGAAAAATATCTTATAAGCCAAAACTTTATTTGTGGCTTTCTTTATCTCTAAGAATGCCTAGCTCTAATATTAAACTGGGAATTGTTATAACACTCTTTATGTTCATGCTGTTTAAACTGACACATTTTTAACTTGATCCTCTTTCAAAGTGATTTCTTGGGTGAATACTCTAACCATTTTTGAATCTATAAAGTAGAAATGTCTCTAACATGTATTTGAAATATCATGGCCCATCTTAATAGAATCCAGAATTTCTTCCACCCCACATTTATTTTCCATTTCAAATTAAACTTTTATAATAAGGTTTTGTTCATGAAATAGTGCCAATTTGAATGAGCATGAAAACTGATTCCCAAATATTAGAAATATCCAAATCATTTAACGTTTTTGTTGTTATTGATAACAAATTTAGGTGTTGGGAACAATAATATTACTTAAGAGTCTCTAGGACGTGGGAAAAAGGAGATGTGTCACCAGGATGAATGGGAAAAAATTGGGAATTTCAGAGAGATGTGGGTATAGAAAATATATTTTTTATGAGTAAACACTAATAAACAATGGATTTGAAACAGACAAATCATAATAGTATTTGAAATAGACAAATCATAATAATAAAAACAGTAAATACATTCAATTATAATTTTAATTTCTCAATCTCATCATTTAACATTGATTTATAATTCAAAACATGTTAGCATATGCAAAGAGAAGAAAGAATTCAGAGAGACGGCAGAATGCACAAAAGTGCACTACTTAAATGTCATAGGCAGAGTATATGTAGGGATGATGGTTACATACTTACAAAACAGTTATCAGTTATAACTGCCTAGAACCAAATGGTTCATTGTATATCCAACACCCCCTCTTAATGACTAAACTGGAAACAATACTAAGCTTGTCCCAAAATTTTACAAATGTGGTTGTACTTCAAAATCAGCAGTCCATTGTTGTGTTGCGGTTGTCGAATGGAGAAGAACCACAAAACAAAAATTTGGTCGTGTGAACAAAGGATATGGCAAGTGGTCCATTGGTTCTTTGTTACGTGATTCATTGACCAGTGATGAATCATCAATGGCTGAGAGTGTCAGCCCCATCTCTAGAGTGTTGGAATCAGAAACTCGAAGAGGTGGATTGAAAAATCTGCTCCAGGCTTGTGTAGCCTGTTGGAGTCTATATAGAGACTCAGTTATCCTGCAATCGAAGTCACCTCGATCATGTCCTTGCAACACCATGTAGTGCTCATCCAACCTTTTCATGAAATGTGACCATCTGTGCAGTAGGAGTTAGAACCAACTCTGCAATAGTAGGAGAAATAACCATCTCCGTCTCATTCGTCTCAACAATGGGAGAAATAACCATCTCCGAGTAGTAGGAGTGAGAACCAACTCCTCATCTATTTGCTCATTTATCCCCCTTTGTTGGGAAAGATCTTTCACAACACAATGAGCAAATCATTCATGCTCTACTGTCCTTCGAGCAAGTACCTCTAAGTGAGTGGCTTGGCATGCCATCTCACCATGCATTGTCAGTGCATCTGAAATAGTGGAGTCTCCATCCACAACAAATTGTTCTTCAGAATGAGGAAATCCATCCTCCCAAGGCATGTCCGCCTCCCGTACATCTGGTATAGTGGATACTCCCTCCATAATAGGTGCATGTAGGTTGATTGTATCCAAGTCAACAAATCTGTGAGGAATGGCTTCCTCCCAAGGCATTGTAGCCTCTTACACATCTTGTATGGTGGAGTTGTCCTCCACACGTGCATTCATGTTGATCGTAGCAGGATCAACAAGCCGATATTGACCACCTTGCCCAATACCAAGGGCAATCATCCGTCTCTATTTCACATCAGAAACAACACACTTCTTCCCACAAAAATCCACAGAAATATTGGGATTTTCAGTTAATTGACGAATAGATAGAAGATTCTTTTGTAAAGAAGGTACATATCTAACATTCCGTACCAACAATTTATGAGCATTACAATGCATATATCTCTTATCCCTTCTACTGCAAGTGATTCTCCATCAGCTAGTACTAATTCAAAACATATATTTGCAATAAATGAAACATACCAGTCCCTGCGACATGAAAAGTGTGAGCGGACGCACCGAGTCAATGATCCAGGAACTAGTACTTTGTCATGCGAGCATGATGTCATGAGACAATAAAGAGCATGCCGCTCATCCGAATCTCGTTCTTTCGCAACTAGTGCCACATGTTCCTCATCACATGGCTTTTTGTTACATTGCGAAAGATCATACTTCCTCTTCCAAAATCCTTCTTAAGGTGCCCAACCTTGTGACAAGTAATAACATGTGACTTGATATTGAGTGGATGACCCACCGAAAAAGACGTTTCCACTTTCCCTTTGGTGAGTGACAAGAGCACTCTCTCGATTGGTCACAATTAGATTTCTGCTGAATTTGTCTCCACTCCTTTTTTGCAACGGTAGGAACTCACCTTGTCAAACGTGATTGTTTGACTTTCACCATTAAATGAAGTGCCTCCACAAATGACTCATACTGAAGGTAATTTGTTCAAAACCAGAGCCACCATATCATCGTCATCCACTTTTTGTTGATGGAAGACAAGCCCGATCTCGAAGGTCTTTCATCCAAAGCAAGTGCTCGACAACGATCCACCTTCTTGTAACTTTACGAAAAAATATTCTTGAGGTATAAAACCCGACTCTTTTCGACATCGATATTTATCCCTCGACTGTCCCACAACGTGACGTGCTTACCACAGTATCATTCCACACTTCTAGTATCATATCATCCGACACCGATAACTTGAGAAGCAATAAAGCTTCCTTATGACATTTGTCATAATCCGCAAAGTTTTTGTTGGTCGAGCTTCACTGCCCGTGATTATTTTATCACAATCACAAAATTCTGCAAGCGTTAAAATCTTATGGCTCCATACATTGAAATTAGTGCCCGTTAATTTTTGTGAGTCTGGCAGAATTAGGTTTGAAATATTTGCCATTTTATTATGCCAAAGTAATGGAAATAATAAAAATGGAAATAATAAAATATTTTGCCCACTCTAATAAAAAAAAGTCACTTATGCAAATACGTGGCAGGGAAGGAAAAAGTTACATAGTTTGCCCACATGACTCCACGTTTTCCCTTGTTCAACCCACACGACTTCACTTTTTCCTCTCTTTTGCCCACACGACTCAGGCTTTAGGATTTGCGACTACCTTCCACAACTATTTGCTATGTATTAGAAGCTTTTGCCACAACTCATGTTGTCATGAATCGGGTATCCTCGACTCCTCTATTGGCGAACTAGGCACGTTTTGTTCACACAATTTCCAGCGAGATGGCACGTTTTTTTCATGAGTAGGTTTCTAAACCCGACGACGCCTTTGATGTCTCTCTCCTGCTACAACTTTGCTTACGCCTTTGATGTCTTTCTCTTCCCTTTGGACACTTGCAACAAGATTTGCAACTAGGCTCATGTGTCTCCTTTCCGCCTCTCAAGAACCCACGATTTTCTCCTTCAAACAAGCTGGGTTTTGCTTCTCTTGCCTCGAATGGAGACTATCTTCCTTCTTGTAAATCTTTTGCAATAAGCGATGGAATAACTTCAGTTTGTGCGCTACTTAGGGCTTCCCAAACTTCCATTCGTAACTCTTGAAAAGGCTTCCTCAAAGCTGCGCACCTGCAGACCAGCTCGATACCAATGTTAGCATATGCAAAGAGAAGAAAGAATTCAAAGAAGGCTGAATGCACAAAACTGCACTACTCAAATGTCACAGGCAGAGTATTATTTATATGTAGGGATGATGGTTACATAGTTACAAAACAGTTATCAGTTATAACTGCCCAGAACCGAATGGTTCATTATATATTCAACAAAACAGACCAAAAATTGAAGTGCAGTATTATCAATAGTTCAACATTGGCAAGTACATACACTTATTCTTTGCTTTACATGTCTATTTATTTAAATGTTATAAATATCAATCTAACTATGATGTTTTACAGGCCAAGTGAACCTAGTGTTATGACCTCTAGAAGGAATGTAACTTGAGCGATAGTTTACCGCTCAAGTTATTGTGCAAAATAAAACTCTCAATTAGTATTCATACGATCAAATACAATGTTCAAAATCATTAAAGAAAGCTTACAAAGAGAAAGTGGACACATTAACCTAAACAAACGTCCTCCTTGGCCAATGAATTGTAGTACAGCCCAAAACATGTGCCATGCGGCTGACTAGCCATAAACACCACCATCTGTGGTGACTCTACAGAAAATTATGGAGGCAGCAATGGAGAGGGGCCTAGCAGACTAGGGTGTGTATGTAGATACCCCATGAAAAAACATTTATGGATTCCTAACAAAACTCATCATTTACCACCACTTTGAAATCAATTAAGTTCTTTCTCTAATTTTTTTAATTGGGTTTTTGAATTGAGGAAAGACAACAACATATGTTTCTTCTACTATATGACTAATTTGGGGCATTTGAAGTAAAAACTATTTTAGTTAACTCTTAGCAATGCACATTGATAGTCTCTTTAATCTAGTGGCTTCCTATGGATTCCCACCAGCATGGACGTCTCACATCATCTGCCCCATATTTAAATCAGGGAATCAACAGGAGCCAAATAATTATAGAACCATCATGATTGGGCATACTTTGAGCAAGTTATTTGCTACAGTGTTAGATGATTTGATTTCCAAATTTGTTGAATCCAAGAAACTCCGTGCAAAAGGACAAGCGGGGTTCAAACAGGATCACCGAACAATAGACCATGTCTTAACACTTAGAGCCATAATTGAAGAAGCAAGGGCCAACAAGCGTAAGGTTTATTGTTGTTTTGTTGACTTTCAAAAGGCATTTGATACTGTACCTAGACACCTTCTAATCCAACGGCTTCGTGACCTCCAAATTCCAGAGCATTTGGTTCTTCTTGTGATGACACTCTATGAAAAGGTGGTTGGCCAAGTCCGAACTCCTACTGGTTATACAGGTGATATCAATAGCACCATTGGTGTTAAACAAGGCTGCCCACTTTCTCCTACTCTATTTGGTCTCTACATTGATGAACTAGAGCACATCATTGCAAATTCCGGTCTTAGAGATGATGGTTGTTTTTATATGATATCATCATTGCTATTTTATTATTTGCGGATGATATCATTCTCATGTCACATATTGTTGCAGGCCTACAACGACACCTTAAGCTCTTTTTGTGATACTCATGGCTTACAAGTGAACTTAAAGAAAACTAAGGTCATGGTATTTAATACAACCAAGAGGGTTGCCCATGCAACTAACCTCATGTACAAAGGACACTTGGTGGAAGTGGTCTCCTCTTACACTTATCTTGGAGTGACTTTCATGGGCCCTCCTTTGAACATGCTTCATGCAAAGAAAAGAAAGATTATGTAAAGGTTATGCAGCCCTCAATACACTTGAGAGACAATGTTTCCAGCTTCAATTTCAAGATGCCAACGCAAAATTGCGCATTTTCCAAACTCTAGTGACACCAACAGTGTTGTATGGTTGTGAGATTTGGTGCCCTGATCTTTGGCACAATAGTTGGGCTTGTGTTAATAGAGTACTCGTCTCCATGCTATCCGAGGACTCTTGCAAAACGCTCGGTTCCACATGCAATCATCTTGGTTGAGTTTGGCACGCACCCTGTCTCGTATCTCAACTATATTCCATCTTATGATGTTACTCCATAGACTAAGATGTATGGCAGAGATACACCAATTGGGCAAAATAGATACCCCTTGAGGCTCTCAATCATCCATGAGGCTATGTGAATTGGGGATCCAAACCACTTGGTATGCACATTGTACAACTTTCCTCCAAAGCATTGGATTGGATATTAATCGCCTTCCTCCTCTCACATTCTCTATTAATTCTCCCCACATGCCTAAAAGGGAAATTCATAGAGGAATTAGAGAGGAGATCTACAAAGCTTACATAAAATCAATGTGGATTGAACCATTAGAACCATTGCCAACAAAAATGCACCACTATTTGGAGCATTATCTCCAAATTGAAGATGAACGTGTCATTCCCCCCAAATACATCAGGTTCCCACTTGGTTTGAGATTCCCCTTGGGTCAACTACGAGTTTTCTCTCATCAGCTTCACATGGAGACAAAGCACTACATTCCTAGAGACCAACGCACTTGCACACTTTGCAACAATGAACCTGAATCAAAGGAGCACTTTATATTTTGTTGTCCTATGTACTATGAGATCCGTGGTAGGTATTATTGTCTCTTCCGAGAAACTCAAGGCTCATTATGGGCCCTTATCCATTATGAAGACCAGAGGTGTGTAGCTTTATTTATCAGGGAGATGACCCAACATAGATATGGCCTCCTCAAACATCATCATGGTAGCCTTGGGTCTCAAACTATTGGTGCATTCCTTCAGCCTTCTACACAACACCGGAGGCATAAACGGGCACATGACTTCACACAACAGTCACGATCTACCAGGCGTAGAACCTCTTAAGCATGGCACATAGACTTGTTGTATCTTGTGTCTTTCCAGTTGCTTCTTGTATTTTGTTTTGTATTTGTTTTTACCTTCCTGCATTGTCTTGTTCTCTTTGCTCCTCTTGTAGTCCCATTAACCTTTTTGGTTACTTCTGGACATTAATTTTTAAATTAAATTAAATTAAATTAACAAGCATGATTTGAGAACGGACTCAAACCGGATTTTTACTTGAATTTTTTTACTCCAAGTTGGGTACTGTTTGTAAGGGAGACAAGTCCCCTTGCTATTGGGGACTACTCACCACTTCGAAACAGGATGAGAGAAATCTCCCGGGAGTCATCCTTTTGGAAGATACGTCTCAAAGGGCGGGGTGTACCGTCCCCAAGAGTTCACCTTTTGGGGACATGGAAGCAATTTCCCAAGAGTTTTCCAAAGCCTCGAGAGAACTCATCCCGAAAAAAAAATTCTTGGGGTTACAAAGACAATTCCCCTCATTTTTGGCATAAGCATCGTAGTTTTTCCTTATTTATGTTCATGAAAAATGCTTATTTTAGTTAAAAAAAAAAAAAAGAATTATCATTTTGTCTTCAATGCTTCATGTGGTAACCTATCATACTTAAAACACTCACCTTGTCAAGGCTTGAGTCCTATTTTCTCATTGGGTTATGAATGTTGTTTTTATTTTTAACCACAAACTAATCCTTTCCTATGGTGATGTAAACTAGTTCACCTAGAATAATTGTTCTCAAGCTTATTAGTCGAATTATTGGCCTCTATTTCCAAATAACAAGGACCTTTGTATCAAAGCAAGGATTAACAACTAGAATGTTTGGGTAAGATACGGGTATAGGTTCGGTATGCTGAAATGGAAAATTTTAAAAAAACCTGGATGCAGTACACTTTTGGGTACATTATATATATATAATGTACCCAAAAGTGTACTGCATACCTGAGGTTTTTAAAATATGTATATATATATATTTAAAGAAGCATTTGCATACTTAATGAAATTTAATACTCATACATTGCATACTTAATGAAATTTAATACTCATACATTGCATACTTATTGAAATTTAATACTCATACAACTTAAAATCATTCATAGAACATGAAAACAAATTTCCAATACTTTGAGAATTGAGACTTGAGTTTGTATTGATTCATAATGTTCAAAACATAATAGTTAATAACATAGACTGTATTATAGATTTGATAATTCATTATTAATGCCTTAAGCTTGAGTTAGATGTCTCATTGGACATTAAAAAAACATTTAAAGTTTGTCGCTTGTAATATGTAACTAGCTTGGAAACCATAAGAAATTGTCCTCAATTCTTCTAAAATTGTGTTATGTGTTCTCTATGCCTCTGCCCTGGCATTGGTGCCAAAGATTTACCAAACAGTTGGACATCCATGCCGGCAAAGGGTATTCCAAGAATCCAAACCCATTCTTGGCTAACAATTTCTTTTTAAAAACCTCGGGTACAGTACACTGTGGGTACATTCGTACAATATATTTTTAAAAAGTAAAAATATAAATATATATATAAAAATTTAAAGAAAACAACAAGCTTATAGTCTCAGCAACCTATAAAATATTAGAAGCCAACAACAAGCTTATTATGAATTAGAAGCCATCTAAAGCAAGATTTCTTTGACTGAATACAAGAAGACCACAAAACATTAAATTTATGAGTCCATCTACTAATGGGCTCACAAACATTCCACTTATTGTTAAGGCCCAGGGAAAGGTTTGGGGAGAAGGCAATCTTTTCATAGAGTTGTTTGGAGGTAGCCTCTTGGAGAGGGGGCCCTTTGAGCCACCTCATAGTATCCCAAAAGTCATTCTCATCCTCCATAATTAGTCCAGTAGAGGGAGCTGTGAAAGAATTTCTGAGCATTTTATACATTCTGAACTGAGATTGAGGAAGCTTATAGAAAGCTTTAAGGTTTGTCCATTCCATCCACTTCCCAAATCTGTACAAGTCATGAAATATTTTAATTCCTTTCTCAAACCAAAGGAGGGCAGAACAGCCTCTTGTCAAGGCAAGGATCTTGTCATTATATTTCTGATTCGACGAAATCGATTTGTAGGCTTGGCACCTAATGTCAAATGAAGAGAAGATAGGCTGCCCAACCACCAAGTGCTTCACTTGTTCCCATGCCTTCCAAATTGACTGAAGAATAAAGGACCCATGAGGAGCAACAAGAAAGCCCCCAAATAGTAAGTCAGCCAAAAAGTCCTTTTCATCTCTCTTGACCCTTCGGAGCCTATTGGCAATATTTAATCTCACACGAACTTTCCAAAGTTCAATTCCAGTCAAAGCCCTCATGTTTTATTTATTTTTTTGCACTTTTAAAAAAAAAAGAAAAACTGTGGGTACATATCCACAGCGTACACGGGACATACCCATACCCATACCCGGTACGTACCAAGCCTGGTACAAGGGGGTCTAGGGTGTTTCAGTACAGTCAAGATTAACAATGAACATTTCAACTATGCTCTTTTAGTATATCTAGTCCATTATTTAAACACTGTTATTGAAAACCTGCAAGATCTGTTTCCTTCCCACTGCATAATTATTTTTCCTTTCAGATGCCTTGGACTCTGAAGACAACCTCTGTAGCCTATATTTGAAATTTGAACCTATATCCTATGATGTCCCTTCTTGTTTTCTAGATTATTTTGATATCCATTCTAGTTATTGATGTACATGTAATTCCTAACTTATTTCTCTTTTCCGCTAGCAAGGAAGCAGTAACATGGATTTCTTCTTAGTATGTGTGCTTTCATTTGACCTAACGGTAAAAGCTGATGAAGGAAAGGATTGATGACAATGCCATGCAAGGTATGGCCTTGGATGATAAGCAGTTATTAGCACTAGTAAGGAATTATAGGAGAGAATAGGGACCTAGCATTTAAAAATATGTTTTCTTGGAAGAATTTAAATATAGAAGAAAAAAATAATACAAGGATGTCAAATTTCTTGCTTTAGTCCTCTTCTTTTAAGTCAGTATTGAAGCAAAAGTCGCCCTTATTGATTCCCAACAATGACAACTACATATTAGGACTGTCTCAGTAGTGAGAATTTCTAGTACACGTCCATAAATAATGATGTCTGTAACGCTAAAATCTCCACTTTCCCATAAACAGTTGAAACTTGAAACATGTACAATAGAATGTGACAATGTATTACAGAATGTGTTATACTTGTACAATACCCCAGCTAAACAACAAATACATGTAATAGAATAGGCAAATATGTCAAGTTTGGGTTTGGTGAAATCTTTGTCCACAATAAGCTTGCCATGTTGCTTGGGATAATGGCTGGATTTGAATAGAAAAATGCTAGGCCTCTAACAATAATCAGAATGCCAATTTGTATGAGCTCATAAGGAACTATCTTGTTATGAATAAGTTAAAACTTGAATTCCATATCCAACTCCTAATGAGATTCAATCAAGTGGAGGCATTACTGTCAGAAAGTGGACCTAGAAAAAGAGTTTGTTTTCACAACTTGAGATTTAAAAGCATGTCATTGAAGATCTGTGTGATTCATGCCTCGCTGACCCAGGGCAAAAATTATGGGCAAAATGTTTTACAGCTTCCAGATGAAACTTTCTTTCTCTAGCCTTTGTAAAGGTAGAACTTCAGCTTTTCTTCTTGAGGCCATTACTCCTACTAACATCAACAATGCAGGCAGCCATGGGATTTCTCTGCTGAAGTTAGCTGTGTTCATGAAAAAACTGGTTCTTCAAGGAATGCATCTGACACAGCAATGCTCACACCCTGCAGCTTTCGTAGTGCTAATGAGGATAAGGATAACGGATGAAAAAGTCTCGAATTTTGTAAGACATACAAAAGCAGGGACTGTTTAACATTCAAATCTTCAAGTACAGACATTACTGGTCTGCTGACAGATTTTCTTCATGCTGGTCTGATGATTAAAGACTTCTATGATGCAATTTCCTAAAGAGGTGGTCTGTAGCTGCAGTCTGGAGCTGGAGTGTTCTTTCTGTATTGCTAGAGACTTTTTGGCCCTGCTGTTTTTTAATAGTCTTTCATGCTTTTTCCTTTTGAAAACTCTAGCGACTTCCATAGCTTTTGGTTGAAACTGGCTGTTAAAATATATAACTTTGTGGAGCCAAACAATGTAATGTCCCTTTCTAGGGCTGAAACTGGAAATAAGGGTTTGGCCTTAAACCCAAATGAATCAAATCTGAAATTGCACCTTCAAACACACAAACATCAATCTAAAACAGCTGAGAATGCTCTTCAAACAATCAACACACAATATCAATCAGCCCTCTAGGGCAGCAAACTGCATATGAGGTTCACATCAACATTTAACCATGCAAATAGAGCTGAAATGCCACCAAATAATTTATCCAACCATGGCAATATTTATCAATCTCAAATACATCAAAAATATGGAGAAACAAATGATAAATCACAGCTGTAATTAATTTTTATGACAACCATACAGCCAAACCGAGGGCTAGAAAAAATAGATAAACTTCTCCTAAAATCACCAAAATGTAGATTCCGGCCTTATAAAATATGAAGAACAAGAATACCAGCTCAAAATACCAAAATGTGCCCTAGAAGGCACCGAACTCAACCCTCAAGCAAGTTGCCTAGGGCTGGAAATGAAGATCAGCTGCATAAAATCACTTTGAAGTACCAATGTGACCTCCGTGTGAGATCACCCTTGCACACAAGAGGGTTTCATCCCCTAGTGTGATCCTATTGAAGGGTTTCGTCTTCAATAGGTGACCAAGGAAGGGTTTTCGTCCTTCAATGGCAAGAAGAGAAGCTACTTGCTCCACCTCCAAGAGAAATCAATATCAAAATCAGCATAACCCTCCTTTAGCAAGTCGAACCACCTTATATAGGCCTTGAAGATGTCAATGGGCAAATAGAATCCTCTAGAGAGGCCGACCCCCCTTAATGAAGGAAAAGAACATTGAAGTCACCATGTAGGCCTCCACAATACCGACCTCCATAATGAAGAAATAGAAATCTTCCTTGCATTGTTTGACAAATCTTCCACTACCTAGTCAAACCACTCCAATGCCATGATAAGTAAATAAAATAAATAATTACTAAAGTACAGCACTTAAAACCATGGCGAGGTTCCTCGCTTACTCCTTCCTTCAAGGCCAAGGTAAGAGGAATGGGCATAACGTCTTCCGTATCAAACTAGCTTGGAAAAAGGGACATTACCAACGTTGTAGTTATTTTAGGGCAGTACCTTGCTCGTTTTTAACTCTGTTTCTATGTTGATTGCTGCTATTCATCGACTAGCATGTTTGTGTGAGGGAGGGCCAAGCTTTTCCCTCATTTAATCAATCAACAAAAAAGAAAAGCTAAAGAAGAAGAATATCCCTAGTATGTCCTAACACTCATTAATGATGAATTGTGATATTTGTGGTGACAATACAACTGTCCTCTTGACAAGATATGGTGAATATACCAATGTCCTCTTGCCAAGATATTACTAGAAGCATAGTTACCCACCCTTCAAAGGGTGTTTCAAAAGAAAATAGATTAGTAAATCCTTGTGGAACTCATACACTCACCAAATACAGTAATTACTGAGTTACATTTCCAGTTAATAAAAAAGATCTTATTCAAACCAGCATTGCTGCTACCACTTCAACTCAGATTGCTAGTATGTGGTGAGACTTGAAAAACCATAGGTTTGATTGAACAAGAAACCTCAGAGGGTTACTCACCATGGTGATCAGCGTCAGTTCAGTTTTTGGGCATGTACACAGATTACTGTGTTATCATGCTAATCCTAGTGGCATCAAAGGCATATCACGGAGGTAGTGTGTGAAAATTTGTAATGTCTCCTTTCCAGAAGTAATTAACTCTAGATACCCAAAGCCTATTCTTATTATTTTCCGTAGGCTAAGGGAAAATTAAAGAGAAATAAATTACTTTAAATGGTCAAGAGTATTTTTATATTTTAATTGGAAAAAGGACACTTAAATTATATTTTTAATCCAAAAAGTAGAAATAGAATAAAATAATAATAGAATGATGAACTTCTGTTATGGGAGCCAAAGATAGAATAATTAAATGGAAGAATTCTATTATGGGGGCACCAAAGATAGAATGGGTTGCATAAGCATCAAGATCTTATTTTAGGATGGGGTGCCAACATGGGAGAAAGGATAAATGTAATGTTTTTTCCCACTTGAAGCTATTATTTGGTTTTCTTGCATTATAGAGTCAGCCTTTTATAATAAGCATTGGCGCCAAAAAGGAGGATATAAAAGAAGATTAGAGCAGCCTTGGGGCATTTTATTCTACTTGGGCATTGTGAGCTTGTTGCTCCTTGTTTATCCACTTGAGGACAAAAACCCTCTTGTGAAGTTTCATTGAAGGATGAATACCCTTTATGTGGCTTGGGCAAAGGACGAAAACCCTTCATCATTGATTGGTCTTGAAGTGAAGAGCTGATTTGAAGATATATTTGTAATTTTCAGCTGGTATTTGAATTATTTAGGGTGGAGCGACCTACCTTGGGTAGGGTTTGGAACTATTGGTGAAGAATTTGAGAAATCTAGTTTCATAATCTGATTTGCAATATTTTTAAAGGCTGGAATCTAAAGTTTGATGAATTTAGAGGGTTTCTAGACCCATATTTCATATTTTTCTTGTGGCTGCAATTTTCAGTTCATATTTAATTTCCAGCAAAGTGTATTCTTCAACATTTCTTTGTGATTTTGGCTTATAATATTCCATAAAATATTGGCGAGTTGGTTTGTGGTGTTTTGTGGTGATTTTTGGCATTTTTGGTGATAGTTCAAGTCGCTGATTTTACTCTTTCAGTCTGCTGCAATTTAAATTTCAGATCTGCATTTGGTGTGTTTGGTTGAAACCCTCAAAAGGGTTATTACAGTGGTATCGAACACGAGATCTTCAAAGGCCTAGGGTTTCAATGGAAGAATTCAAGTTTGAAGAATTGATGGCACAGCTGAACCATAACCCACAGATCTCGAGGAAGCAACAACGGTGCATGGAAGGGTAAGATCTCTATTTTTGATGGCACTAACAAATCTTCAGTGAGATCATGGTTGTCAGAATTGGAGGCATACTTGCAAACAAACCCTATGTGTGTGGAGGATGCCCTCAAATTCATCCCTTGTCATTTGGAAGGGATAGCTAGAGATTGGTGGTACCATGTGATAGAAACCCAAGAAGGGAAGAATCAGTTTGCTTCTTTGATGATCTCAATTAAAAAATCATGGGAAGGTTCGATGTGCAAACTCGCAAGGATGAATCCCAAGGTAAAATTTCATTGATGTTTGATGATATTCCTTTGGTCTCTAATGATTGTGAGTGTGCAAAGTGTTGAAGAAAACCCAAAATTATTGGGTACGATTAGGGAGGAGCCCTTGGAAGCAATAGAGGCTCCCATCACTCTTGCCAATGACGAGTCATTGACTGATATTCAGAACAGCAGTACAAAAGAGCATGTTTTTGAGGAGAAAACCATGGAACATAAGCCAAAAGAAGAGGAAAAATTAGATTTGCATATGGGTAAAGTGAAGTTGGTAATAGAGGACCAATTTCCAAGTGTGAATGAAGATAATGAGCTTGCTGGAATTTCGAAAACAGCAGCTCATTGGAGGCAAATTGAAGGTGTGCATGGCTCGGGAAAGGACCACAAAGAGGCCCCATGCATGTGCCAACAAGGCATGAACAAATGCAAGGAAGAAACTATTCCATCCAGCAAGGGAATCATGTCAAGAAGGAATGCTGCTTTAAACTCAGAATTTCTGAATATTATGGGCAGCCCACAGTATGAAGGTATTTCAATTTTTGCCTATGTATCATTTCAGATTTTCTACCATGGACGGATGGTTAGGAGTACTCATGTTTCATGTATGTTGTATCCTCTTTTGTCACCGTTGATTGAACACCTTTGTGCACATCATACTTCATGGGGTAAGGAGGTAAGAAGTGTTGTTTTTTGCAAAGAACATATAGACACTTGGGCTCAATTTCTATGGTGTTTTCACAAGTGGTATATAAGTGCTATGAGGAGTCCTTCAAAAGAAGGAATACCTGATTTCAAAATCAGTATGGAAGGAAATAATGGTGATTCTAATTTTCAGTCTCATATGTGGTTAACCCATGGTCCCATAATAATGGGAAAGCTAGAAAGAATGGAATGGATGGGCAGCATTCTTACTATAAAATGTGGCACACATCACCCATTCCGGGTGAGGAGTCTTCTTCATGACCAAAGGGTCACCATGCTTATAGAGAATGGCAATATGCATCAGTTTATTGAAGAAGAATTGGCAAGAAGGATGGGGCCAAACAAGGCTGGTTTCAAAGGCTTCACAGTCACCATAACTTATGGAACATATCCTCTTTGCACAAGGAAGATACCACAGCTCGCTATTCCCATGAAAAGGTATGAATTTTGCATTGACTTGTTTTAAGTTCAGCTGAGGAACCTATGGGTTTTGGGGTTCAAGAGCTCCAAACTTTGGGGAAAGAAATCTTCAAAATCCACAAGAAAGGATTGAAGTTCCACCCACCAAATGAAGAAGTCAGAATTTTTGAAATCAGCTATGGGAAGGGTAGTCATGTTAAGCAAGGAAAATCTGATTTCATTTCATTACCAGCAGTAGAGAGGGGACTGATTTTAGCTAAGAATGCAAAGAGGAATGTTGCAAACAATATCATAAGGAGGATAAAGAATGAAGGGAAAATGAAACATAGTCATTGGAGCAATCACACCCATACATGTGCGAAGAAAGAAGGTACACTTCTCACATATTTTAGAATGAATATAACAGCTGATTGCATATTCTCAGTTCCTCTAGAGCCATTTTCAGTTTCTACCACTTACCAATCATATGTGGACCTCATATTCGGTAAGTACTTACAGAAATTGGAGCTTGTTTCTTTTGATGATGTCTTGAGATATAGCAAAGCATGGGTGAAACATCTATGACACCTTAACATAATAATGAGTGTTTTAGGACAGCAGTCTTTACTTGCAAAGAAATTTAAATGTGGATTTGGTTGGAGTAAAATGTTGGACCAAGGGTATATCATAGAGCCTCGAGGGGTACATGTGGAGCAACAAAGGATACACTCCATACTTGGTTGGCCTCCTCCCATCTCCATTTCACAACTCAAGAAGGTAATGTATTCATGCCAAATGTTTGTTGTACTTGATTCTTCTCTTACATTTATGGTGGAATTCGATGCATAAAGTGAAGGAATAGGGGTTGTTCGATACAAAATAAGCATCTTGTTGCATTAGAAAACAAAAACTCAAGAAACATGAGCTGAATCTTCACAATTATGATGAGAAGATGATGGCCATTATGCATGTCTTGGTCAAATTTAGGCCATATCTTGTTGATGGGTCAGCAATGTACAAGCTTTTGGAAATATGTGTATATATGTCTGAGAACAAGAGACCAGCTTCGGTTTTGACATCATATATGTCAAGAAGAAAAACATTGTAGCAGCGGATGCCTTATCTTGGAAACCAACTCTTCATGGGAATCAATAAGGGTCTTCACAAGAATAAGTCAAGGACTTGGAGCAGCTAAGTTTGTATGGGGTTTCAGCTGAAGATGGTGAGTTTGTGGTACTTGTTTGGGTACCTAATACTTCTACATCTATCATATTACTAAAGCTCACATGGGTTTGCCATATTTGCATCATTTTTATGCTGCTGATCACAATAATTTCAGTCACGAACAGCGGTGTCCATGTGCAATTTAAGAAGGTTTCCTTGCATGACAAGGATAGTGGTGAAGCTCCACTAGTGAAGACACTCCCCAAGCCACCCTAGTGCTAAATTGGATGGAATCCCAGGTGACTTACTGCTGTTATGATTTATTTTCAGCCTACATGCAAGCTATGTTGAATGATGTTCTCATGATCCGAATAGAAAGATCCATTGAGGGACAACATGCGAGGTGTGGGTGATGGAATAAGTAGACTCCAAGCATTTGATTTTGATATTGAGTATGTGAAGGGAAAGCATAATGTGGTTGTGGATGATCTATCGAGGATGCCACCTTCATCATTAGAGGATGTGGGACTTCATAATGAAGGGAAATGTTGGCTAGATTTTCTGCATAGCATAAAACCTAAGCGATCATGAGATAAATCTCTCTCATTTACCGGTGAGGCTCCCGTGTCGATTTGTCAATTAAAGTATACTAATATCTATATAGGGTTTTACTTTAATTGTTCGGCTCATGAACCATAGTTCATCTGATTTACTTGATAAGTAAGTAGTTGTTTAAAAGAAAGGAAATATTTTTAGAAGAAGGAAAGGGAATTATATAAACACGAGAGAAGAAATGGGGAGGATGTGCATCCCAATCAATAGATAAATGAGTTGATTGCATGCACATAGAAAAAACCAATAGATATAAACACAGAATTATAAGCAAAGGTAGCTCTAGATCTAGATCGAAATAACACAAAGTCTATTAAAAGATCTAAGATAAAAAAAAGAAACACAATACACCGTGACACAAAGTTCTCGGAAATTTGCTCTGTATAATCCTTTGCTTCAAGTGGCTCTCAAGAGTTTCAAAGACAAAGTCTAGAACACAAGGTTCTTGCTTACAAATTCGATCATTAATCCGAAGGTTCTTCCTCTACTTATAGAATGTAGAGGGGCAATTACAAGTCGAAAGTTTTTAGTTGAAGCGGCACATGTGGAAGTCGAAGGAAAGAAACAATGGCGATCTCCATCCTAGAATTCCTCTTTGCATGACATGTATGATTTGTTTGAAAATAGAACCTTCTATTTTGCACGTCCGCCACCTATCTCCAAGTAGTTGACTTCTTCAAGTAATGGCTTTTAAACCAATCACTTAAGTTGTATAATTTAATTGATTGCTCAATTACTTTAATCGGAGAAAAAAGAAGGAAGAGGAAAGCTGCGATCTTGTTCTTTTTCATGTCTGCACGCGGTGATTCTTTTGCCTTTGATTTCACTTTGGATCTCGGGAGTAATTTGGATCGGAAGCAGTGGAATTTTGCCTTCGCATTGCATTTCTCTTTTATCCTTGAAACTTTTGTAGTTCTCCTCCAGTACATGCATCAATGCAATGTTTGCCGTAAATAACTCATCATCCTTATTTTTAATTGCATATGAGCAATTAAAAATTCTGGAAAGCACTCTAGATGAATGAAAATTCAATGAAGGCTTCAACTGGAAGATGGGAGCATTTGCACAAGATCTTGGAAGGAATTTTCCATGCACTGACTTCTTCACAGGCTGCATTCGAAACAAGAGGATGAAGCCTTTGTGCAGGAAGCTTTTGCAACTATGAGATCTGCATATGGATATGGATCTGCACTGCGCATAACAAACTCTAAAGAATGAACTACGGATGGAAAAGCTGCAGCTCGAATAATTCCATTGCTTTTAATGACGCACGCACACATGAGTGCGCAGTCTTTTCTGCTCTGGATCTGTCTATCAATTCAAGAAGAGGTTAGAGCCTAGATCCATGTCTCTAATATCTCGCAAATTTGGAAGTGATGCATGACTCGTTGTGCTTTCTTTTTCATCTCTCTTTGCCATGGCTTTGTCTATCTTTGTCTCGAATAATTCTTTTTTTCTTCTTACTTGGCGGATTTCTTCAACACTTGTGCAGATCTGGATGATTCTTCAGATTCGGAGGATATATGCAATGTATTGGACATTGATTAAAGCTCATTTTCTTTTGTAAAGCACCTGTAATGAATTCCTACAATTAATTCAGACAAAGATGGCCACCGGAGCATGCACAGTGAATTTTAATTGTAAAAATCTGCACTTTTCAAGCCTGCTGCCCCAAAAATTGATGTTTAATTTGCACATAAAGAGAGCATGAACTTTTCCAACTTCACCTTAGCACCTGTAACACTTATGCAAACAATTATGCAAACACAAATCAACCTCCTTCAAAGCATGCGCCAAATTTGGAAGCTTTTAGCCTTGTTTTCACCTTTGTCTGAGCAAAATCCTTCTTCAAATGGGGCGCACTTTTCCTCTTGGCTGCAATTCTTTACCTGTGAATTAAATAATTCACCCTTATGGCAGCCCATGCTTATATAACCCTCACAATTCTATAATTAATAATTGCCCTTCCTATTCCTAGCAATTAATTAATTAAAAATCATGCTCTTCTCTTTAACTGATGTGCTAAAATAGCATGTTTAAGGACAGCCATCCAATAAATTAAATTAATTTAATTTAATCATCCACTCTTCACTTCACTTAAGCTTCACAGTGTGCTTTGACCATAGCCACTAAAAATAGAATTTAATTTAATCAATTAATACTTTAAAAAATATTATTTCCTTCTCAAAAGGGGCTGCATTAAATAAATTAAATTTATTTAATTTTGGAATTCTATTTTTAAATTTCTTTTGTCCACTTCCCTTTGTTGACTTTTCCACAAGCTGGGTGCCAAAATTGGGTGAATAAATATTAACAAATATTTATTTAATGCATTATTATTCACCCAAGGTGGGTCGCACTTTTTGGAATAATAGAATTCTATTTTTAAAAACACATGGCAATGGGAATTTTTACCTTGCAAGGCAGCCCCGAAAATCCCATGATCCACTTAAGTGATTTGACTTTGACAATGGGATTATTTACCTGCAAGGCAGGCAATAAAATCCCATGATTTCACTTAAGTCATTTTTCTTTTATTTCACCATGGGAATTTTTACCTATGCAGCAGAAATAAATTCCCGCCGCCCGCTTTGCCTCTAATTTTTCCACTGCAACTTAAGTGAATTTTCTATCACGGGAAAAAGTACCCTGCAAGGCAGGCAATAAAATCCCACCTGCCTGCTGCTTCTATTTTTCCCACTGCAACTTAAGTGAATTTTCTATCATGGGAAAAAGTACCTTGCAAGGCAGGCAATAAAATTCCACCTGCCTGTTGCTTCTATTTTTCCCACTGCAGCTTAAATCCTTTGTTTTCAAAAATGCACCTATCCCCGCAGGGGCTTTTCTGTGCACGACTTTGTTTTTTCCCAGTGATCCAAACCTCCGATGGTGACTTCCTCCGGGCATAATGTGCGTATATGTTCTCCAGCTGCTCCAAGCCAAGAATCGGGCTTACCCGGCAAAGGAATTGTTCTAGAGAAATTTCACAGAAAACGAAACGGGACAACACAAAAACACGAAAAATTGTCAAAAGTCACAAATAAAGCCCAAAACTCATTCCTTGTTAAAATCTTTCGTACAAGGAATAATGATATGTTCAATTATAACGAGTTAAAACAGAGCGCAAATAGCCTCATACGGGGCTCAAAATAATTAAATACAAATTTCCCATGAGACAAATCCCGGATTGACGAGAATATAACAATTTTGGATAGTCTGGGTATTTGGCAAAAAAAAGGCTAATATGGCTCTTTGGGAATATCTTGACACAATACAAGAACTTTCGAGCAATAAAAACACAAAAGCGACCCATTATTTTATAAAGACGAAATTTTTTCGAATAGGGTATCACAGATTTCGGGATGAAATTTGTGTACACCGAGAAAGAAGAAGATGGGACAGCGGATACATTGGGTTTGCAATTGCTTAGAGACAAGCAATTTTGGGAAGGGAGGACTGTAATGTCCCTTTTTCCCACTTAAGAGCTGATATTTGGTCTTCTTGTCATTCCTTCTCCATGGCAAAGAAGCAAAAATGAAGGAGAAGACCCTTGAGCATCTTTATAATATATTTTATCTAATATTTTTATATTTTTTTAGTGTTTTCTTGCATTATACAGGTCGGCCTTTTCTAATTGAGCATTGGCGCCAAAAAGGAGGATATAAAAGGAGATTAGAGTAGACTTGGCGCATTTTATTCTACTTGGGCATTGTGAGCTTGTTGCTCCTTGTTCATCCACTTGAGGACGAAAACCCTCTTGTGAGGCTTCATTGAAGGACGAAAACCCTTCATGTGGCTTGGGTGAAGGATGAAAACCCTTCATCATTGATTGGTCTTGAAGTGAAGAGCTGATTTGAAGATATATTTGTAATTTTCAGCTGGTATTTGAATTATTTAGGGTGGAGCGACCTACCTTGGGTACGGTTTGGAACTATTGGTAAAGAATTTGAGAAATTTGGTTTCATAATCTGATTTGTAATATTTTTAAAGGTCAAAATCTAAAGTTTGATGAATTTAGAGGGTTTCTAAACCCATATTTCATATTTTTCTTGTGGCTGCAATTTCCAGTTCATATTTAATTTGCAGCAAAGTGTATTCTTCAACATTTCTTTGTGATTTTGGCTTCTAATATTCCATAAAATAAATATAAAATATTGGCAAGTTGGTTTGTGGTGTTTAGTGGTGATTTTTGACATTTTTGGTGATAGTTCAAGTCGTTGATTTTACTCCTATCTACTACAATTTAAATTTTAGATTTGCATTTGGTGTGTTTTGTTGAAAGCCTCAAAAAGGTTATTCTGATAAAGCAAGTTTATATTGTTTACTTCTATTTTTGGATGGGGTGCCAAAATGAGAGAGGATAAAGTAATTTTTTATTGTTTGTTGAGTATAAATGTAACTCCAAAAGGGGACACCAACTTTGGAGAAGGCCTTAGAAGTTATAAAAGCAGATTTGGAAATTTATCTACTACTTCATTGTCTGCAAGTAGCTTTGGCTTCTATATCAGCAATAGGGGACGAAAACTCTCATTTGCGTAGAGATATGAGGACAGAAACCCTCATATCTAAGTGTGGCAATTCCATTCAGGGGTTGCAGTGATCATTCAAGGTACATGTATTCTTCCCGGTTCAACTAGGGCATCATATTGGGGTTGTTTTCGCATTCAAAAAACAGCAAGTACAACTAGGACGTGCCCCTTTGGAAACATATTTCAGTGTTGGCGCCACATCTAAAAGCAGTTTTCAATCATAGCAATTTGCATATTCTTATCTTTTGTGAAAAAAATTGTATTCAGACATTCTAGTGTTTTTATTAAAGCTGATTTGAAATAAATAAATAAAGTTTGTTTTTTCCTACATATTGTGGTGGTTGTTTTTAATTAAAAAAATCATATTATTGCAATTGTCATAGAAGTTAGTATTTCATACTATTTCCTAGGGTTTCGTGCAAATATCCAGATTTATCTAAAGTTATTTGACAAGGATATCACAATGGTATCAGAGGGAATTTCCTCCCATCTTGTGGAAGAGGGAAAAAGGGAAGAAAAGTTGCACTTTTGAACTTCATGCATGGTAGTTACAAAAAAGTTAGGTACTAGCAAAGGGAGAAAAAGAAAGCTTTAGAAACAACTAGAGGAAGGATTAAGGTAACAAGTTCCAGAGGTCGTTTTTGAGGAAAAGATGGAAGTTATGGGTAACAATAACAGGGATTCAAATGAGGCCCGTATTGATAGGCTTTTGCAAGGCCAAGAACAGTTAGCTGACATGATGGCTCAATTAGTCCACACCATGCAAAACACAAATGTGCAAAGAGCTTCAAATGGTGAAGGAGTTCTTCAGAGGTGAACAATAACCAGCACACTCAGAGGACAATCACCGGTTCTATTGTCAGGCCCTTCCAACCTGATTTCCTTCATAGGAAGGAAGTAGTTCTAAAGGTGGAAATTCAACCATCTATAGTGGATGATATTCTTTCATCGGCTATGAGGAGTACTGGGGGTAGTTCGGGTGAGATTAGAGAGCCTATATCACTCGCCAATTTCATGAATCTGAAGAAAAGTAGGGGTGGACCAAAAGTTGAACCTAGGCCACAAACTAATCAGAGGGACCTATAGCTTAGGAAAGTTGTCACTCCCTACTTTTGATAGTTCAAGTAAGAGTACAGCTCGTGCATGGATACAAAAGTTGGATACCTTCTTATCACTTAGGCCAATGATGGAAGAGGAAGCCATCAAATTTGCAACTCTGCATCTAGAAGGTATAACACATGAGTGGTGGTACCATGGGCTAATCACACAAGGACACAATCACATCCACTCATATGGTGAGTTCAGTGACAGGTTGATAGAAAGATTAGACAAAGTTGTTCCAGAAATACATTTCCAAGAATTAGCTTAACTCAAACAACTATATTCGTAAATGACTATGTAGCTAAATTTGAAGCTTTCCGTGATGGTACCTAACGTAACAGAGTGGAAATTGGTTGTTTTGTTCATGGAAAGTTTAACTAAATCTCTTAGGGGTTTAGTGAAAGCTTTCAGCCCTACCTCTCTACAAGGAGCCATCAAAAAGGCTTTGGATTTGGAGACTTCAGCCCCAAAAGGGAGATATCAGCCTGTAGGACAGCCTACATCACATCCAAAATCAGCACATTATGGGCAGCAGAAAAAAGTCATTTCAATAGGGTGGTTTTCAACTGAAGGAGCTGCCTAAAACTAACAAGGAGATAGAAACGAGAAATGAACTCAAAAGGAAGAAATTGTGTTTTACTTGCAGAGATCCATGGGGACTAGGTCATAGATGTCTTCCCAAAGGACAAATGCACTATATAGAAGTGATATTAGATGATGAGGGGGGAGAAGAGGAATGGAAGTGAACAACGAAGAGGAAGAATCAATAGCTGAAAATAAAGGAGAAGAAAAGACTCAGATAGTACTTTTGCGACACTTTCGGGAGCTCCAGGTATCATCGTTTTAGAGTTCATGAGTACTACATGGGCATAAGGTAACTATTTTGATTGATAGTGGGGCAACTCACAACTTTATTAATGAGAGTTTGGTAGCCCAAAGAGATTTGAAAACAAAGGATTTCTAGGGTTTAATGTTATTGCTGCAAATGGCTTTACTATTCCATGCACCAAGAGGGTGAAGGGATCGGAAATTATTCTTAGTAAGCACAAGGTTTGTGATGATTTCTATGTGGTGGGAGTGCAACGTTTGCATTCGCTTGGAGAATTCACACAAAATTTGCTAAAATTCAAAATCGATGGAGAAGAGGTTGTACTTCATGGTATGGCCAATGGAGCACCTAAGGCTATTACAACAAAGTGGATGGAGAGAGTTTTCCATAACGAGCAAATAAAGCATGGGCAACCCATCGTTTGGTAAGTATTTCCACTTCTTGTACTAATGATAGATCTTATCATGTGGATATATAAACTATTTTGAATGCAGACATTTTACAAATATAACACGGGGAATAAAGCAAATGAAAATTTCGGAATAACAAGGGGACGACTAATAAAAATATATATATTTTACAAATATAACATGAATAAAGAATAATTCAATAACCTAATGATTAATACAAGAAAGTTTGAAGATTGTAACCACTAATGATTAATCCAATATTATTCATCACATAAGCCAAGGCCCAAAATGCTACATTTATATATATTATATTCAATGTTCAAAACTTCAACATGACAATGAAAGACTAAATAGTAAATAGTAAAGCTGAAAATTTAAAACAAGTCTTAGTCTTACTCTTCAATAATCAACATGAGAAGAGTACAACTACACCCACATTACATATGCTACGAAATATTATGTCATGTCTCATAACCAAAATGACATTACATAACCAAAATGACAAGTGACAAGTACAACTCAAAAATCACTATCAGAGCCCTCCGAAGGAACTGTTGCAAACCGCTCCTCCTCACTAGGAGTATCTGTATCAATGTCATCTGCATCTGCAAAGGAGATATCAACCAGTCCTCGCTGCTCCTGATCTTCATCAACCTGCCTTGCATCCTCAGGATCCACATCCCACCGCAATGCTGGGCTCTCCTTGTACGTAGGTGTCTTGCGATCCATGAGCGCTTGAGGCACTATGTGCATGCAAGTTTCTCTGCTCTCTTAGAGGTAAGTCTGTTCCTCTTAAGAGAGTGGATCCACCCATATGTTGACCAATTCCTCTCAGAAGCAGAGGAACTAGAAACCTGAGAAAGAAGACGAATAGCAAGTGTACGTAGCAATCCTGCATGTCCATACAATCGCCACCAACTAACTGGACTCTCATGTGCCAATGTGGTCTTGTCTATCTTTGATGATTTTTTGTAGCCATCCAAATAAGCGAACTTGAGCCAATCAGTTCTGACTCGTGAAGCATCCTCTGCATTATACATTTTTTTAGGGCTTTCAAGAAACCCTTCCTCACCTCCTCATCATCTACTGGGAGAACTCTGCAAGCCTCTCAACATACCACTTCGGATTTAGTGCATATGTAGCCATGTGTAAAGGAGTGTTCGACTTCTCCCATCTCCGCTCGATGATAGGTGAATATCTTGATGGTAGAACTCGAGGTGGGGTCCTTGCTCGAGCAATGACCTTCATCTGGCCAAGCATACTATCAATACATTCGTATATCTCACCAAGGCTAGGGCTCTCAGAATCCCCATATTTTATCACACTGAAAACTGGAGATATTATGGATGTGATATATCTCACATCTATCCAAAATGTTTCATTCACCACAATTGCTTTCACCTTCTTCCCTGCTCTGTCTTCGACCCATCCCACCTAGACCACTCTGATGTCATGACCATGCCTTTGTAATGATTCTATGACTCAGCCATCCTATCTAGCAAAATAAAATATGATGCAAAATGTGTGTCCACTGGCTTGAGGAATTCCTTCCTCAAAAAGCTACGGAAGAGTGCCAATGACGTATGGTGGTTGCAGATGAACATCTGCACATCTCTAGCATCAGCCACTACATTTTTGACCCAATCAATTTTTCCAATATCTTTTAGTGCATTGTTCATGGCATGCACACAACATGGGGTCCAATATATATGTCGGTAATGAGCCTCGACAAGCTTACCTGCTGCCCTGCACACATATGTTGCATCTGTAATAACTTGCACAACGTTGGCAGGGCCAACCTCCTCAATAGCATCTCGCAAAATGGTGAATTGGAACTCTGCATCCTTCTTCTTCCCTGAACAATCAACTGCCCTCAAAAAGTAAGGACCCTCTCTGCATGAAACAATGATATTTATGAGTGGGTGGTGTCTGATATCTATCCACCCATCCATGATGATGCTGCAACCGTGAGAGACCCATGTGCTCCTCATTTCCTCCATCAGTAAATTAACCTTGGAATAGTTCTTATCCAAGATTGTGGTTCTCAACTTCGTGTCTCCTGGGGGCACATAACTCACACCTGCTTTGGCTATCTTAGCCACAGCCTCCTTGAAATAAGGAGAGCGAGCAGCATGAAATGGAATGCCAGTAGCAAAAAAGAATTTTCCAATGGCATCATCGGCCTCCTCTCTAGCCTTTGTATCATACATATCAACAAGTGGATTGGAGGCCACAACCTTCCTCTTCCCCCTACTACTACCAAAAGCATCCAATTCAGACACCTCATAAGATGCACCTGTACCACTACCGGTATTAATTCTCACAGCACTAGAAGGGGTGCCAGTGCCACTAACATGACGGCCACGAACTTCTGGAACCTTTTCCACCATATCTCCATTATACAACCTCACCATTTCTGCCCTCTCTTCAAGTGATAGTTGTCCACACATGCCTACACCTTTCCCCGCAATGTGCAATAAATGTGCATTCAACCTAGTAATGTTGCCTGACCAAGATAATGAGCAAATGTTGCATTTCCATGTTTTAGTGCCCCCTGAAATGTTTGATCTAGGACCTGCATAATTTGACCAAATTGTTTCAAAGGTTTTTTCTTATCAAAAGGCCCCCTAGCATACTTTTTCAACATTTCGGAGGGGCAACTGAACTTGTCCACACTCCCCTGTGAACTAGTAGCAGTATTAGGTGTTTGTGATTGTGTTCCTTCTCCTTGCACACCCATTTCAACCTCATATTCAGCTTGATAATCACTATCGGAACTCATTTTGAAGCTGCAATAATTAAAATACAAAACAATATAACTATACAATACAATAAAACAATGAATGCAATTTTTGAATACATTTAAAAATTAAAAAAAACAGCGATGAATACATTTTAAAAAAAAAAAAAAAAAACAGCGATGAATACATTTAAAAATTAAAAAAAACAAACAATAAAAAAACCCTCCCTTTATGCTTTATCTCATTCCATCACGTGCTAATCCAAATAGGAAAAAAAATACAAACAAATGTAATGCCTTCACTTTCAACTTTGCATTTGGAAATTAAAAAAACAAAACAAAGAATGGTGGTAAATTAGTAATGTATGTACATACCTCTTGCTCTTGCTCTTGCTCCTTGCTCTTTGCTCTTGCCTTCTCTTTTTTTACTCTTGCTCCTTCCTTCTCTTTTTTTGCTCTTGCTTGGTGTGATTAGAATGAGTATGAAATGCTCTTTTTATAAGTTTTTTTGTTGCTTTTAGGGTTAGGTCATGTTAGTTTTAGTTAGAATGCATTAAAAGTTTAAGAAAATATTTAAAAAAACATAAAAATGATTAAAAAAAAGGCATAATCGCCTTGGCTGCCGCGTGAAAGCCATGGAGACACCGTGCGCCCCCGGGACGTCCCTCGAAGTCCCTGGGACGCCACGGCGCACCCAAATCAAGTTTGCACCCGGGACGTCCCGGGTGCGTTTCAGTTTTTAGGGGACGTCCCCTTTTTTTTTTGGGAAATGGGGACGGCAGGGAAACGTCCCGTCCCCGTCCCCAAGTCCCGAGACGTCTGGGACGTCAAGGACATGCTTTATTGATGCCCGACGCGCGCGTCCCGCGTAACAATGCATGGTATAGTATTAAGTGATTTACCATCAGGATTGCCACCGGATAGAGGATTCCAACACATCATAGAGTTGGAAACATGTTCTAAACTTGTCATGATTACTCTTTACCGCCATCCTAGAGTTTACAAAGAGGAGATTGAGAAGACAATCAAAGAGCTTTTGAAGATGGGGCATATCCGGCCTAGTTCTAGCCCTTTTGCTTCTTTCATTGTTTTGGTGAAGAAGGATGGGACAATGAGGATGTGCATTGATTACCGTGCTTTGAATAAGAAGACTATCAAAAATAGGTACACAATACCCAGGATCGATGAATTGATAGATGAGTTACATGGAGCGGTAAATTTTTCCAAAATTGATTTGAGATCCGGTTATCACCAAATCAAGGTAAGAGATGAAAATGTGCCCAAAATAGTTTTTCATTGTCATTTTGGGCATTTTGAATTCTTGGTAATGCCTTTTGGTTTGACCAATGCTCCAGCTACTTTTCAATCATGCATGAACCATGTTTTTAGTGAGCACTTGGAGAAATTTGTTCTAGTATTCTTTGATGACATTTTGGTATACAGTAAGACTTGGGAAGAGCACTTGAAACACTTGGATACAATGCTGGAAATTTTGGAACGCCCAGCTCTCTTTGCAAAAGAATAAAAGTGTGAGTTTGGGGTGACTGAAATTTTATATTTGGGACATGTCATCAATGCCCAAGGAGTACAAGTTGATCAAGAGAAGATCCAGGCAATATTGGATTGGCCTCCACCCACCACTTTGACATAGTTGAGGGGATTCTTTGGTCTTTGCAATTACTACAAGGCGGTTTGTGAGAGGTTTTCACAACTTGATGTCCCATTGACTGATCTGACAAAGAAACTAGTTTTCAGCTGGTGAGAATGAACTGAAACAGCCTTTGATAAACTCAAAAAGGTAATGAGTTCTTGCCCAATGTTTGGTTGTTCCTAATTTTTCTATTCCTTTTGTGTTAGAATGTGATGCATCAAGGGAAGGAGTAGGGGTTGTTTTGATGCAAAAGGGGCATCCCATAGCCTTTGAGAGCCGGAAACTTAGTGAAGTAGAGTGTGGATTCTCTATTTATGACAAAGAGATGTTGGCCATCATGCATGCATTGGCAAAATTCCGGCAATATTTGGTTTGTGGCAAGTTTGTGGTCAAAACTGATCACAATTTTATATTGTTTACTTCTATTTTTGGATGGGAAGCCAACATGAGAGAGAGAGAGGATAAAGTACTTTTTTATTGTTTGTTGAGCATGTGTGTAACTCTAAAATGGGGCGCCAACTTTGGAGAAGGCCTTATAAGTTATAAAATCAGATTTGGGGTTTATTATTACATTCATCTTCAAAATTTATCAACTACTTCATTGTCTACAAGTAGTTTCTACTTCTGTATCAGCAATAGAGGACAAAAACCCTCATTTGTACAGAGATATGAGGACAAAACCATCATATATAAGCATGGTAATTCCATTCAGGAGTTACAGTGATCATTCAAGGTACAGGTATGAGAAAATGTGATCTACAGGTGCCAGTCCTTGAGTAACTTTAGATTTTTTAAAATCTAGATAGTTCGTCGTCTTTGGCAACAATGCAAATTAGTATCAATCCTTGACTTTATTCCCCAACAAATAATGATACAAGTCTTTTTTCCATTTTTGGCACAACAATTCATTTGTGCTCTTTACAGTATTCAGCCACAGCTTTTGATGGCGGTAAATTCATAAGCTCCCAATTCAGTTATTGTGTGAAAGTCATCTTGAAATATATATATACATTAAACTCATCAATTATGTCTATTCGGAATTGTACTTCCATTTACTTTGATGGCAACTAAGGAACCATAACCGTGAAGGGAGATATATATTAGCCTGTAGGAGAAATCTTCATGCATGAGTCTATAACAGAGAGTACAGAAAATTAAAGCAGCAACTAATGATCAATCTTTAGCACTTAAAAGTGTTCTTTCAGCATCAATTACGAAACCTTCCTTATTTTGCAATAACAACTCTAGGGTTGAGGTAAGAGAAAAATATGTAACAAACAATTATGTTAGGATGCTAACCATATCGACCATACAACTTCTATCATTCTTTTGTACAAAGTTCACTTCTTTGCTGCAGATATGTAGCACAAATTGGCACAGCTATTGGGCATTTATTACATGAAAGAATGATGAGATGCACAAGATTCAATACGCAACAAAAGGTCTCCTCTTAAAACCACAAAACCATTCTCCACTACTGATGGCATCATTCTGTATGGTCAACTAGGGCACAAAATCCACACCTGAACATTGCAAACTTGGTTGTATGTTGGTGCAGTTGTTTGGAGAATTTTTCTATATAATGAATGATGAATTTGACTGGGTAATTATAGTGGTCAAAAATGTAATTTTTTGAGACATTGGCTGACAAAAAATCAACTAATTCAAGAAAATTTAAAAATGTGTCTTTCCCTTGTCTTTTTGACAAGTATAGATATGTTATATACCATTGCAAAACCCCCATGACACATTTTCACATGAAAGATATTTCAATCCCAGAATCTATCTTTGGTTACTATTATACTAGATTGTTTTTTGTGTGTTTGATGTCGGTCTTGTATTTAAACTCTAAACTTACTATGATATTTAGGGTTTAGTGATGTAACATTCTCTACGAAATAGTGAGAAAATCCACAAAATCATATCTTCTAACAAAATGATATAAAGCTATCATATGTGACATTACATATAGTATTAAACTTATACAGATCCATAGCTAAGATTTTGTTTGGAAATATGATAATAATAGAATAAAAAGAAATGTGCACATAAAATTGGCAAAAACATTTAAGAAGAATATATAATCACTTGAAACAACTCACCCCATCCATATTAGCATTTTGAGAAGCAACCTCAATATTAACCCTTGATTTCTGCAACTGATATTTTGCTTCACAATTTCCTGCTTTTTCCAAATGAATTGATCTCTCGTCTCCTTTCTCACTAATCTCTTTTAAGAATGAAGAGAAAGTTGAACACTTTGGCTTTCTCTATTTGAATGAAGAAAACATGAGAATTAATGGATCAAAAACAGTAATAGCACAAGATATGAAACCCAATGATTTTGTAGTCAAATATTGTATCCATCCTATATTCATAAAATCATAATCATCAACTTGCTAGAGCTTCGTATTGCATCAACATATATTAACAGTTCGCTAGTCAGAATCCAATAAATAGAGGCAAGGGAGATGACCTTTTCTTCCTTCGGATTTGAACAGGATGGACATATCTTGTTCAAAATATCAACTGTGTCAGCGATTAGATTTGGATTATATATGAGTCTTGGTAAGGTGATACACCCAAAGTGTCCTGCAAAGGAACCAATTTCATTACAGAGGCATGCTGAGCAATTCTTGAAGTCCATTCACAACCAGCGAAAAAGAACCTAGGAAAGAAATCTTCTCACCAAAGAATACTTCGTTGAATTTCAAATTTTAGGTCTTACCCTCACAAAGGTTGGTGTCAGCTCCACCACAGGTAGAGCATTTTTGTTCTTGACTAGGATTTGGATATCCCAGACGCGAGTCCACAAGTTCCTTAGTTTTGTTTATAGATGGGATAACAGATAAAGTTTTCTGAATAAAGGAAAACCATAGAATTATAAATAAGGAGCAAAACTGCTAAAGAAAATATACCCAGACAAGTTCAAGCAAGAAAATGATAAACATCATACTCTGAAGCATGAAAAATATTAAAATAGAATATATATGTTCAATATGCACTGCAGCATCCAAACCAGAAAAGAAGCTTGGGATCAGCTCAGGCATTTTGTCATGCCCACAATTTACACACCCAAAAACAACAGTAAAATTACCGGAATTTTCTGTCTTTCATTGCTTATTACACGACACCACATGGGCTCAAATAGAGTAGCTCAACATCACAAAGGACACTTACACAAGCATGGACCCACATAGACAATAGGATAACACCAGAGCACACTATTTTCAAACTTACTCAAAAAGGATGTACACGTTACAATGACTCAACCCCACACGAGAATCCTAAGGCTAACCATATTCTACAACACATCATTTTCATGGTTACATCTTTATTATAATTAAGTTTCATTGTTTAACCTTATAGATTGAAGAGCATTTAACATATAAGAAAATATTCTCGTTCCCAAAGCTACCTATGCATTTTTTTTTTCATTTTACGTCGTTGTTTAAACCTCCTTATGAATACGAAACATGTGCTCATACCTCAAGGTTGTATGTTTCCTATTTTAATAAAACGTTTGATCACAATGTTTCTCTCATTTATTTTCATTCGTTTTATAATCACATTAGGAATTTTAGTTGGTTTGGCATCGTTCAAGGTGCATGAAAATTTCAGTAACAGTCATTCCATAATTTCATCTCGTTTACCCTTGTTTTACTTACATTTACGTTGTTACTTTGGTCTCATGTTGGCATAGTTTAGAACCATTATAATTCATATGACACTTACTTTACACTTAGAAATTCTAGACTAGGGAGTGTGATTCCGCACATACAATTCATTCCACTATCCTTAGGCAACCCAAGTGTTAAACAAATATTACAAGTGAGACATGAAATACAATTTTATGTGTTTCAGATGCCTTCTAAGGCACTATTTCACCCGTTGGACAAGCATGTGTTAAGGGTCTTTTACCAATACTCCTCATAGGAGTTCTAAGACTGAATAATTTTGTTAATACTCAAAGGGGGTCTTTGCCCTATTACAAGTGAGAAGTTCAATTCACCTTACACATTCAAATGCCTTCTAAGGAACTATTTTCGATTGTTGGTTTACACACTAAGGGGGCTAAGAACAATCACGCACCCAAGGATTACAACTCACCCATGAAGCGAATAGGCCTACGACACCTAGAAATGACAGTCATACTCACACCAAAGATGGCAAGGTACACATAGTGTAGCCATTGCCTCACACAAAGGTATTTAAATTCAGGTAATGGTCCTTATAGGACTTGTCTTAGATGCAAAACAAGAAAACGATTAATGAGATTAGATAAGATAAGATAAGATAAATATATTAATGTCCAACGAATGACCACAAAAGTAGGTCAGTGGGACTGCAGCCCAAACAATATACAAAGTGCGAGTGGGGACAACTCAAAATGAGTTCCCAAAAACAGAAAAAATGAGAAAAGACAAAGCAGAAAGGAAAACCCGAAGCCAAAATACCCCCACAGGCGGGGGCAATGGAGCAAGCGGGGGAGAAAGACAAGAGAAGCAAAGAAGGGAATGAAGGGGAGGGCAAACGAGGACCAATGGTCTACTCAGGAATGGTAGCCACACCCCTCCGAACATTAGAGGCCAACGAAAAGAAGCTCCTGATGGACTGGCAACCCGAAGAGGGGGGCGAAAACCTCCTCCCCTGCTGAGATCTGAGATTGACGCGACGACGAGGGGGACGAATGGAGCTAGGTTGTCCTCTGGTATGTGTATGCATCCGATTTTCTTTGGCAAGTGATCGAGGGAAGTGTGAAGGTCCAACCGGGGACGAACTGATCTATGCACTGTATCTGAGTCAGAAAGGCTCTGTCGTTTAGTTCCTCCACCTGTGGGTAGAACCAGAAAGAAGGTTGTAATTCATCTCGTGGGGATGACTCTCGAAGGGGATGAAGAATCTGGTCGCGGAACAACAAAGACTCGCGAGATGTAGAGGGCAAGACACCACTGGTCAATATATCTGAAGAAGACCGGGAGAGTCTGAATCCCTCTGAAGAGACAGTGAAATCGTCCTCTGATCTCATAATATATGGGGCAGCGGAAGATGAAATGAGTCTCGGTCTCCACCTCTTGAAGGCTACAGAGCCTACAAAGTTTGTCCTCTCGATCAATGTGGTGATCAGTCTCACACCAAAGTCTGTGGGAGCCGACTCGAAACTGACCCAGAGGTATACAGAGGGCATGCACCCAGTGACGAGAGGTGTACTGAGGGCGGATGATGAGTCCATCTCTGATCTCAAGAAAGTGCTCTACATAAAGGGACATCTTAGGGCGCAAACCCCAGGAGGGTTCACCCAAGTAGTCTGAATGAAGCGCCTGTAGATATCCTCCCGGATGGACCTGTTCAACACTTGCTTGGTGGGCAAGAGATGACTGGGAGCATTTAGGGACAACGGGAAAGGGGGGAGACGATCGGATACCAACTGAATCCAACAAGGCTGAAGTCTCGGCAAACCAACAACGAGCCCACCTGGGCAATACTCACAAAGGAACAATAAGCGAGATACGGATACCTGTCCTGCTCATCGGAGAGATCACCAAACCTCTTGATACGGTGAAGAAAGGTTGATATGTCAAATATAGTCTCCAGACGGAAAGGTCGAGCTCCAAACTCTACCAAAATAATATGTTGGGGGACCGTCTGTTTGCATCTGATGAAGCGGCAAAGGAGGAGAGTCTGAATCCTCTCAGCAGAAGCCCAATCTGTGTCCAAAAGGGAGGGCCCCCAGACAATAGACCCATAGAGAACAATGGGGCAAATGAGGGAGTTCATAAGAAACATCTTGGAGATGTCCTGGAAGTGGTGCTGAAAACACTGTCTCTCGAGAATGGCAAGAGACCCATACCCTTTATTCACCCTCGGCTGAAGAGCATGTCTCATACTGAATCTAGGCCCTGAGAACTGGACTCCCAGGTAGGTGTATGTATTAGTAATCTCAGCCTCCTGTCCCTTGAAGAAGAAATGGAGGTGTGATGTCCTCAACCCATTGAAAACCATGACCTTGGTCTTACCCAGATTGACCGTCAAATGCCGAAGATCACAGAATAAAGTAAGTGCATCAAGTTGTCTCTGAAGCCCCTCAGGAGAAGAGGCGAGAAAAACAATATCGTCGCAAAAAGGAGAATAGAAATCAAGACGTGGTGAAGAAGGCAACCATCCCCTTCCTGAATGTGATCCCGAAGAAAAGATACCAACTCATCAATATAAATGCCAAATAGGGTAGGAGACAGGGGGCACCCCTGTTTAACCCCAATGGTGCTCTTGATAAAATCGAGGACACCCATGAGCGATGCAAAGACGACCTAGGATGGACTCATGAGGCACTGATTAGGAGGAGAGAGTACGATATTCGAGTTTATACACCTGGACAAGGCACGATTGGGAGGAGAGAGTACGATAGGGATTAGGAACTCGTTTTTATTTCGATAGTTTGGGTAAGATGAGATTCTATCGAGCATTATGAGTGTTAAGGAGCTAATTCAATAATTAACATAGTAAAATATTGTTTTATTACCTCAATAACATAAGTACAACATTTGAGTACAACTTCACATCCATTTCAACACTTACAAAATATAACCAACTTGTTATTTTCCTTTTCAAAAAGTACATAAGAATAATTCTTCAAACAACACTACATATCATTATTCTAAGGTAATACACGTATTACAAGATGAGTATAACTTTTCGATGATAGCTCATTAAATACAACATATCACATCCTAAATCCTTCTTGTTCGGAGTACATGCAACCAACGCAAGGTCAGTCCTAGGACTAGTATGGAAATCCCCTACACTCAAGCATAAAATCCACGCATCCATCATTTCAAGCAAACCGAAACAGAAAGTAGAGAGGGATAGAGATAGGAGAGAGGGAGAGAGAGAGAGAGGTCATTTCTTCACACATTCACACTTCCACATTCTATTGCATTTTTTTTTAAATTTCTAGAGAGAAGAGTAAGGAAGAGAGAGGGAAAGTATAGGATTCATTTTCTTTTCTATTCACCATATCAAAACCACATACATCTCGTGTCCATTTTCGTTTCATTTCAATTCCATATACATTTTCAACCCATTTATATTTTCTAAACCAACCAAAATTTCATAGTTATTTCTAGAGAGAACATTATAATTTCCAAAAATCAGTCATACAAAGAAGTTGATAAATTCATACTCTATAAATTACTGAGATGATATTTAAAAGGTTCTACGAGTAGTTAGAAATCAAACGGGACCCTCAAAAGGTTTGTCTAGCTAAAGTTGCAATTTTGTGAAAACTGGCCAAAACGGTTAAAGTGCTTACAAATTGGGCCCCAAAAACACTCGTTTTAAGTTCAAACACAAAGTTTGATGATTCCTACTTACTACCCCTGTATACAAAGAATTCATCGCATCCGATGGAATTCGATTATGACGAGCAGGGCTCAAGTTATCAAGGCAACTCCGGAGCTGGTTATCGTAATCGCGTTAGAAACTTTTGCCGCACAGTGACTAGTGAGCCCCAAAACCCACTTGCAAAACTAACCTCTAAAAGTGTTTTCGTGGAATTGAGAGATGGTTACAATGCTCATGTTGGCAGTCTAGAGTTAGCGGGCGGTGGTTTTCAGTTTCACTCAAACAAAGCGACAACTATAAGTCGGAACCGATCGCATTTTATTAAAATGGGAACGTCACTACAAATGACTGATAAGCAAAAAGGCTTCAAATCTCACCTCGTCAAGGTGTCAAAATTGAGTTTTTCAGTTTGTTTAAGGACCTCCTTCATATCCTGGGTCAACAGAGATTGTCTTTAGAGGTTTTTTGGTGGTAAGCGATTCGCCCGACACTCCATGCGCGGGTTGTCGAAGTCAATTTTTTTATTTTTTTTATTTTATAATATTTCCAGACAAGCTAAAGGTCGTATCATTCATTCGTATTTCATTATCTATTATTCAAACATATTGAGAACCAAAACAAGAAACGATGAAGTGTGTAGTTTAGTATGAGAAGAAGGGAGATCCATACCTGTTTTTGACGCTTGTTGGAGGCATCGCTTGGGATTTTCCTCACAGACTTTGGCCGACGAATTACATTTTCTTGAAATCCTTAAAACACCTTTTCGCAAAATCCATTTCGTACATAGATTAGAATCATTGCAGTCCATGAGACCACATTTCTTTCAGGTATTTTATCAAACAATTCACGAGCTTTTCCTAAGCTTCCACATTTTGCATACATGTCTACCCAAAGCATTCGCAACTACGACATCTAACAAAAATCCTATATCTTTTATTCCTCATGGGTACGCATAACCTATCTAGAGCTCCCATTTAGGCACAATGTAGGAGGGTATGTGGGGCACAATAGGGAGGGGCAGTTGTTTATTTGCTTTGTGGTGAAAATGGATATAGTAGCAAGCACATTTCAACGCCAAGGAAAGTTGTTGCAATAATCAAAAGGACTTTGTATTCTAATGTGCCCCCAAGCACCAAGCAAACACATCCATACAACCGTCATATGCTTATTAGGCACATTTAGATCAAGTTTATAGTGTCCTTAGTTAGGTGCAGCTTGCGCCATTGAAGTATTATAACCCCCATCCACGAATTTTCACGCAACAGGCAGAGTATAACAAAAAAATGAGGTTTACATGGTCAACGCATGCCCCATGGGGCCACATTCCCTTCAAGCTTTTGTCCCACAACACAAATGTTGCCACATTTTACCAATAGGTCCTTTGAAGAACTAACATCTACAACACATGGAAAATAAAACCCCCTCTGCACTCTGTTGAACCATGGCATTCCACATTTCCAAACATATCTAACAAAGCGCCAACAACAACATATGACAAAACTCCTCTCCATAATGCTTTGGTGGATGACCGTACCATGTTTAACAGCTCCTATTTTAACACAAGCTAGGAGTGCACTGGCTAAGGTTGTGGAGTCTGGCTTCACACCTGCCAATCAAATTTAGCGCAAGGTTCCAAGGCCCTTGCAACAAATCTACTTGCGCATTCAAATAAGCAATTCACGTACCTTTCCTATGCTTCCATGTTTTGCATAGGCTGGAAATATACTGGCAGAAAATCGATTGGCACTTTAACAAAAGACATGTGTATCATCACAAAGCATTGACACCATTTCACCAAGAGCAAGCAATAGGCGTCCAACTAAACAATGCACCCTCTTGCGCAAACCCTTCTACATAACTTCAACCATTTGCAGTCCTGTGTTTCCAAGAGAGAGCTATCCATTATGGGCTAGGAGGATTCTAGTAAGGTGAAAACAATCATGTGGAAACATGTTGACTGCATTTGCTTGAGGTTTTTACAGAATTTTCAACCACCATTAATGATTTCTCTGAAATCTTGCACTGTCAGTCACATGGGACAACAAGCTTGTGAGTCAAGATCAAAGAGTTAGGTAATGAGATAAGTGAATCTTAATGAATTTCCACCTTCCACAATCAAGGTCCCTTCCACCTACTACAATTCAAAACATCCTCCACCATCTCAACCTCTTTCTTCAAAAAATTATTCTCATTTATTAAATTTTGTTTTATTTTTATTGTTTTTAATTCGTTTATTTAAAATTTTAATCCTCTCCAATTCAGGCTCAGCACTCAGCAAACGAGCCTATTATATTATTAATATTCCTCACTTGCAAAACAACCACGACCAACAATGCAATTGTTCCCGATTAACATCTACGCGAGGCATCGCAAACTCCAGATCGTGACCAACACGAGGTTCTCGGGTAACATACAACAATGGCTCGGATAGAGGGACTCTTCCCAAAATTTAATCTCGAGTCTGTATTTTTATTTTTTAATTTATTATTATTAGATTAAAATAACACATTTGGGATCTTGGACAAGCTAAAATAGAAGTACGTCCAAGACAAAATGTCTAAGCACAATGATCATAAACGTGATTTGAGAGGAGAAAGAACGGGAGGGCACTATACATTTTAACTGGAAATAATGGAAAAACATTTCATGTAAACAAATGTCAAATGAGATTTTTAGCATGTCAACATCCATTCCTTTAAACGAAATTAATATAATTAAATAGATGTAAAGCGATTGTAAATGTCAACTGGAGCAGATACAGTCCACCACATGTAAAAATAATATTTTAAGGCAAACGTAATGAGTAGTTGCAAATGCAATGTATCATTAACATCTCGAAGGGCAATCCACTGACTATGCCTACCCCTAATCGGTCATTGAACATTCATCTCTTACCATTCACTCAATTAACTTTTAGCTTGTCCAAAACTTCTCATTATATTTAAAAATTTAGTAAATCTAAGAAACACTCTCCATCTCCTTTCCATGGAGACCATGTCAATACCTTAAGGCCTCAACATATTGTAAACATTTCCTTCAGACACCTCCCTTCCTTCAAACACCTCCATCCTTAAAAAAATTCAATTTACAGATTGGTACCCAAATCATACACACACACATGCCATAATTCTGAAAAATGGCATACAAATACAGTGCTTATTCCCACATGAAATTTCAGAATTATGACATATAGGTTATCATTATAAATGTGAATGCAAATTTCAAAATATTCTGTACGAACTATCATAAGCATTGAATTATAAACAAAATTGAAAAATGACATTAAACCTCTCAAATGTATTCAGATATGTAATAATCTCACTGGAAAAAGTATGATTTCCAAACCTGGAATTTCTTTATGTTGCTCTCTGTTGGTGAAATAATTTGTCGTGTTGCAAATTATGTGTTTCCACCAACACTCACGGGGCTATGCCCCTCCTTGTGTATGGGGAGGCTCCCATTATTGAATGTAAACTATCCTAATTTTGTGGGGTGGCCAAATAGGTGGGGATCACACAAGAACACTTCACTGAGCCTATGGCAAAGTGCTTGTATGGAGTACAAGGGAGAAATTTGCAGCGATGAGGGGTAAAGGAGAGAAATTAAGAAAGAGAAGGTTATTGTTGTGAGTAGGCACTAGCAGAGTTCACACACAACCAGAGTAGGTCCACATTCAATTAGAGGAAAACAACAATGTAAGCAATTAGCAAGACTAACAAACTAGAGACACATAATTCTTTAGATTCATCAATCAAGGATTAAAAGTTCCTCCTCATTTGCTATTCATAATAGCCCAGACGGAGACCCCTTCTTCGATCTTTTTGCCAATATTGCCCAATACTCGGGTTCTAGGAGGTCATCATTTTAGGGGACTTCAATGCACGTACCAAGAACCTTCAGGTTCCGAGGCACGACAGGACCGACGATGCACTTTGCACTTCTAAGGTGGATCCAGAGTTGGTTGGCTTTCCAACGAGATTCAAAGGACACAACGGGGCCCCTGACATCTTATGGCCGACATCTTCTCCATTGGGAATCTCATGACCTGCTGATTCTGAATGGCATTCCTCGTTTTCCTGACTCTCGGTACTTTACCTACAGACCTTTTTGTGGTGGGGCCAGTGTGGTGGATTATGTCATGGCTACTCCCGACATTGTCCCCTACATTCACCACTTATGCATCTCCCCCATCCCTCTTGCTGACCATGCGACCCTCTCCTTTTCCCTTCAAGTTAACCCCTCCCATGACTTCACCCCCTCCCCTGGTCCCTCACGTACTATTTGGAAATTTGACAAAGGGGACCCCGACACTTTCTCCTTTCACCTTCGTCAGCTTCTCCCCACCATTCCCCATTTTACCTCTCTCACCTCTGACCAGATGTTTAATACCCTCTCCTATGTTATTCGTGAGGCTGCCATGAGTTCCTTTCCCCACGTTACTCACTCCACCCTACGTCGTGGTACATGCCCTATGAACAATTGGTATGACGAGGAATGCAAAGCCTTCCATCGGAAACTCCGCTTTGCTTTCCTGCATGCCCTTCCCTCCTTTCCTTCCCTGAAATCAGCCTATCGCCGCCTCCTTCGTCATAAAAAACGCACTTTTATCTCTCATAGGCGCCGTGAGCTCCGTCTATCGCTTATCCACTCCCCAAAGCATTTTTGGCACACCATTCTTCCCCGTCATTCACCTTTACCCCTGGACTTAGATCCCAATTCCATGTTCACTCACACCTCCACTCTTTATGATTTCCCTGGCCAACCTCACATCCAGGTTCATTCCCCTCCCTCCCATTGCCATATTTTCACCCACACCAACGTGAGGAATGCCATTCTAGCTATGAGTTGCAGTAAAGCAGGGGATGAGGAAGGGTTCCAGGCGGAACTTTTCAAATTTGGGCGGAAGACGCTCCTCAGTTATTTTGTGGACCTCTTTAATCAGGTAGTTTGTACAGGTTTTCCAGCGTCTTGGTCCCACCACATTATCCACCCCATACACAAGTCGGGGCCTACTTCCGATCCCAACAATTACAGGACGATCATGGTGGGTCACACATTCTCCAAACTCTATGCTACGGTGCTTCATTTGCAGCTTTCCGAGTTCCTCGATCAGTACCATTGCAGAGCTAGGGGACAGGCGGGCTTCCGGCCGACTTACCAGACTATGATCACATCCTCACTCTTCGGGCCATCATCGAGGAGGCTCGCCACCGCTCCTCTAGAGTTTGTTGTTTTGTGGATTTTCGGAAAGCTTTTGATTCGGTCCCATGGGAAGCCCTTTTCCGCAGGCTCAGAGATATAGGCATTTCGAGACTCTTCTTACAACCATTATGTGCCTTTATGAGGAAGTCCTTGGCCGCCTTCGCACCTCTGTTGGCTTGTCCGACTTCATCAGGAGTACCATTGGAGTCAAACAGGGCTGCCCCCTCTCTCCTACCTTATTTGGGATCTACATTGATGAGCTTGAAGATTTTCTCAGGGACCACATCCAGGAAGGGGATGGGTGTCTTTTGCACCATGTTCTGATCTACATCCTCCTTTTTGCAGATGACGTGGTTCTCCTTGCTTCTTCTGCAGAGGGTCTCCAGAGGCAGTTGGATGCCTTAGCCCTATTTTGTGATCACAGGCAGCTGACAGTGAACCTTGGGAAAACCAAAGTTATGGTTTTCAATTGTCTGAAGACTTTGGACCTCCACTTCTTCTTTAGGGGTGTGGAGATTGAGATCACTTGCTCTTATACATACCTAGGGATTCTTTTCTTTGGACCTCGTTTTAGCCTCCGTCCTGCTCTCCAACCCCGGGTTAATAAGGGGTATGGCTCTTTGGCGATTCTTGAGAGACAATGTTTCCGCCACCACTTTCAAGACATTCTTTCCAAGTTGTCCCTCTCCGATTCCCTAGTTAGGCCCACGGTTTTATATGGTTTGGAAATTTGGGGTCCCTCTCTTTTGACTCAGATTGGGCTACTATTGAGCGTGTTCAAATCCTCATGCTCAGATGTATTATCAGGTGCAAAGAATTTGTTCCTCACAACATTATTCTTGTTGAGTTTGGGGCTCGCCCTTTTCGATTGGAGACCATCTTCAGCCTTGTGTTGTTGTTGCACCGTATCCGAGGGTTTTTGGTTCTTCTATTGACAGGGACAGGTACATTTATCTTGCCTACTGCTCCTCTGAAGCTATTGCATCCTCAGATCACAGTGGTCGATCTCATTCTTTGGTATGCCTGCGTTTCACGCCTTTTTGAGTCCATTGGCATCCAGATGGACCGTCTCCCACCCTTTAGCTATTCTCTGGATGCCCCTACCCATCTCCTACCGAACCAACAGGACCTTCATAGAATAATCAGAGATGATATCTACAGACAGTTCATTCAGCACACCTGGACCAACCCCGAGGGGATTGCATCCGAAGATGTCATTCTATGCGGCACACTTTCTTGAGATCGTGATGGGGCCATTATCAGACCCATGTACATTTCCCGACATTGGTTACAGGTCCTTCGTATCTCTCTGGGTCAGTTTAGAGTGGGTTCACATCGACTTCGTGTGGAGACTGATCATCACTTAGACCGCTCGGAGCGGACTTGCCTACTTTGCTCTCTCCAGGAGGTTGAAACTGAAGAGCACTTCATTTTTCGGTGTCTTGTTTACTATGAGATTCGTGGGAGATTCCATTGCCTGTTCCGCGAGCTTCCTTCCTTCACAACTTTCTTCAAATATTATGATCAGAGATGTCTTGCTCTCTACCTTCAGGAGGCCCTCAGGCTTCGGGACAGGCTCCTCCACCCTCCTCCCAGACGGATGAATACTAGACTGATCACTTCTTTCTTCCCGGTACTCTCCCGATGAGGGGTACCAAGCGACACTTGGACACGATTCTGGACCCTCAGTTCAGATCTGTCAAATCTCGGGACTCCATTTCTTCCACCCGAGGCCCCCTACCCCAGGCACGTCTCAGGGCCCCTTCTCATAGACAGCGATCCACCAGGCTTACAGAGAGGCACCGCCTTCCTCCTAGACACCGGCTTCCCAGGCATTCTACAGTCTCAGCTACTGGTTATCGGCGCATTACGAGTCACTTCCATCCGGCCTTGAGTGCTAGGTGATGTTGTTGGGGGTTGCTCCTTCTTCCGCCCCCCACACCTTCATCCTATTCCTCTTCTTTTCTGGTCTCTCGGCCTCTGTTGCTTCCTTCTCTTCTTCTTCTTCTCTCTTTGTATCTCGGGTGACCCGTTTGGGTCCTCTTGCTGGGTTTGTTTGCTTTGTATCCTGCAGTCCCATTGACCTACTTTTGTGGTCATGCGTTGGACATTAATATTATTATCTTATCTTCTCTTCTTGGTTATTCAAAATCACTATGCTTACAAAGTTGCAAAAAGAGAGAGAATAGAGGAAAACATGAGCAAAGGAGATGGAAGAAATGCAGCTCTTATTTCTTGTGTAATGGTGATACAAAGCTCAACACCTTACATCAATCCACAATTGCTACAGAACAACTAAACTTTCAAGATCCTTTGGAATGGAGAAGCCATTCCAATTTATAGCAAATTGTCCTCTCATCTACCCCCCACACGACTCTTCATGTTCTTATTCCACTTGTGACCTTTCAATTGCCCTTAGAAGAGACAAATTAAGTACCTCTCTTATAATTTGAGAGAGTACTTTTACATTTTACAAATATTTTGTTGTCACTTAAGTGAATAGGACAAAATAGCAAAAAGTACATTCTCAATTGAAAATTAGAATATGGAGAGAGAGAGAGAGAGAGAAGAGAGAAAGGAAAGGAATTGACTAATCTATTGCTAATGAAGAACTTGTTGATTTGAGGCATGGTGATCACAATCTCCTCCTTCTGCAAGATACACAAACACTTGGACTACCGAATGAGTGTTTAGAAACATTGTTGTGAGACATTCCAATGTGGGCCTAAGATGGATGCGGGCATCACTTATGATGATTGTCTCCTTGATCTCACAGTGAGAGTGAGGGCACTCTCTTGCCCTTAAGCTTTCAAAATTGACATTAGTGATCATAAACCAACTCCATGATGTGCAAACCTCTTGATGCTTAACTTTCACTCACTAGAAACAGATCCTCACATTACGGATGAAAGGGATGGCCCTTGAATGGAATTCTTGAGAAGTGGCCACCGGTTGGAATGACATGAGGAGATGGCAATGACCACACCACAAGGTTTGAGGTGAGTGTTTAGGAACACTACCAAGTGGATGGAATAGAGCTGATTGCTCATTCTTATGACTATGATGCAAAGATCATACCTTTTCCTTTCTTAGCTCCAGAACACTTCTTGAATGAGATCAACTCATACACCTCATGTGCACATGTTTCTCATGGAAGTAGGTGACCTTTCTTGATATAAGAAGACTGATCCTGGATGGAACTTGAAGGAATGAATGAGAATGAGTCACATGTTCTTGTTCCGCACACTACATCAAAACCGCTAAGTTTGGCTCTCTACTTGACTTGCGAGATGTGAGCTCCTTATCGGGCATGGATCAAGTGTTTAGAAACACTTCACAGGGAATGCTTTGCCGAGATGACCTCTTCCTTACGAGAGAATCCTTCTTATCATGCTTGTGATGATCATCCTCTTGATGAATTGAATTGAATTGAATTGAAGCTCTTGATCCTCTTCAACTTCTTTCCAACTACACAATGTTCCCAACTTTCACCCGTTGCGCCTCGATATGCCCTATCTTGCTCCTTAACACAATTGTGGTCAAGATGATGCTTCAGGATCCTTGTGGAGGTTTTATTTCCTTGTTTGAGCTATGCAACCATCTTACAACCCGTGAGGATGGCAAAAATCAGCAAGATGAGTGAAAATGAAGTCAAATGCAACTTTCTGCACCAAAAACTAAGACTTTCTATTTTTGGCAAATGGGACCAAAAGATGTTATTTTGGGAATTTTGCCTTTTTGCTCAAATTTGATCTTTTGAGACTCATGGCACATTCAATTCACCTCCATTGATGATGCTTTACCATTTTTAGCAAGTTTCTATTTTTAGTAGAGTTGTTTTTTGAAACCTATTATTTTGGGAAAATTGTTTGTTTTACCCTACTTGACATTTTGCATTGTTTCTGGATGTGTTGAGTAACTGGAGCTTGCAATTTGAGAGGTTTACTACTTTTAGCATGTGAGTGAGCATAGCATATGCTATTTTTAGTAACTGGCCATTCTGGCAATGGTTTGCAACAAAAACATCATTTTTGGATTCAGCTCTGCGTTGTGATCCCACAATCTGATTTTCGTAGTGTTTCGCCCGCTAGAATTCTCGCAAATCAAAAAGGTAAATTTCTAGGGCAAGGGTTTCAGGTCTGAAGCTGTGATGGCAGCCATTAATGGAGGCTTGGAGCTTGATGTTCACAAGTTTGCACAGGGGGTGATCAGCTGAGAAAATTTCCCTGGAATCTAGTTTCGGACTTGGAAGCTACAAAAATCTTTGTTCTTCGTGTTCCTTGGGTAACATGTTTGGTGTTTTTGCAGGTATTTGCAGGTTTCATGGCACCCAACAGTGGATGCAAGGTCGAGTTGGGTGAAGAAATGAAGTTGGCAGTTAGTTTTTTTATGTTTTCTAGCTACCCAAGTAGTGTTTTTGTTCACGAGAGTGTAAAAACGGCTTAGGGCAAAAACTAGGGTTTCACAGCTTGAGTGAGGGGCGCATTTTTTGTCCCCTCTATCCCCTTGACAATGGGGACAAGAGGGACACAAAATTGCACCTCAAGGAGATCTTGACAAGTCCACTCATGTGCTAAGGAATGAGAGATGGGAAAGGCATGCTTAAGCACTGGGAGTGAGGTCACATGAAGAACTTTGAAGGGGGCTAGAATGGGGCGCAATTTTTTTGTGTCCCCTTGGGAATGGGGACAAGAGGGACACAAAAATACACCCTCAACAGATGCTGCCAAGTGTCACTGCGTGGTGAGGTGAGAGGGAGATGGAGAAAGGTTGCTTAGAACTCCGTCGGGTTAGAAGTTGATCGCATGGAGGACCAAATGAAAGGGATGAGGTGGGGCACATTTTTGTGTCCCCTTAGGAAAGGGACAAGAGGGACACAAAATTGCGCTCTCACCAGAAGGTGACATGTGTCACTCAAAAATTGCCTAAGTACGAGCAACCTACTTCACAAGAGAGAACTTGACAAAACAATTCCCGGAGCTCCAGAAGGTCTTTTAACATGAAATTTTATATGATTTTGACTCCCAAGAACATTTCAAGAACAATGGGATAGGTTTCAAAACTTAAATCTGCTTGTAACTCCAAAAATTGGCCCCTTTTTCTTTGGGACAGCAAGGTGTGTCTCTGCACAAATTCAGCTAACTTGAGAAACAAACATATCTTGTGAAAGATGTGATGATTCCACCATGTAGAGAATTCCTCAGCTTTCCAATGCCTATTTGATTGCCTCTTAACTCCTTACGGAGCTCCCGAGAATCATCTCGGTGAAGTTCAGTACCAAATTTAACCGCATACTCCATACGCGTGAAAACCCCAATGTTGTACAAACTGTCCCAAAACCTTCAAAACTTCCCTAAATCTTCCTAAATCATTTGCAACACCTTCATGACTCTTCAATACCACCTCTGGATGAGTGTGGGCTTTCAGAACCTTCCGCGAGAGGTGCATACCTACCTTGACAAAGGCCAAAATCAGCCTTTACGGGCCCGCCCAGAGCTAGTCTTCAGTTGTTCTTCACTTAATGGAATTGTTGATCTTGAAACATCATTTCAAACACACTGCATATGTTTTTTCAATATATTAAAAGTACATGCAAGGTCAATATGATCGTGACATGAAGACAAACCGACCAAGGAGGGGGATTCGGGAAGACTCAGGAGCAAAGTTTCAAATTTGGCTTAGTTGTCATGCTTGAAAGTTTGAATTTTTGAGCTAGTAAAAATGCATGACAACACTCTCCTCTCTTTAAAGACATGTTGACATCTTTTCCATGCTCATAAATTCCCCTTCTTTTTTCTTGGTTTGATAAATAAATGGCTTGGATGGGGAGATATGACCTTTTAGAGCTTATGGCTAGTGTTTTGTGGAGACCGAGGGGGCCATACATTTCAAAAAATGAAGGTATTTAGTATAAACAGATAAGGAAAACAAAATCAGGCTCCTTCACAAAGATAATGAAGAAAAATACATTCGCTTTTTTTTTTTTTTAAGCTGCGAAAATAGTGTCTAACAATAAAAAATAATGCACATGTGGCAATTCGGCTTGAACAATGAATTGATACATGCTTTTAACAAATGGCATTAAAACAAATAAAGATCGGACAATGTGATAACAACAAAATGGAGTACTACTCCAAGAATGATGAATGGAACCATTTGCATGGATAACAATAGACCATATACAATATATCTTGTCTCCAATAGTAGTTTTGAATGTAATGCCCATTTTCGTTTTGGCGTTTCGTTTATTTATACTACCATGTTATTTTAGCATTTTGTTAGACACGGTTATTATGTTGATTACATATCATTCATGTATTGGCATTCCTAGTTTATGAATACAATGAAAATGAAATCACTTTCCTCTACATACTTACTAATAAAATGGATTTATATATGCTTAATGCTCATGGGCTATTAATGAATTATTAATAAAGTGATTATGGAACCTCAATCATATACATGTGCCTACTTGCTTGTAGCCAAAAGTATTTTAAAACTCGACTAGTAAATAAATCTTTAAAAATATTATTAAAAATTAATAATTCAGGTAAATTGTGTATGCGAGACGCCTTAGTATATTTAAGCTCATAAAAATACGTGTTTGGTCATTTTATATGTGTTTGGTCAAGTTTTAGTTGTGGAACAGATTTTGCTAGTAGAACAAAAAGTGGTGAAAAGTGGGACACAATTATATGCTTTGATAGTCAATGAAGTCTGGGTGGAGTGGTTGACGGATGGTTGTATCCGGCTCCACCTAGGTTCAAATCCCACTTAGGCACGATCCCCGTTTGGGTTGGTAATGTCCGAGGAGGGCGCGGTGGCGAGTTGATTTAACAGAGGTGGATTCTGGTTTGAGATTGCTCCTGCGCTAGAAGTGTGTTCAAGTGTGGTGGATCTGGTTCGCTAATTGTTGAGCTTAAATGCTATATCTTGGTTGAATGTACTCCGGTTCATAGCTCCGGTCAAAAGCGTTTATCTAAAGAAAAATTAAATGCTTTTGCTATGTATGAATATGTGATCATTGTATGATCATTCAATGCTTATGAGATGGATTATTAGTTGCACCGTGATGGGTTGTTTGGGGCCACTAGGCTTACGAAGTGTGAACGTTCTTCATGGGACGAGCATGATCTGATTTTTTTGTGGTTGCACTTTTTAAATGATTATATAAATTATATGCAATATTTATATTGGGCATATTGATGGCTGCATTGAGTGTGCAAGGAACAAGAGATGTGGATAACAAGGGTCTAAGCACGCCGTATAAATTTGGACATAGTTGGCCCAAACCCACTAGGCAACATTAAAGTACATTACCTAATTAAAATGCAAATGATCTCCTAGGCAATTGTAAACCCTTGAATTAAATGAGATTCCTCCAAGTTGGTAAAACATACCTAGAATATAATAGGGCCTCTTAAATTATCACACTCGATAGCTATAAATTAATGTCACATAATTAATTGTGTTCCCTCTAAAATTTATTTTACCATTCCTTAATTAAATAAAGCCTTCATAAATGAATCCCACTCTCAAACTAAATGTGCACACACTAACTAACTTCCCCATTCCCTTCCCTGGACATGTTACCTTCCACTAGAAGACAAAACAATATTATGCCAAGAACATGCCTTGCATGCTTGTCCTAAACTTTCCTTATTAACTAATCCATTGATAGACAAATGTAAAATGCTAAAAGGATGTCTTTTGATAATCACCCACCCCACTTGTCTCCAAAATTGGGGTCGTATTTGAACTTAAAGTGAAAATTAAAGAGGCTTGGGAAGCAATTAAATATATTTTAACAAGTTAGTATTTTGTGGGACCGATAGGTATAAATGAGGGTTTAATTTGAAAGTATCTTTTAGCTCTTTGGGGGCTTGGCAAACTCTAGAAGGGAGCTAGAAGTTGGAAATTTAGAGAACAAGCAAAGAAAATGAACCCTTTGGACACATGTCATTTCTTGATTGCCTAGGGTTTTAGAAGCCATTCTATATTAGTTTTCCCTTTGAGATGAAAAAGACTTTTTGCCAAAATGGGAAAGGAAGAGCTTAGGAGCTTGGAGGGCTTAGAAAGTGGAAAACCTAGAGAATCAAGAGAATGAGCCAAATTAAAATTTCTTGTTGAAGCTTTCTTGAATCTTTATGGAAATTGTTTTTGTTAAATCTTTGTTGCTCTTCATATAATTTTATTGTTGAGGCTTTGTAAATCTTTATGGAAACTGCAAATGGATCCTTAGTATTTTGTGAAGTTTTATCTAAATTCAGCCATAGATTTTTATATTTCTTAATGATTTCTTGCAAGTCTCCCTTTGTGGATTTGATCACTTGATCAATGGCTTTGGGGCCTTCTTTTACTTTATTAAGCTCTCTTGGTTTCTTGTATTTTGGATATGGAATTTATCTTTTGTTATGTTCCCAAAATTTGACAAGCAAACGGATGTAAATTGGATGAGAGTGCACCACAACCCCATGTTCTTCATGTTTGCAAGTCAAGTTTTAATAGGTTTGGATGAATGAGCTTGCTCGGACATTATTCCCCCATCTCTTTCCCACTTTAGAAGTGAAGGTTACATTCATGTCAAACTTGGAGGTAAAGGATTTTTATTACAACAAGCACTTGAAGAAGTAAGGAATTTATCTTCAAAATAGAAAGCTATCCTCTCATCCCTTTTGTGGTAACTTGCAGTTACCAAAGTGGCACTCAATGTTGTGTATATTGTTTGACAATGTGATTTGTAGCCATGGATAGAGTGAATTACCTCATCGGTCCCTTCCTATGTCACATTGAAACAAGTTGAGATTACCCATGAGACCAAACAAAATTAATGTGAGCAAACAAAGTGGATATGTGCTGGGACCCTTGTGCTTGTGGATTGGTTAGTGGATCTCACTAACCAAGTAGGTTGGGAGGTTAGCATCCCATCTTTTGGTTGGTGTTTTTGAGGAGTTTTCATAAAGGAAACTTTTCCACGAGATGGAGAAAGATTGTGTAGAAGACCTTGAAGACGTTAGAGTTCATCTTGATTCATTTATTTTTAGTTTTCTTTTTATTCTTGAAGTGGCCTTGAAGCCCAAACTTATAATAATCAGCCATCGATACTTTGCTTGAGTTGAGGTGTTCTCTTGGATATAAATTTATGCTCCAAATGTGACAATTGCATAATGTGGGACTTATGGCAATGAATTATAATGCTTGGAAATGGACAAAGAGAGTAGATCTGATTTGTATTTGCTTAATGATGATGAAGAAATGTTGGAAATCAGTTCAAAAAACTAGGTGTAGAGTGAGTTTTCAAACTTTATTTTTATTTACCATTGCATAACAAGTTTACCTCAGGACTTTGAACCTCAAAATCTAGCATTAATTGCTCTCAAAATCTAATTTTGATGATTGTATTGTTTTCCTTCCAAATATCTAGGCATTTTTGCATTTTGGATTGCCTTGATTTCATGTATGGTTTGGAAGTGACTAGCGGTTTGAAAGTTGTAGCATTTTCAAGTTACATTTTCAAGTCTAGGATGCTTGCTAGACAACACAGGCCCTCTCCCAGCTAGGTATGGATGAACTTGGTAGGGGAGACATGGCGCCCAAACAAGTCACCCTATGTGGCAAGTTGGTTGAGTGAAGTGTGTTCCAAGGCGAGCCAACCCGAGTTACCCGGCTAGAAGTGTTGAGTCATGACCTAGGGTGCTTAAGTCAAGGTGCTGGGTGATGGACTCTCATGGGCGAGAAAGCCCAAGTAGGACATGTCTATACCCTTGAGGGACTTGAGTGTGTGACACATTGGGTGAAAGGAAGGCAAATAGCCTTGAATCCATGTCTTGTCAAAGTCAAGATTGACTCAATGTTGAGGCTTCGGCACTAAGCGCCCTAGATCTTGTCTGCGACCCATGTTGGGCGGTCCATCTAGCTTGGAGAGGGAAGACTCGGCCTTCATCCATTAGAACGAGTGTGGGAGGAAAGGAACTCACTTGAGGGGAGCGAGTTGAGCCGAGGCTTATGTGGAGTCTCTTTTCAAGAAGGGGCCCAGCGGCCCATAAACCTTTTGGCTTTGAGAAGAGTTTAACCCTTGCAATGCGGGTAGGAGGAAGGTTGGCGAGCTCGGCTCATCAAGCTAGCAAAATTCTAGTGATTTCAATGGTTGTGAGTCCTAGTGCCCGGAAGGGGCAAGCTTGGAGGGTCAAGTCCGGGAGAACACATAGGAATCACGTTGTGAGGTAGCTAGTCAAGTAGAGAGTCGACTAGACTCGCAAGAAAAGCATGGGGAACACGATGTGTTGGTTTAGGGACTCAAGCGAACCGAGTTCACCAAGTCGGTTGCAACAAGATTTAGGAGTGATGGCCATGGGCCTTGTATGGGATGTTGGAAGGCCGAGTGTAGTGGCACGAGGGAGTTGAGGAGCTCAAGGATCACAAAAGAGGCTCCCAACCAGTCGCACCTTGGAGGGAGTTTGGCAAGCTCAACTTAAGCGAGTATGGTTTTGGCCTAAGCTAGTCGTGGGGTTGAGAGCTAGCTTCCTAAGAGCTCAATGTCGGGGCTAAGATGACTTTTAGGAGCTAGGGCGGCTCACGGTGGCGAGTGGAGAGTTCAAGGTGGAGCGAGAGATGAGTTCAACAATAGTTGAGAGCCCAAAGGTTAGGTGTAAGGTGAATAGACCTCAATGAGTTTTTAGGAAAAGAAATGATGACAAAATGGATGTTGAGTCGACTAACATGGAATAGTGGCTTGGTAGAGCTATCTTAGAGCTCAACAAGATGCAATGTAGAGAGGAGCACGGTGTTGAGCTAGCTCACCAAGCGAGTAGAAGGGTGGAGAATGAGCTAAGTAGCCTCGAACCATTATAGAAAAATTCCAATGCGAGTCGAGACCTCGGTGGATACAAATTCGGACTAGATAAGATAAGATAAATATATTAATGTCCAACGAATGACCACAAAAGTAGGTCAATGGGACTGCAGTCCAAAAATATACAAAGTGCGAGCGGGGACAACTCAAACGAGTTCCCAAAAACAGAAGAAAGAAAAAGAGACGAAGTAGAGAGGAAGCCCGAAGCCAAATACTCCCACAGGCGGGGCAATGGAGCAAGCGGGGGAGAAAGACGGGAGAAGCAAAGAAGGGAATGGAGGAGGGGGCAAACGAGGACCAGTGGTCTACTCAAGAATGGTAGCCACACCCCTCCTAACATTTGAGGCCGACGAAAAGAAGCTCCTGATGGACTGGCAACCCGAAGAGGGGGCGAAAACCTCCTCCCTACCGAGATCGAGGGCCCGAAGACGCGGCGGGGGACGAATGCAGCAGGGCTGCCCTTTGGTACGAGTGCGCATCCGATTCTGTTGGTGGTGATCGGGGGAAATGTGAAGGTCTAACCGGGGAACGATCGATGATCATGCATTGTATCTGTTTAGTTCCTCCCACTGCAGTAGAAGCTGGAAAGAAGACTATAATTCGTCTCGTGGGGATGACTCTCGAAGGAGGATAAAGAATATGATCCCAGAGCAGCGAGAGACTCATGCAGATGTAGAGGGAAAGACACCGTTGGTTAATGTATCTGAAGAAAACCAAAAGAGTCTGAATCCCTCTGAAGAGGCAGTGAAATCATCCTTTGATCTCATAGTATATGGGGCAGCGGAAGATGAAATGAGTCTCGATCTCCACCTCATGAAGGCTACAGAGCCTACAAAGTCTGTCATCCCGATCAATGTGGTGATCACCCCACATCGAAGTCTATGGGCCGCCTTAAACCGACCGGCAGAGGTATACGGAGGGCATGCCCCCAGTGACGAAAGGTGTATTGAGGGCGGATGATGAGTCCATCTCTAATCTCAAGAAAGTGCTCTGCATAAAAGGACATCTTAGGGCGCAAACCCCTAAGAGGGTTCACCCAAGTAGTCTGAATGAAGCTTCTGTAGATATCTCCCTAATGGACTGTTCAACACTTGTTTGGTGGGCAAGAGATGACTAGGAGCATTCAAGGAATACTAGAAAGGGGGGAGACGATCAATCTGGATACCAACTGAATCCAACAAGGCAGAAGTCTCGAGAAAACCAACAACGGCTCACATCCTAGGCAATACTCACAGAGGAACAATAAGCGAGATACGGATACCTGGCCCGCTCATCGGAGAGATCACCAAACCTCCTGATACAATGAAGAAAGGTTGATATGTCAAATATAGTTTCAGACGGAAAGGTTGGGCTCGAACTCTGCCAAAATAATATGTTGGGGGACCGTCTGCTTGCATCTGATGAAGCGGCGAAGGAGGAGAGTTTGAATCCTCTCAGCAGAAGCCCAATCTGTGTCTAAAAGGGAGGGCCCCAGACAATAGACCCATAGAGAACAGTGGGGCGGATGAGGGAGTTCATAAGAAACATCTTGGAGGAGATGTCCTGGAAGTGGTTTCGAAAGCACTGTCTCTCGAGAATGGCAAGAGACCCATACCCTTTATTCACCCTCGGCTGAAGAGCATGCCTCATACTGAATCTTGGCCCTAAGAACTGGACTCCCAGGTAGGTGTATGTATTAGTGATTTCAACCTCCTGTCCCTTGAAGAAGAAATGGAGGTGTGATGTCTTTAACCCGTTGAAGACCATGACCTTGGTCTTACCTAGGTTGACCGTCAAATGCCGAAGATCACAAAATAAAGCAAGTGCATCAAGTTGTCTCTGAAGCCCCTCAGGAGAAGAGGCGATTAAAACAATATTGTCGGTAAAAAGGAGAATAGAAATCGGGACGTGGTGAAGAAGGCAACCATCCCCTTCCGAATGTGATCCCAAAGAAAAGATTCCAGCTCATTAATGTAAATGCCAAAGAGGGTAGGAGACAGAGACGGTAGGCGAGCAACTCGAGGACGTCATCAAAGGCCATGCGGCTCGATGAGTAGTTGTGGTTATGCATGGCGAGCGAGTTAGCATAGTTAGCATAGTTCGATAGGGCCAAACAAAGACTCGATTGGATCTCGCCAAAGCTCTTTGAGTCCAAAGTCGATGTAGAGGGGTGAGATGGCTCGATGTAGCTCGGATGTTAGTGTTGTAGACCTATGGGCTAAGGGGTTGGTCGAGCTTAGTAAACCGTAAAGATGGTCGATCCGGGCAAAATAGTTTTGTAGTTCGCGAGTTGGGCACCAAGGCATGCACTCTACAAGCCAAAGCTCGCCAAGTTGATAGGAGGAGAGAATCCAAGTAAGGTTGAAGGCCTTGGGGTTGGAACTTGACCGAGTTGATGAGCTCGACAACTTGAATTAGGCAAAGATATGGTAGCTCGAACTTTGGGAAAGTTCAAGAAAGGGCACTTGAAGTTCGATAGGGGTAGTGAGCTCGCCAATGAACTCGATGGATGGTAAAGGGGGTCTAGTTGTTGAAAGGGTTAGATTGCCTCGCGAGGATGAGCAAGTTAAGGGAACCCTTAAGGCTCAAAAATTTTAATGTTATGATCTTGCAAAGCTTGAGATGAGCTCGGGAAGGGATAACAGAGCTCAATTGAGGCAAACAGCTCAATGACAAGTTGGTAGGGTCAAGCAAGAGCTTGAGAAGGGTGAAGAAGATCAAAAAGGCCGAGTTCGATCTCAAAATGTTCAATGAGCCAAAATGGATGGGAGCATAAGGGGTTCGATAAACCCCTTTGAGAATCTTCTTTGTTGGTTGTTTTGATTGCTTGAGGCAAGGGCAAATGCAGCATGGGGAGGGCTCCACATAGAGTTTGCGAAGTCCATTCAAAGCGAGTCAGCAAGACCCTCATGAGTTCCAAGCCGACGCCTAAGTTTTGTGGCAACTCGGTATGCGGGGTAGCCAACGTGTAGGTCCTCAGAAACTGTGCAAGGTGTGTGCACTAACACGATTGAGTCATGTCGGTCAAGAGGCCGAGTGCTAGGTGGAGCTTTGTTGTGAATCCTCTCATGTATTTTGAACATCTTGTGTAAATTGAAACTAAAGTTTGTTAACCACAACTCTACTTGCAATTGAAACCTCAAATTAAAACCTTGTTTGTTTCTTGCATTGTTGGTTGGAGTTTTTAGGCATTACAAATAACCCAAATGGGATCCAACAAATAAATCATCAAATCTTTGCTATCCCACTCACTTGATGACCGCATACAAAACAAAAATTATGAGCATCGGACCAATCCCTTAAGTCAATTCATACTAGAAATTGAATATTGCTACCATGTTGGCCACACTTTGGGGATGACTATAATTGGTGCATGGTAATCCTCGCCCCCTTCAAAATGCTTTAATTCAAAGCATTCAATGAAATCAAGTTAAAATATGCTCTCAAGGCCACACTCAATTCATGCCATGCTTGAGTGTCCCTCCATGTGTAGATGATACATATTGGTGTTGACTTCGGTTAATTTAATTTCAAATAATTTCGTCCTCTTCAAATCCATGTATTTCCATATATAACCAAATTTATGGCGATTATTGTATTTTCACACTATCTATTTGCTTGTATCGTTACTTTCCCAACTTTGTACATGGTCGTTGCTTTGTGGATTGTTATTATGAAGGTGTAGATGTCGATATTCATTTTTCATCTTTCAACTTACCTAGTGAGTGAGAATGTCGCTATACATTTTGTAGACTTGATTCTTGGCTTTGATTGTAGCAAGTTGTCAATATGGATCGAATTTTGTGGATCCATTGCACCAAGGCATGCGGACTTGGTCTCACTCACTATTCAATAAAAATCACAACAGCCTCGATTTTCCAAGACATCATCCTTGGCCGGTATTTTGTTTTTGTCTTTTTTAAATCAATTCTTTTAGTCTTCTCTCCATCTTCTTTATGGCTATCATCTTGACTTTCGTTTCAGCTCTCAATGGCTTCTCTTTTCAAATTTTAAGCTTTTCATCTAATCACGCAATATTTTATTTATTTTCCGTCACCTTGCAATCTTGTCATCCTTTGCTGCCACTTCTTTAAAATTTGTCACCATAGTTAGACATTATGATGTTTTCCTTCGTTAATCATTCCTTTGCCTCAACAAATTATTGAATGATGTCATTGATTTGGATATCTCTTCATCTTAACATGCTGAATATCTTTTCCATGCTTCATCGTATTCACTAATGTTTATCTCTTATGAACCACATCTCTGCGATCAAATCTCGCAATCAGCTTCTCACTAAATTCTTTGTATGATTGCAGAAGATCATGCCTCTGAGTGATAAGCCCATGGTGCCACCAATCATACGCTACTCCCTCAAGGTGCAACGTGGCAAATTGGATAGCCTCCTGCTCCTGCATAGGCTTGAGAGTGAGATATGTGTCGAGCTTGTGAATCCATGCTCTCGCACTAATCTTTCCACTACCATCAAATGTGGAAAGGGTCACCTTGTTGGTGGCCTGCTTCAACTCCCTATTCTGTTGTTCTCTAGGCCTCTGTACCTGTCTAGCTCTCAAGCTTTCCCTCCTTTGAGCACAATACTGATGAAGGGGAAAGGCAGTCCGAACCTCCTGTGGTAGGGCTCTCCACTCATCATGCGCTGCCATCACAGTATCTTGAAAGGCTATGTCTTCAAATGGCTCCTCAACTAATGGTGGTTCCTCCCTCTGCAGGAATCTAGGCTGCATAGGTCGATCCGCAGTCCTCGTGGGTCTCCTTTCCTCTGTATATCTCCTATCACGTGGAGGGGAGCCTCTTACGCTACCCACTTCAGTAGGTACCCTACTGTGCCTTCTGTGGCTGCTGGCTATGGACGCAGATCTTTCCCTTCTATCATGTCGATTTCTCGTTCTATCCATAATCAAATTCTCCATCAGTTGTCTCATAGTCTGCATCATCTCCTGATGGGAATCGATCATACCACTGAAAAGAGCATTTGGATCAAGTCGCTCTCGTGGAGGAGTGTGTGAATCCTCCCTTCGTCCATAATTGGAACCACTTCAGTATTCGGCTCTGTTTGAATACGAGCCCGACTCCTTGTCTAATATCGGTGTGGCCCAACTTCTGTAGGCTACATAAACAAACCCAAACAAAACCCTCCAGGTGGGAGGATTGATGCTCTGATACCACTGAAAGATCCTTGGATGGATCCTTCTTGTACTCTACTGATTTTTAATCAAGTAAAAACAGCAAATACAGTTTTATGTGTATTTATGACAATATCCCTAGTACAGATCTGGAAAGTGCGACTAGGTTCTAGGAGAGATATCAATGTAAATCACACCCAATAAAATTACTTCTAATTTCTAATGACTGCCCAGATATTTTGGGGCTGAAATACACAGAAAACTGAACTTATAACAATCCAAAATGCCCAGAAAATCAGATCTGAAGTCTGTTATTATTCAGATTGAAAATCTTCAAAATATACTCAGAAATGATAAAAAGAGTACAGCGATCAGATTACGAGAATGATGGCAATTATTTGACAAATATTTTCAGATGAAAATACCTCTGAATTCGCTGCCGGACTGTTTACAAGGGACTGATCCAACTGCTGGTTGCAAATCACTGGAAAACACCTTCAATTCCCTTTCCACACATGGCTGAACTGAACTGGAAGTCGATGAAGAACACTAGGAATTTCGAGTGAAATCCCCTCTCAATCTCTGGGGTTTTCGTCCCAGAGATAAATTCACAAGGGTTTTCGTCCTTGGAATTTCTGGTGAAAGCTCGAGCTCTTAGCAATGCAATAGATAATAATAAAAATCTGGATGATCTCTCTACAAGTCGAGTTGTTTATTTAAAGGGAGATCAGCCAACCACCACCCCCCAAATCAGCCAATAAAATTTGTTTCATTCTCCTATGCTGGGCGCATTTTCCTTTTGGGGCTGATTGGCACATTTTCCAAAAATTGACTCCCTAAGGTAAGTCGCACTTTCTCTTTTCTAATACAATTATTGTTAATTGTATTTTGACATTTTAATTTATTATTAACTTTATCATTTATTATATGTGCTTTTCATAATATTATTATTTTTTAGAAACAATAGCACCATATAATAAAATAATAAAGTTATGTCACCCTTAAAAACTCCCCTTTGGCCGTCGGGTAGACATAAAGGGCCAAAGGTCTTTGATTTGGAAAAGGGGACATTACATTAACTCATGTACATTGTTAAATAATCATAAGGCAATGGGACCCACAAAGCACACAAGAACCTCTAAGCATTTGTTAGTATGGGGGACGAATGCCAATATTTTTATAAAGCTAGTATATCTAGACAGATAAGCACCACAAGTATGTTTTCCATGCATTTTAAATCTGTCTAGTGGTTATAAAAGATAAGCATCATGAATATTCCTTGGATTCATGACCTAACACATGTAGAAAAATAATCGCCATATATATGTGTTGTGTGCATTTATTGTGTATTGATACAACCTAAGAGATGTAGACAAATAAGCAACATATATATGTGTTGTGTGCATTTAGTGTATATTGCATATAGTTTAATTACGAAAGACTCCTCAATTCTATAAACTAAAAGCTAAGGCAAAAATTAGGCTTCCCTACATTTAAGGGATTAGAAATCCCGTCTAAAAGGATCTCGCACAACAAAGCGGATTTGAGGAATATATATTGTAACTACTACGCCCTTAATCATATATCTTATATTGGATGTATATAGCCGACTTGTGGCTATCATAACTTCTTATCATTATGTATCTCTTTCATATATGTTATATTTTCATTAGTGGGTTGGCCTTGGTGTTGGCCATAGCATAGGAATAGTATATATAGGGGTTAGTATGTAGTAGTTGATCATCATATTCAGCATTTGAGTCTTATTGTCTGGTTTGGAGGTTGCCCCTCGAAGTGGCTAAGCTATTCTTCTTGCACATTGAGATCATTTATTTGAAATATTGTGTTCATTGGTGTTATATTGCTGCTAATAATCAGATTTATACAAGTAATTACATTACAAGTGGTATCAGAGCTTGAACTCGGTCAAGACCTTTGCGTCAAACCGTAATGTCCCCTTTTTCCAATCGAAGACCTTTGGCCCATTTTGTCAACCCGACGGCCAAAGGACAAATATAAGGGTGACTTAAGTCACAATAAGTTATTACAAAGTGCAAAAATTATTAATAAAGCACTTGTATTAATTTATTTGACTTAATAATAAAATTGTAATCATTTTATCATTTCTGAATCTGATCTTAAGCCAGGTGCTTTTGTATTAAAATATTCTAAGGACGGAAACCCTTAGTATATTGCCTCTAGAGGACGAAAACCCTCTTGGAGATTAAGAGGAATTTCTACATAGGATTTTCCACAGAGCTTACACAGAATTTCAGTATTTTCCAGCGGTAGTTGTGGAGTTTTGCAAATAAAAGTTGAATACCAGTGTTGCAGCAGTGTTGTACTGGCTTTCTATAATGGAGCGACTCATATGTGGCTGTCATGTGATGTTTTGACGTCATTCCCAGGTCTGATCTGTGCTGCTACCTGTTGTATTCATTTTTACAGCTCAAGGGAAGGTATTTTCGATATTTTGGAAGGATTTATATTACTGTTTCAGCCTCTTTAAATCTGCAGATTTCTGTGTAAAATTCCAGCCTGTTTTATGTCCAAAAACATCAGATTTTGCTTTATAATAAACTGTTACAGTTCTGAGCTTGTTATGGCAATAATGGATAATGCGTTGGTAGTGGTTTTATGTGGACTTTCATCATCTAGACTAGTCGCCTTTGCTAGAATACAGCTGAAACTGCTGTATTGATTGCTGCACAGTCTTCAAAACAGTTCGGGTTCAGTTTTAGGCTAAGTTTCTATTCAAAACCCTAGTCGCACTTCTTTCATAAATTCAGATCTGTATTAGTGTGAAATTGTGAAGGTTCGTCCATATCTCAAAATCGGTAGCGAATTTTTCTGCAAATTTTTTTTTGGTGTGGCGAAATCAGTCAAGTAAGCTTCCTCCAAATTTTAAGAATTTTTGACTTGTTTTGCAAAAGTTATAGCGGTTTTATGTTTTTTCATAATTCGGCTACCTAGGGTGCAATTTGTGGAATTTTTCAAAGTTATTTACATTTCCAAAAAGAAGATTAAAAATTAGTTTGAGTTCGTTCTTTGAGTTTTATAAAATTTGGCGAATTCCTATTGAAATCCCAAACCCTAAATTTCGACCTTGATCCTTAAATCTTACCATTTTGGGGCATCATGGTTGGGCCTTCGACAAGAGGCAAAAAGAATCCCATCACTCCGGGTAAAACCCCGATAAGGATGAGATAATAGTTGAGGAGTTAGAGTCGAAGGGTATATACAAAGTCCTCGAGGTTAGGGTTTACTTGTGACCATAAGGTCAGCTATCTTGAGTTAGAGTTGCGAAACCTCGAGGGTAGAGTGGCAAGCAAAGAAGATGTAGAAAGATTGGAAATAATTGGAGGATTTCATTCACCAATTTAGTTACAATATCATGGGTCATCATATCCTTCCTAATCAACCACAACTAAATCAAACTCATATTAACCAGGGTGGATCTTTAGGTCAAAGTAATAGACAAACTAGCCAGGTGGATCCAAACATGACCAATCCAAATACAAACACTCTAAGCCCATAACATGATTCCAAAAGTGGAAATGTGTAAGTTTGATGGAAAGGATCCGCTCAATTGGATTAACGGATAATGGAGAATTTCTTTGATCTTCATCAGATTCCATCGGGACAAAAGGTTACCATGGCATCGTTGTATCTTGAACCTGACCAATTCATTTGGTATCGATGGTTATGTGCTCAAAGGAAAAAGAGTGGCCTCAATGTTACATGGACAATATTCACTGAAGAGTTGCAATTGCACTATAGTTCTAGTGTGTCAAAGAATTATTTCAGTCAATTAGCAAAGCTCAGACAAACAGGAACAGTCAAAGATTACATCCATCAATTCCAAAACCTTTCCTTACGAGTGGAAAATATTCCTGAAGATAATTTGAATGACTTATTTCTTGGGGATCTTAAAGAACAAATTGAGACTGAGGTGCGTATATTTAATCCTCATAAGGTTTCAAGACTCTATGATCATGGCACGTAGGGTAGAGGAAAAATTTCTTTCAGTAGGAAACAAACTGTCAGTAATATCAGAGATCGTATCACCCTTCCACCATCATTCCCTCGGCTAGTTAGACTGACACCTCAACAAATTGAAGAAAAGAGAGCCAAAGGGTTATGTTTTAATTGTGACAAAAAATTTGGACCAGGACATAAGTGTGCTGAAAAGAAGTTGTTCTACATTGAGGGACCTAATGAAGAAGAAGAAAATGAAGAAGACGAAGAGGTAGAGCTAGAGGAGGAATTAGGAGATCCCAACCAACAATATCATGCCATGCGATTTCAGTATTAGCACTCCCCAAACTCTCAAAGTAGTTGGATTCTTAAAAAACAGAGGTAGTGAGTGTTGATTGATTCGGGAAGTAGTCACAATTTCATCAATCATAAGTTGGTATGACGATGAATGGCGCTTTGTTTATCCAGCTCCAGAATGTCAAGTCATGATCGTTGATGGGAAAATTGTTAGTTGTTCAGAAAATGCCATAACATTAATCTCATCATGGGAGATTACTTGCTAACTAGCAATATGTATGCCATTGTTATGGGAGGAGCAAACATTGTGTTAGGAGTTTAATGGCTTACCACCTTGGGAACCATTGAAATAAATTTCTAAGAGTTGTTCATGCAATTTCAATCAGAAGGGAGGACTTTTAAACTAAAAGGACTAAGAGCAAAGTCCCCACAGATGGTAAGTTCTCATCAGATGCAAAAATTGCTTAGAAAAGGGTGCATATGGTAGGGTTTGTGGCACAACTATTTTCATTAGTAGAAGCACATCATTCCAATACATTTATACTGTGTGAGATATGCAAGCAATTATAGATGAGCACTCGGTGGTGTTTGGAGAAATGCCCAAAGGAGCGCCTTGAAAAGAGACCATGACCATGTCATCCAACTAGTTTGTAAAAAGAGGAATCAACCACCCAACATCAAACCTTATAGGTGCCTTATCCAAATTTCAAAGAGTTAATTTGATAACATGCATCGATAGTTATAAAGTTCCAAGCAAGTAGATTGATCTGGGGAAAATCAATTTGGCTAAGTCTGCTCAAGGCCACCTTTGGGGACAATTGAGAACAATTATAATGCTGTTTCGGAAGGCATGGATCGGCTAAGAATGAAAGCCTCCAAGTATGTGGCCCAAAGATAAAAAAACATTGGGACAAATGGACGCCAATGAAGTGAAATTTCGTTTCTACTTGCATAAAAACGATCTTTTTCATAATAAGGAATCCAGGATGCAAAAGAAAGAAAGAAATTTGGACAAGTACAGTCCATGCTTCGGGAGCCCGGGACAAGACCGGAGAACGCGAACCGACTTTGAGAATCGGCAAATGCCTGAATTTGCTCTTTACTTCTAAAGTTTTGAATTTTTGATGACACATTCATGACATTACAAGTGTAGAACATGGATCTTCAAGGTATCGATTTCTACTCAATCGCATGGCTTTTTTCAAATGACAAGGCCAAGTCTTCCACAGCTTGGGTTTTATGGGTATTTCGGCGGAGGTAGGTAGAAGGAGCCAAAGTTAATCAAATCACACCACGTGTCACCTCGACAAAAGGGACTGAGGAAGCCCATTCATTTCGGATGGGAGATCTTGCATGATCGAAATTCTCACACTTGCCCCATCTTTGAGGAGCATGAGCAAAAAGCCTTAAGCAACACTGGAAACCAAATCCAGTGGCCGATGGACAAATCACGGCATGACACGTTAAGCTCAAAGGAAAAGGTGCATCAAACAAAAAGTCAAGGGGCGAGTTTTCAATTTCAAGATCCCATTGTGCATTTGACAATGAAACTTCTTAATGCCATGTGTCCAAGTTTAAGGGGCCCATAAGAAAAGCTCATAAAAGGTGGAGAGAGAAAATTGCTCATGAACATGGCTGCTCGCCACGTGTCATCCAGATGGCAAGCGGGGAAAAGAAAATTAAAAATCCGTTTTCTTTGAGTTTTGTGCCCTAAATCTTGAGACCTTCAGTATCTTTCGATTTGAGCTCGGATTTACATTCTTTAGATCAACGGAAAGTCAATAAGGCCAAATTAGTTTGTCATTACATGATTCTCGGGATCAAATGACTTCTTTAGCCATTTGAGAAGAAAATCCCATTTAAGATACGTCTCGACGCGTGGTGATACGAATGTTGAAGTAATGCTTCAATTCAACAACTTTATGCTTGCATGCAATGCGAATTTCGCCTAGATCTGTTAGACGTGACCACCGTTTTGTAGGATCCGCCGCTTTGGTCATAATGAGATGATTTTAAATGCTATTAGAAGTGGTTGGAACATTATGTTATGTGTTTTTACACTTGGACATCCTTTTTCTCTCTCTTCCCTCTCTCATTTCTTGAGTTTATATATTGAAAGAAGAGCTCCTTTAAGGGGGTCGGACATTCTTGTTTTGCATCCTCCCTTCTTGAGCTCGCTTGCAAGAGAAATTGTGGAGCTTTCAAACCTTCCATATGGTTTTGTAATGCCATTCTTTTTTTGCTTCTTCATGGTGTCCCACTAAAATTAATGTACATGATCGACTCTCAGCAATACTATGTGTTGTGGATTGACTCTGGACCTGACTCTATTTTGAATTCATTCTTGTCATTTTGATCTCATTATCACTGAAGGTTTTATTTAACTGCATGGTGTTTTATTTTGCATTTATGTGTGTAGATATTTGTTAAATTTAGCAAATTGGAGAATCATTGTCTAACATTCCAAGAGTTGTGCATCACCTTTTTAGTTTAGGTTTTATTCTATGCATTTTCTTACCCTGTCTCTCGCTGGTGTAGTTAGATTAGTTTTAACTAAATCCCTCTCGCATTTTTGATGATTGTGCATCGAAGCAGGAGGAATAGGAACCATGCCTTCTCTCGGAGAATCTTTTCTCATTTATACAAGTCCCACGCATTTGGAGAAAGGATTCCATGTTGTGCAATTGGACATCGGATGCCCGGTGTTTGTTAACCTAGAAGTTCTGATTTGCATCCATCAGGGTTTATCAGCTTTGTGAGTGAGTCAATCACCAACATTCAGACCTTATAGGTACCCCTATATGCAAAAGAGTGAGATTGAAAAGATAGTTCAAGAGATGTTAGAAGTAGGACTTATTCGTCATAGTCAAAGTGCTTACTCTTCTCCTGTAGTGATGGTACGGAAAAAGATGACAATTGGCGCATGTGTCCAGATTACAAGGAACTCAATAAGTACATAGTTAAAGATAAGTTTCCTATTCCTGTAATTGATGATTTGCTAGATGAGTTACATGGTGTTGTTTACTTTACAAAACTTGATCTTCGTTCTGGATATCATCATATTAGAATCAAGGATGAAGATATTCATAATGCGACCTTGAGGACACATGAAGGACACTATGGAGTTCTTGGTAATGCCTTTTGGACTAAAAAATGCACCCTCTACATTTCAAAGCTTGATGAATTCCATCTTTAAGCCATTTCTTGAAAGTTTGTTTTAGTGTTCTTTGATGATATATTAATCTATAGTAAAACATGGGAGGAACACCTGCATCATGTAAATAAGGTGTTGGAAACTCTTGAACAACATCAACTTTATGCAAAGCCTTCTAAGTGTTCTTTTGGTGTCAAGGAGGTTGAATATCTAGGTCATATTGTCTCTTATGAAGGTGTTAAAGTGGATCCTAACAAGATAAAAGCCATGCTTGAATGGAAGGTTCCAAAACCCTAAAAAATCTCCGAGGATTTTTGGGGCTTACAGGTTATTATCGTAGATTTGTAAGGAATTATGGCAGCATCGCAGCACCACTCACAACTTTATTGAAGGACTCTTTCCATTGGAACAAGCAAGCTACTATGGCCTTTGAGAAGTTGAAGGAGGCCATGTGCACCACTCCAGTTCTAGCCACCCCAGATTTTTCAAAAACATTCATTGTTGAATGTGATGCTTCAAGGTATGGTATGGGGGTAGTACTCATGCAAGAAGGGCAACCCATTGCCTTTGAGATGCTAATTCAAAGGTAAGAATATATCTAAACCAGTTTATGAGAAAGAAATGTTAGCAATACTTCATGCAGTGAAGCAATGGAGACCATATCTAATGGGAAGACATTTCAAAGTAAAGACAGATCATGATAGTTTGAAATACTTCTTAGAGCAACGTTTATCATTAGAAGAACAACATAAATGGGTCTCAAAAATGTTGGGGTATGATTTTGAGATAATATACAAGAAAGGGAAAGAGAATGTAGTTGTTGATGCTTTATCTCGGAAGGATGAATCGCCAGGCATTGTTGTGTGCCATATCTATATTACAGGAGGATTGGATAGAGGATGCAAGGTCTGAATGGAAAAATGACCCAGGTACACAAAATCTCATTCAGAATCTCCAACAAGATCCAAGCATGTCAGAAAAATTTGTATGGAAAGGAGATGTTTTATGGTATAAAGATAGATTATATCTATGTAAGAATTCAATCCTTAAAAATAGGGTTCTATCTGAGCTCCATGCTTCTCCAGTAGGGGGTCATTTCTGGCTTCTTAAAGACTTATCATCGAATCAAGCATGATTTTTTCTGGGAAGGGCTAAAAGGAGATGTCCAAAAGTTTGTGGCAGAATGCATGGTTTGTCAGCAAAATAAGGGTGAAACAATTAAGTCCCTAGGTCTTTTACAACCTCTATCTATTCCTAGCCAAAGGTGGGAAGAGGTGTCCATGGACTTCATCACAAGATTGCCTAAATCAGAAGGTAAAAATGTAATCATGGTGGTGGTGGACAGACTCACCAAATATGCCCATTTTTGTGCTTTATCACATCCATTTGTTGTGAGTACAATAGTAACAATGGCCTTCAGGGATACAATTCAAAAGCTACATGGGACACCAAAGATTATAGTAAGTGATCGAGACCCTATCTTTACTAGTAATTTTTGGACTGACTTGTTCTCATGCTTGGGCACACAACTAGCTCATAGTTCCTCTTATCATCCCCAGTTTGATGGGAAAACAGAGGTGGTAAACAAGTGCTTGGAGGGATATCTTCGTTGTTTTACATCAGATAAGCAAGCGAGATGGGTCCAATGGTTACCGCTGGTAGAATGGTGGTATAACACCTCCTTTCATACTTCATCTAAAATGTCTCCTTTCTTGGCATTATATGGGTACCATCCACCATCTATCACTTCATCTTTGAGAGTCCAGCCAAAGGTTCGAGCAGTTGAAGAACATATTCAACACCAACAAGAGGTGTTTTCTAGTCTCAGGGAGAATTTGGCCATGTCACAAAACCGCATGAAGCAGCAAGCAGACCAACATCGCAGTGAAAGACATTTTGAAGTCGGTGATTGGGTTTTTGTGCGTTTACAACCATATAAGCAAATGTCCTTAAAACAACAGAAAAAGGATAACAAGCTTTCACCTAAGTATTATGGTCCTTATCAAGTGTTACAAAAGATTGGCAATGTAGCATACAAACTGGAACTTCCTCCGGCTACTCAAATTCATCCAGTCTTCCATGTATCTTGCCTAAAGAAGGTAATTGGATCAGACAATATCAACCTACAGTGTTACCCGAGCTTGATGAAGAGGGAAGAATCATCCTGGAACCAGAATGCATCCTTTAGACACACTAAGCGATTGAGGACAAGGGTCATCACTGAGTATTTGATCAAGTGGAAAAATCTAGACAATGAAGACGTAACTTGGGAGGATGCAAATTTCCTACAACAAGCATCCAGATCTTCTCAACATTGGGGACAATGTTGCTTGAAGGGGAGGGCATGCTACGCCCTTAATCATATATCTTATATTGGATGTATATAGCCGACTTGTGGCTATCATAACTTCTTATCATTATGTATCTCTTTCATATATGTTATATTTTCATTAGTGGGTCGGCCTTGGTGTTGGCCATAGCATAGGAATAGTATATATAGGGGTTAGTAGGTAGTAGTTGATCATCATATTCAGCATTTGAGTCTTATTGTCTGGTTTGGAGGTTGCCCCCTCGAAGTGGCTAAGCTATTCTTCTTGCACATTGAGATCATTTATCTGAAATATTGTGTTCATTGGTGTTATATTGCTGCTAATAATCAGATTTATACAAGTAATTACATTACTAGGAACAACCTGCCCAAAGTGACAAGATTCTAAAGACTTGTCTTCAACTTGTAGTGCACAGTTTTCCTTAAACATATTTCTTCATGTATTTCAACTTTGTAGTGCCCAATTTTCTTTGGGATATATTTCTTCTACCAATGGGGCCTTGGTAGACTGGTGAAGTCGACAAAGTGTTAAGCCCTCCATTAGGATACCATTGCAGATGTGGTCCACCCCTGACCCACTCCCCCACCCCCAAATGCCTAACAACATAAGCAATGAGGGCGGGTTCCAGTCCCAAGCAGCTTTGGCAGAATAGATGCTCCTAAGGCTTGGCAACTGAGCAAAGGATGTCTATTTTTGCAATGCAACCCCAAATTGTCCTCCTTTAAGATACCACCGAGAACATAATTCATCCAAGGGTGTATTATATAGATCATTAGAGTATTTTCACAACTTTTTCAAACAAACCAAAAAAATGTGCAAAATCCCTTTGAAGTAGGAAAGTTAATTTACAAGTTACCTTAGTTTCATGATAGTTTCACGGTATTGGCAAATAATAATTTCAATGATCGGGAGATAACCCTCTTATTTCATACAAGAATAATGTAATAGAGAATGATGCTGGGGACAAGTAGCTGAATCTTGTTTATTAACAATCAAATTAAGTTGCAACATTAAGTATAAAATGCACTCACAATATCATTTGTTGTTAAAAGATCAAACTGAACACCCGTCAAATTTGCCAATGGCACAATGTCATGCCATGAATCATTAAACTCCATCTGGAAGATCTGAATTGTCAGCTGCACAGGAACATCCACAAAAACAGTTTTATGTATTTGTTTCAAGCCATAAATAAAGTGTTTCTTATTTAAATAGTCACATAGATATCAGACATAAAGACACAAAAGGTAAAGGCCGCTGTTTGCTCTGACTTACTCTGGCAAAAGAAAGTATTAAGAGGGGAACTATTTTGAGCTTTCCACTGCAAAAGTAGTTCATTGGATATAACATTCAGATACTTCAAGTTCCATGCAGGTAAAGATTATTTTTATTAAATTACCTCAAATATAGGAAGAGTGGTGGTCATAATGACTGTCAACCAATCCTTATCCATAAAAGACAATATTACCTTTTTATTTATCATTCTTATGGCTTACTTACCCATACAAGGTAAATTGAAATAAATACTAGCTGCAAAAAAATGTTAACTCCAGAAATGGCGTTGTTTTGATCCTCTGACATACTGGTTTGCTCTCATAAGAAATAAAGCATACCAGAGCAAAAGATAGAAATTTTGGGTGAGTGGATGCTTCCTTGTCCATTTAGATATAAGAATAATGCCGAATGGAGAGTTTGACTTTAACTTTTGCATCTAGAAGTCTGTGGCCTAGAAAACCAATTCTATTAGTTTGACCTGGCATGTGCACTAATCTTATCGAGTCCATCTTCAGAGGATGTTAAGATTAGGTTAAATTTATAATTACAACTAACATAACCATTTAGGATCTAAAATAGACAATTAAGTATTAGTAAATACAGTATGCTCTGTCTAAAAAGTGACAGACTTTGTCTTGGTGTATTCTTTATTCTTTAATGAGATTTTGTAACGATGCATATCCATTGTGCACTGCATTTAAAATCATCTTTCTTATTGAATCTTATTCACAGCCTTATGCCCCTTTTAGTTTTGACTTTTTGTTGTACATTGAAGGAGTGATAACAGTGCAAAGTGAAAACTTGGACTCAACTCCTTTGGGAAATTATTCAATTGTCACACCACCTGATGCCCAATCAATTTCTCAGTTACAAAATGACGGTTTTCCAGGTTTGTTCCAAGATTCGTTGAAAAATGAAACAATTAGGATAAGAGTACCCCGATCCCATCAACGGAAGATAATTGTGTTCTGCGATAAATGGATTGCAAGAAACCTAGATTATATTTTACATGCTAAAAAAATGTTGAATCCACAAACATATTTTACAAAATTATCCTTAGTGCAGCTTTTCATCTGTCCCATACACTGGCAGGGCAATTTTACAATGTAGATTAATTAGACTGCAATAAACATTTACAGTGGGATGGCCAAATCATGATGCTGAATGATGTGACTATAACATCACTAATCTCTGCTGCAAAGAATGAAATCACTACACAGTCACTTGCATCTAACTGATAGAAATCAACGCTGGCTGCCAATAGCTCGTGTAACCAGTGTTCAATTTATATTCAACAAGTTAAACAGTTGGTATTATATATGCAGCTTGGGTAATCGTTTCCATATTTTACTCATTAACAGAAAGTGACTAAAACTGCTCATAAACAGGTAAACATTGATGAGAGCATCATTCCAGGGCCAACCTAAGTACATGCTTTGTCTAGGCAGGTGAATACAACGTAGAGACTTCAACCGATCTGTGGGCCTTCCAAGTATTCATTTTACTACATTTGGAGCATATGTGCACATTTCTTAGAGAGGTAAAAAGATGTATGGCATAATTGGTATATGAATAGTCAAATTAAGCAGCTTAATCACAGGCCTGGCTACTTTGCCAAATTTTTAAGAATTTTACAGCCCTATAAAATATGTGAGCAATGGTTTCTCCCATTTCTTAGACAGCCAGCATTGAGCATCCTATTCCAACATAGTTCTCTTGCTGATTTTATGACAACCTAACATTTTCCATGCCTTTTGAACTAAAAAAAAAAATTGATAGCCTCGTGTAGGTTTCGTTTATAATATTTTCATGCCATTTCCTATTCATCTCAAACCCTGACTCGCTCATGTAATCCAATTATTTTCTCTGGAGCAGACATAACAATTCTCTATCAACATTCTACAAATATAAAGTATTTAAGATCCTGCAGCAAAGAAAATCAAAATTTATGGCTCTATTTAATTAAAACCCTTACCCAGTCATGGCACTCCAAATGTATCTCTGAAATAGCCACAGCAATTTCACTAACTACATTAGTTTCGATCAACAAATAAAGAATTTCTTTAAATCACAATGTATGATCAATCTTTAAAACAGATTGTATCTCGTATGGAATTTCTTTTTCACAAATGAAAAACGCTGAGCCTAAAATAAGTTTCCCTGAATCAAAAACTAGAGAGAGGGAGAAAAAATTCAAGCACCACAACATGCATACAATAACTTCACTATTGTTGGAATTAAGCTTAAAAACAAATTGCGAGCTGAACTGTTGCAACCATTTCTACTTGCCACATTTGTGCGGCGAAATCAGGTAGCAGCAACAGCCATTATCGAAATCTGAAGCTCTATAATAATGATGATTTTGAAGCTTAAAGAAAGAAAAAAACCTTTGCAGCTTCTGTTTTGGTACGCCCTGTAGCTGTTATTACTGTTGTGTGCTCTGCTACAGCGCATCTTTTTATTGGGATTGATTGCCTATCGTCCGCCAAATTTCATGATAGCTTCACGAGGCTGAGATTGTATGAAAAATCTTTTCAACTTTATAGAACTTCGCTACATGATTACATCGATTTCGATGATAATACTTGTTCGAGTCGACAGCATGGAAGTTGCCCTTCAAAAATTGTGTAAAAAAATATTTTAATATAATTTGCGTTAAATATGGAGGCGCGCCAGGCGGAGCGTGTGTTGCTCTTTCTTTATTTAAAGCTATATATATTCATTGGTAATGATGACGTGGCATTGGAAAATCTACTTGGAAAGGGCACTCCATATTTAGTTTTAAATAAAATAGGGCAGAAAAGGGCCGAATCTAAGCCAGAAACGTGCAGAAGAATAATTGCCCGTGTGAAGAGGGGAGTGAAATGTCACTCTAACAAAATATGATGGAGGTTGCACGTGAGATGGCTTAAGGGAATTATAATGGATACAAATATTAATCATAAATATGTGATCCCTCTAATGTTTATTTGGAAAAATAGATTTATTTTTTGCTACGTATGGAGTAAGACCTCATTGTGTTAAAATAGTATTTCTTAGTTAACTTGAGAATAAGTGCCTATTCTTTGTGGTATACTATTAGTCCATGTTAAAGAAAGTTAACTATAATAATCACTTTCTTATTATTTAATCTTTTTTCAATTAATTATAATCAACTATTTTTATTTCATATGATTTAAGTAATAGTTTTAAACAATATATAATTTTTTATTCATTACAAATATTAATTTTCATGTATGTGATTGGTTGATAGATTTTTCTTTTTATTCTTTTTATTCTCATACAATAAAATGATGTCATAATTCATTATATTTTCATGGAATACTTGTTTATTCTCATGGATCACTTCCTTATTTTCATTCCCAATTTAAATTAACAACTCAAAATACAAAATAGACATAAATATTAACTCATTTTTTATCACCTTATGTCTCACTTTTGAAGCTATTCAGATGTTAAATATTTTTTTAAAAACAATACTAAATCATAATTCATTCTATTTTCATGGAACACTTCCCTATTTTCATGGAACAATTCCCAAGTAATTTTTTTTAATTGGAGATTAATATAATCCCTATTTTCATGGCCTCGTGTCTCACTTTTGAAGCTATTTGATGTTAAATGTTAACCCATTTTTTATGGCCTCATGTTTAACTATTTGATGTTAAATATTTTTTTAAAAACAATACTAATACCTTTAAAACAATTCAACAATTTAACTATGCTTGTTTTTTAAGGGTTTTTTTGAAGTGAGTAATTTTTGATAATTTTTTTAAGATTTATATATCTTAAATGTTTGGTGAATTGTTTGATAAATTTTTTAATAAATTTTATATAAAATTGTTAAATTGTGTGCATATCATTATATATTCAAATTTATTTACTAAATTAATATTATATGTCACATTGTAGTATAATATAATATTATATGTCACTTGGTAGTATTTTTATTTTTTAATTAATTTTATAAATGATGTAACAACTATAAATTTATACGTTCATGTATCTTGTGAATTAAATTGTTACATTGTTTTAAATTGTTTAGTTATTATATACAACTATTAATATATATTAAGTGTCTTTTAGTGGTATTTTTGTCATTTCTTTGATATTTTTATTTTTAAATATAGATTAATATGTTATGTTGTATTAAATTGTTGAGGTGTTATTTGGTAGTATTTTTTTTTTTTTTTAAATATGGGTCAACATGTCATATTATATTGACTTATTTAGTAATATAATGTTGTATGTCACATCATTATTATTAATGAATGTTGATGTGTCTTTTGGTTGTCTTTTGTTTTTAAAAATTATCATAACACAATAGAAGTGACCCTCTTACTAACATAATAGTTGATTAGTTGTGGGATGAGTATGTTTACTTACTCAATCTCGGGGAAAGTTTTAAGAGGCCTCTGGGAAATTGGAGATGGAATATCCCTGGCAAATATCCCTCGAACCACTTTTACAACATAGGCGAATTTCCCGAGATTTGTGAATATAATTGTCATGCAAAACAAAAACTTTCAAGTCGCACGACAAAAACATTCTTATCGTGTGTCCTTGACTTTTGTTGTCGTGCATCTTTTTTTTTTCGTCGTGTGTCTGCATGATTTGTAGTCGTGTATCTTTATCCTTTGTTATTGTGTGTCTCATTCCTTAATTGTCATATGTTTGTTCTTTTCTGTAGCCGCGCGACTTTGTTTTTATGTCGTGTGTCTTTATCCTTTGTAGTTATGCGACCTTATTCTTTGTTGTCGCGCATCTCAATGTTTGTTTGTCGTGTGTCTCTTACCTATCTTGTCATGCATGTTTATTCTAATCTATTGTGCATCCTCTTTGTCGCTTATTTCCACAATACTTGATTATACTTGACGGTGCCTTCTTACTAGTAAGTTACTAGTATCTACCAGTGAACTACATATGATTATATAAGAGTTTTCAATAGTAGGTGTAAGTGACCCCTAAAAAATTATACTAGAAATATTAGTCGAAAGGTACACTTATATCGTACTCGAAAAATTTGCATTTTGATTTTCCATATATGGAATGCTCACCAAATTACAAATATTTGCCACTAAAATTTTCCCTAGATCGGTCTTCCCCTCTCTTCGTATGTGGCTTCGTAATCCACGATATATATCATTATGTCAAGATTTACATTTCCTTGACTTTAATTTCCCATTATTCTTACTCTTGGATCTCTCTTTTAAATCACCTCGCTTTCTATAATCACCATCATCATCACTATCATCATCTTCATCATCATCATCATTCTCATCATTATTATCACCGTGCTTTATCGTTACCACAACCATCATGTCGCCATCATTTTCATCATCAATATTAGTGTTACTACTAAAATTGATATTGTTATTAGGGTTTTATAAAATATTGAAAACTCTTATTATTATCATTATTAGAATTGTTATTAATATTAATGTTGTTATTATTATTTCAATAATTATTAATGTTATATTATTATTATACTAAAAATAATAGTAATAGCCATCACAAATATCATCCTTATCATCGTGGTTATCTTCATCTTAATCGTGATCATCGTCATTATTGTCCTCATCTACATTGTCATGATCTTCATAGTATTCAACGTCGTTGTTGTTTCATCATAATCTTTTTCATTATCACCATTGTCATAATCTTTTCATTATCACCATTGTCATAATCATTTTAATCACTTTCACCATTATGATCATCATTATGATCTCCATCTTCCTGGTCATGGTTATTCTCATCCGCCATTATCACATCATTGTCGTCGTTATTGTTGTACATGTTTATGGTTTAGGGTTTTTATAATATAAACATAAATTATTAATAATAATATTGTTAAAATTATATATTATTATTAGTATTAATATTAATAGTTCAAAAAAATATTATTATTATACTTATTAATATTAATATTTTCGTCATCATCACCATCATCATTTTCATAACGTCGCCGCTATCATTGTAATTATTTTCATCGTTACGGTCTTCATCCTCATCACGATCATCGTCATCATCATCATCATTGTCATGATCATCGTCATCGTCATGATCGTCATTATCATTGTCATCTTTATCATCGTTGTGATCGTCATCATTGTTGTGTTTGTCATCATCATCATGATCATCAGTACTCACCATCATTGACATGATCGTCGTCGTCGCCGCCGCGTCATTGTCATGATGATGATGATTGCATCATCATGATTGTCATCATCTTCGGCGTCATTGTTGTTTCATCGTAATCTTAGTCATTGTCATCATTTTCATGATCAATTTAATCATCTTCATTATTATCCTCATCATTATGATCTCCATCTTCCTGGTCATGGTCATTCTCATCCACCATTATCACATCATTGTCATCGTCATTGTTGTACATGTTTGATTTAGGGTTTTTCAATCGAATTTTTACAATTTATAATATAAACATAAATTATTAATAATAATATTGTTAAAAATATAGATTGTTCGTAGCATTAATATTGATATTGTACCTAAAATATTATTATTATTCTTATTAATATTAATATTTTTTCATCATCACCATCATCATTTTCATCGTCATTATCATTGTAATTATTGTCATCGTCATCGTTACGATCTTCATCCTCATTACGATCATCGTTGTCATCATCATCATCATTGTCATGATCACCTTCATCGTCATGTTTGTCATTATCATCATCATCTTTATCATCATTGTGATTGTCATCATCATTGTGTTTATCATCATTATCATGATCATCAATACTCACCATCATTGACATGATCATGATCATTATCATTGTTATGATGATTACGATGATGATGATGTTGACAATGATAATGATAATGATTATGATGACAACAATGAAGGCAATAATGATGATGATGACAATGAGGATGATGATGATGATGACAATGACCACAACCAATACAAACATAATTATTGTTAATTCCACATTAAGTATCAAAAATTAAACATTAAATAGTGAATAGTAAATATTAAATATTTAAATAAGATTATTATGATTGACAAAAATAAATAATAACTACTATAATTAAGAAAATAATAATACTTTTAATAATCATCTTCATGAGCGCTTAATATGTCAAATGAGTGCTTGAGGTGGTGCATTCTTCCTTAATGGTCTCATCATCTTATATAGTATTATGTGTTTTGTGGTCTACGACATCAAATAAGCGTTCATATTCAACAACCAAATTAAACCGTAATCACCATAAACAAATATTAAAAATGAATTCATGTGGAAATGACCCTTAATATAAGAAAATGGATGATTGATTGCACTTGATGAATATGTTTTCTTCCTTTGTTGTATTAAATATAAATCTTACTACCCGAAGACCCATATTCCTTTTTAGTGTATCTTGTAATTTCTTCTATGATTCTAAAATCATCATTCATAAAAAATTACCCACATTAGTTAGTATAATTGGTTTGTAGAAATGTAAACCTAAATATATCATAATCAATCCTTATGACCATGGGGTTACCAACAAAAGGAAGTTTCACATCCACTAATAAAATGGTTGGTTGATTACACCATGAGTATTTTTCTTTCTCAACTTCCCCTCTCCTCCTCTATGGCTTAAAATAATAATAATAACAATAACAATTTAATAAATTACCCTTAAATACATGCCTTACTACCCCATGTTGGATATGACTCTTTTGTGCATCCCACATTAGTTGGTAGGTTTTGTGTTTGGGAACATATAAACATTATTATACCTTGATCCTTATGCAAATTGGGGTGATGCCACAATGGAAGTGGCCTCTACGAGATAGACCCTCCACTCTCCTTTTTGTGCCTTAATATTCCAATAAACTTCCCAAGTTGGATATGCATTTTTAGTGTATCTTAGAATTTCTTTTACATCTCTAAATTTTTCTTTCATTAAAAAAACATAATCCCACATTAGTTGGTATATTTAGTCTTGTTCTACGACTCTAAAATCCTCATGTGTGTGTGTGTGTGTGTGTGTGTGTGTGTGTGTGTGTGTGTGTGTGTGTGTGTGTGTGTGTGTGTGTGTGTGTGTGTGTGTGTGTGTGTGTGTGTGTGTGTGTGTGTGTGTGTGTGTGTGTGTGTGTGTGTGTGTGATGTGATATTGGAATGTTGTATTTGGAAAAGTACGAGAATTTAAATAGTGTACATGGCCCAATAATCAAGTGGTTTATAGAGATATATGTAAAAATATCTAACATAGCTTATTGGAGAGATGTATTTCATGTAAAGTGTAGAAAATCTATTTGCAACAAGAATGTAAATTGTATATGAACTGTAGGAAACTTCGTTGTAAAATCTTTTCTGCCCCATCTATTGTGCATGTCTAAGATATTGACAAATATTTTTCATTCTATAACATGTACAATGATATTTGTCGACTAATTTAAGAGTTTGTAAGCAACAAATTTTGTATCTGGTCCATTATTCTAGACTGTGTGATTTCCTTTAATGCACAAGAGGTTATGATTGTAAATTGATGAGCATTTCAATTTTTTTAGTAATACTATCATTAAATTTAATTACAATTCCACTTCTATTAGATATAAAATATAACATAAAATAAATTTATATTTATTTGTGAGACTTCATCAATACTATAAATAGACATGAATATGGTTTTTCATAGAAAAACATCGTATACATTTTACCATGGGAATGTATTTCTTTGTAATCTCTTTTAAGTGTTGGTTTGATAGTATCTTAGTCCTTCCATTCTAACACACACATAAGGTCACAAGTCTCCTATTCTACCAATTTCCTCTATGCACTTCGTAAATGGAACTCTATAAAATTTAAGGTGTATTGTAAATTGAATACCGAACTTTCCATAGTAAAAATTCTTTTTAGTTCAATGTATTAAATTCATTTATAAAAATTATATGTTTTTATCATAAATTTTGAGAATTTTTATCAAGATATTAGTAAAACATTTGAAAGATGAGAAATAATAGTTCAATATTAGAAACAATAAGGAAGGGATGGTCCATGATGCCATGACGAGCATGCCCTACAACCTGCAACACTCGGCAAAAATTTCTCATGAAAATAATAGGTTATTTTTGCATCATCCGAATCAAACTAGGGAGGACTTGGGAACCTTCTATTTTAGCATAGGTTAAATCCATATTATAAATCTTAGTTTTTTTTTCTTCTTTGAAATTTTGCTTCTCTGTCAGCGCAGCACTATATTATAGCAAAAGAGGAAGGTGTGGAAGGCATTTAGCTATCTCCCTCATAAGAAATTTTTGAGATTTTCTCGTTGAAGTCTTGGGTAGCTCCTGCATTAAAATCACATATTGGGGTTGTAGACACCTATAATTTGGTCTATATGATCTTATTACTAAGATCATACTAACTATCCTAGTCTCATGTTAATTTACTACACTACGCTAGTAAAACACCCTTTCTAACCTCTTCTAAACCCCCTAAACCTGCTAATCCCTCTCTAACCAACTTCTATAAGCTTGTTTTCCCTTTAATTAACCTTGTTTTAGGTTAATTAACCCTCTTATTGACTTTCTAAAGAGAATTTGACTTTCTAAACAAATATCTTACCTTCCAAATAACCACTTATCTTCTTAAAATCATGTTCACACCTCCAGATAGTTTTTCTAAACATCATCTTTTTGACTCATTTTAGTCCCACGTGCATCCAAAATAGCCTTTTCTCAAATCCAAAAACTATAAATAGAGGGCTACCCCTCCCACCTTTTCCTAAGAACTCCCTCTCTCTTTCTCTCTCTCTCATTTCTGATTTAGGTCATGTTTAAGTCTTTTAGAGTCGTTTCATAGTTTATTTGAGCTATTTACTTGTTATTTACTAATCCTTTAAAAGCTTTAGATAAATGGGAGAAGCCATTAATAGTGAGCTTCTATTCTTAAGATTTTGAAACATCAATAAACATAAAACTGATTGATAGAGCTTTAATAGGTTCACTTATAGATAGCTTTCATGGAGTAGAGTGTTGGGGTTAACACAATACAATGTACAGTACATATAATATATCGAGATCTAAGCATACATGCAATAAAAGCGGATATTCTACTAGAAGAAATATACAAAACAAGAGATATATATCGTATGGGAAATACATATATTGAGTGAAACTGTTTGATGTCGTGCCCGTGAAATTCACAATGTGTGCCTGTGAAATAAAAATAGGGAAAAAATAAAACATTTATAACTTCTTCCCCATCCCCCCACCGCCATGGCAATGATGGGCATCAAAGTGGTGGCATCTGTCCTCTTCTTTTGCAGACCGACAAGGAGTGGTGGCACTTTGTCTTCTTTTTGTTGGCAATGATTATGGTTGCGCCTTAATAATTGTCCTATTGTCTTCTTTCACACACCATTATACGTCTATTTCTTGAATTTTTTGCTGTTAAAACTAAAATATTTCTAAATTTAAGTGGTTGTATTCTAGTCCTGGGAGAAATTCATTCCGGCTTATGGAATTTGTTCCTCGTTAAATCTTGTAATTAAAGTCATCTTAATTTAGCCACCGAAAATATCCATTAAATGACCCTACTTGACCATACTAAAATTCTCGTATGTATTCAAAGTTTTGGAAATATGTTGAGTGTGTTTCATACGGGTCGAATCGAGCAAAATTCCTTGAATTTTTCTTGAATTTTCCAAATTCTCGATTATTGTTGTTTAATTTGAAGTCTCTTACACAAATTCGTTTTATTGTTATTGAATGCATTGTTATATTTTATCATTTACAATTATTTGAGAAGATAATAATGCATGATGGACCTCAAGCTACTTATAGGACAATGTGAAGTATATATTTTGCAATGACATTTTTGTTATTGGATTTTAATGAGAGAGTTTTCCATACGGTATATATGGTGGCCCTCAACGTTCTTGCGATGTACGAAATACATTTTGTGGTTGTCGGTTATGTATTCTCGTCCCTCGATTATGGAGGCGGCCATCTTTGGTTAGGCCAGATCGATTTTGAGGCGAGACGCCATGTGCATTTGTGAACATCGGTGATAAGGGTACAAAGGTTTTATCATAGGAACAAGTTATTTCCTTCTATAGAGAGCATATATCACATTTCATGACACCCATGTGTACAATGAAAATTTTGCAAAAGCTATGAAAGTGGGGTAAGAACCTATAAAGAATCCCCAAAATCTTTTGAACAAACAACTCAAATGACCATTAGATTAGAGATAAGAAAGAGCTACATATTTTCATGTATATATAAAACTTGAAACAAACAATAAACCTCTAAACATGACTATATTAGTTCTCTATGTTGAGATGTGGAGCTCAATTACTTCAATTTAGCATGTTATATTAAACTTGTTGGAATAAATATAAGCGACATTGGTTATGAGGGGACCAACATCACCACCTATGACCGTATCGGTCGGAAAGTAAGAGAACCGACATCGGTTAGGCTAACCTTGCACAAGTACATGTGCGAGAGTGTTTTATTTAAGTCTTGGGAATTAGATCTAATTTTAGTATTAAAATAGATCAATTAATTGAAATTGCATGGCTAAGTGCCCTAAGTTTGTATAAGGTATTTATAAGCTAGAAATCTAGGGTTTAGAAGTAAGGATTGTAAGTATTGATTTTTATAGTGAAATAATTGTGAGAGAGTGCTATGCACCTAGGAAAGGATGTTATGATGTATATGTATTGATGGAGATGCCGACATGTGGGCACACATCCCCTTATCTTATTATATCATTCATTTATGATTTATCATGCTTAGGATGTCGGCCTCAATATTGGCCATAGGTTAGAATGGTATATATAGGGGTTAGAAGGTTGTAGTTAATCATCATATTGAGTATTGGTGTGTTATTGAATGGTTTGGAGGTTACCCCTCGAAGTGGTATTGGAGGTTGCCCCCTCGAAGTGGAAAAGCTATTATATGAGCATATTGTCATTATTTAGCTATATTTTGGTGTTCTCTCATGTTATTTTGTTGTATATGTTCTGATTTATACAAGTAATATCTTTACAAGTGGTATCAGAGCAGCGATTTCGGCCAAAATTAGGGCAAAAACCCTAATTTTTTGTTCCAAATATATCTTGAAGAGGGTATCAATTTTTTCCCAATTTTTGCATCATAATTTGGAAACAATCTAAGTCAGAATATCTAAAAATTTCAGATCCATTGGATCTGTTTTGCGAATGTTATTGGTGTTTTAGGGTTTTTCATAAATTCACTTTTCGTGAAGCAAATTATGGTATTTTTAGTAAAATTTATATTTTTGGAAAGCTCTGAAATTTCAGTTAGGGTTTGTTCTTTGTGTTTTTATTCATCTGTCAAAATATTTTCAGAATTCTTAAACCCTAATCATGATCATGGGGATAACAAATTTTTATGGAAATGGTGAGATGGATGCTAAAGAATGGTGGATAAAATTTAAGAATGTATATTTCTCATATTTCATGACAAGGAATAGGTTTTCACATTATCTTGGTGGTCCTGCATGGATTTGGTTTTTAGAGTTAAAAAATGACAGGAAGGATTGGTCTTGGGAGGAAATGGAACAACTTTTTATGGATAGATGGGACCACAAAGAGGAAGAAGAGTCAAAGGAAGATGATGGGGAAGAATATATTGAAGAATCAAGAGAGAAAGAAGATGAAGAGGAAGGTGAAGAAGATTCAAGGGAAGATGATGGTGCAACATATATTGATGAATTAAACACAGAAGAAGTTGAAGAAGACTATGAAGAAGAGGAAGAAAAATAAGATATTGATGCAGAAGAAGATATTATAGCTCCCAAGAATGAAGATACCATATTTCAGTTTCATGGATGCATTCAAAGGAATAAGATAATTGTTTCCATAAACCCTAACAGCAAGTATAACTTCATCCACAAGGATATGGCTCAACATCTACATATTCAAGAAAGTAATATCAAAGAAGCTCAAGTGAATGGTAAGAAAATTCAAGTTTTTAAAGATTTAAAACTTACTATGGACAAATATACTTTACATTCAGATTTTTTTGCCTTATATATGGATGGTTTAGATATTGTTATTGGGTATCCTTGGTTAGAGACATTGGGGATGATTAATATTAATATGATAATTTTATGAAGATTTGGTAAAAAGAAGAAGGTCACTTTACGGGATATCGGGCTTAATGGAAATCAAAGAAAAGTCAATATAGACCATGAGGATGATTTAGAATATGGAGAAGAAGGGAATAAGGATGATTCAAAAGAGGAACATGAAGGAAATGATGATTCATCTACTCAAGAGAAAAAGAAAATATCAAATGCAAAGGTGGAAGAAACAAAGAAAGTTCAGAAACAGGTTGATAAGGTTGAGGATACTACAATTGCAGCATATGGAAATCCACATCAACATGAGAGAAAAAAATCATGGAGATATCCCGGGGCACATCATATTTCCAACCAATATAAATATACAGGTAATTGGATGACTAATCACTTTATTTATACGAGGGATCAATGGAGCAACAATTATGAAGCATGGAATCCTTATTATGGTTATCCTTGTTATGGTTATACATGGAATCCTTATTATGGTTATGCATTGAATCCTTATGTTGGTTATGCATGGAATCTAAGGATGATAAACTATGGTCACGAATGGAATCAAAGTAGTGCTGTGAGAATATGGATATTAGTTCGAGATATGTATCATCTACCGGGATCACATATGGATGGATGATCAATCATGGCGCAAAGTGTGTAAAAATTTACAACACACTCATTACATGGTTTCTTCTTAAGTTTCAGGGACGAAACATGTCAAGAAGGGAAGGAATGCTATGCACCCAGGGGAAAGGATGTTATGATGTATATGTATTGATGGAGATGCCAACATGTGGCACACATCCCCTTATCTTATTATATTATTCATTTATGATTTATTATGCTTAGGAGGTCGGCCTCAGTATTGGCCATAGGTTAGAATGGTATATATAGGGGTTAGAAGGTTGTAGTTAATCATCATATTGAGTATTGGAGTGTTATTGAATGGTTTGGAGGTTACCCCTCGAAGTGGTATTGGAGGTTGCCCCCTTAAAGTGGCAAAGCTATTATATGAGCATATTGTCATCATTTATCTATATTTTGGTGTTCTCTCATGTTATTATGCTGTATATGTTCTGATTTATACAAGTAATATGCATGGCTAAGTGCCCTAAGTTTGTATAAAGTATTTATAAGCTAGAAATATAGGGTTTATAAGTAAGGATTGTAAGTATTGATGATTATAGTGAAATAATTGTGAGAGAGAGAATTCTTAGAGAAGAAGGAAAAGCTTGAGAGAGAGAAAGTGTTGTACATCGTGAGAGGTATGAAAGATAGGTCTTCAATTGTATATCTTTTGCAAGCTTTAGATAATAGATTGGCTAGTTTCTTGGTGGATGTAGCCCATCTTTGGGTGAACCATGTTAAATCTGGTGTTGATTTATATCTCTTGTTTTGTATATTTCTTCTGGTAGAATATCCACTTTTATTGCATGTATGCTTAGATCTTATATATTATCTGTACAACCTTGTGCTAACCCCAATAACTAGTATCAAATCTTTGTTTGAGGGTTTTATGTGTTGATGATTTACTCACGAGATGGTTTTCGATTGAGTGGGAACTATAGCAATGATAAGAAGAAAACAAATACAAGGTAGAGAAGTTTGACGACTAAAATTATAAATTATGGAATATGCAGATTGAGAATTATTGGTATCAAAGAAATTTGTATTTACTTTGGATGAAAAGTCTAGACCTATGAAGATGATGATAAAGAATGAAATATTCTTGATATAAAGGCTTTGGGATCTAGAATATTGAGCCTCTCACAAAGACATCGTGGCTTCCAATATTAGGAAGCGACATATACGGTAGAGTTAATGAAATCTCTTGCTAATATATATGAAAAACTTAGTGCTTCAAATAAATTTTATTTGATAAAGAAACTATTTAGTTCTAAGATGCATGAAGGTGGATCTGCATCTAGTCATTTGAATGATTCCAATCTATTGTAAATCGATTAAAATTGGTTGATATTTCGTTTGATGATGAAGTGAAAGCACTCTTATTCTTATGTTTTTGCCTTATAGTTGGGATAACTTGGTAATGGTTGTTAGTAATACAACATCTGCTAATAATCTTTTGAAGTTTGATGAGCGTGGTTAGTATAATCTTGAATGAAGAGATTTACACGAAAAGTCACAGAGGAATCATCATCCGGGAATGCTTTGAATATAGAAAGCAGAGGTGATGTAAAAAGAGAGATCCAAGAGTAAGAATAATGGGAAATTAAAGTCAAGGAATGGTAAATCTAAATCCAGAGGTAAGGGAATTACCTGTTGGAATTGTGGAAAGAAAGGACATGCAAAGAAGCAGATTGTTGGTCAAAGGATAAAGAGAACCAACACCCAGACAAAGGTAAAAGGAAAAATTATTAGCGAGAGGTAATGCAAGATGCTCTTATTCTTTCTTTGGATAATAAAATAGAATCATAGGTTTTAGATTCAGGAGCTTCTTTCCATGCAACCCCTAATAAGGGTTATTTTAAAAATTATGTCCGTAACAATTTTGGGCATGTTTATTTGGGTGATGATGAACCTTGCAGTATTACTGGTAAAGGGGAAGTTCATCTAAAATTGTAGAATGGAAATACATGGGTATTGAAAGATGTGAGGCATGTGTCAAGCCTCAAGAGAAATCTTATTTTTGTAGGGCAATTAGGTGAAGTTGGTTGCATGGTTACATTCACAACAGACTCTTGGAAATTCACCAAGGGTGCCTTTGTTGTGGAAAGAGGCAAGAAGGTAGGAACGTTATATTTATCTACCTATGTTACTGATTCCTTTTATGTGTTATCTACTTTAGATTCAGATGCATGCATGTGGCATAATCGGTTGGGCCATATGAGTAAAAAAGGAATGTAGATCTTAAAGGCTAAGGGTAAGTTATCAGATTTGAAAGATTTAGATCTTGATTTCTGTGAGCATTGTGTCTTTGGAAAGAAAAAGAGAGTGAGATTTCTCAAAGTTGGGGCAACTAAGGAGCAAAAATTAGAGCTTGTACACTCAGATGTGTGAGGACCAACCCAATTAGCTTCTCATGAAGGATTCTAATATTATATTACTTTCATTGATGATGCTACAAGAAAGGTATGGGTTTATTGTATTAAACATAAATCTGATGTTTTTGAGACTTTTAAAAGATGGAAAGCCCTTGTTGAGAATGAATCAAATTCAAAGTTAAAGTGCCTTAGATCTGACAATGGTGGTGAATATTGTAGCAAGGCTTTCAATAATTATTTTTAAGTGAATGGAGTACGTATGAAAATGACGGTTCCAAGAACACCACAAGAGAATGGTGTTGCAGAAAGAATGAACATGACAATCATGGAATGTGTTAGAAGTATGAGGATACATGTTGGATTGCCCTTGCAGTTTTGGGCAAAATCAGTTGATATAGTGGTTTATTTGATTAACAGTGGGCCTTCAAGTTCACTAGATGGAGGAATACCAGAGGAAGCTTGGACCGAAAAGAAGTAGATCTTTCTTTTCTTAAAGTTTTTGGTTCAAAAGCTTTTGTGCATATTGATAAAGAAAATTGAAAAAAATTGGATGCAAAATCCAAGAGATGTACTTTCATTGGTTATGAATATGGTTTTGGATTGTTTTTGGATTTAGAGAATTCTAAAATTATTAGGAGTCGTGACATTGAATAGAATGAAAAGAGAATGTACATGGATCAAATTTTAGTTCGAAGGATGAACTAGTTGAGAAGATCGTGAATGAAAATGAACTCTTGGATTTGAAAGTCATACCTATAAGGTTACATAATAACCATTGTCGATTGACCCCTTACCGACATCGGTCAGCCTAAACCGGTATTAGTTATAGAAGAAACAAGCGGCATCGGTTAGAAGTAACCGGCATCGATTCTAAGTGATCAGCGTCGATCACTATCATAATTGGAAACAAATGTCCAGGAGGTCTAGAATGAGCCTCCGGTACCCCAAAATTTTGTGAGAAGGTCACAAAGGGTAAGTAAACCTCCAAAAATATTTACACCTTCTCTATCTTATTTATTATTGATTGATAATGGTGAACTAGAAAGTTTTGAAGAAGCAATGCAAGATGAGACTCACGTTCAGTGGGAGCATGGCATGGATGAGGAGATGGACTCCTTGGAACAAAACTAGACTTAGGATTTGGTTAAGTTACCAGCAGGAAAGAGTACATTATAAAACAAGTGGGTTTACGAGGATCAATGAAGAAGAGGGTGGATAGAAAAGCACAAGGAAAAGCTTTTAGGAAAGGGATTTGTAAAAAATTAGGTATTGACTTTAGTGAAATATTTTTTCTTGTTGTTAAAATGAATTTCATACGTCTTGTATTGAGTATAGTTACAATACATGATTTGTATTTAGAGCAACTAGAAGTGAAGACAGGTTTCCTTCATGGTTATTTGGATGAAGAGCTTTATATGTAATAGTCGTTTGGTATGAAGTCAAGGGTAAGGAGAAATTAGTGTGCGAGTTGAGAAAGAGTTTATATGGGCTCAAGAAAGATCCAAGGCAATGGTACATGAGGTTTGATAGTTTCATGCATGAGCACGATTACTTAAGATGTGAATCGATCATTTTGTTTATTTCAAGAAGCTTGAAAATGGGAGCTATAGTATTTTGTTACAATATGTGGACGATATGCTTATTGCAAGGTCTAGTATGCATGACATTGGTTAGCTTAAGAGAAAGCTATCTCACACATTTTCTATAAAGGATTTAGGAGTTGTGAAAATAATCCTTGACATACAAATACACAGAGACAAGAATAACAAGAAATTATATTTGTCTTGGGAGGATTATATCTATAAGGTGTTAGAAAGATTTAAAATGTAGAATTCAAAACCTGTAAGTACACCTTGTTAGGAAATGTTATATATTGTGAACATTAGGTGAGTATTATTATTTAATGTATTTAAATAATATTATATTGTACAATATGAGTTGTCGGATAACTCATGTTGATAGGAGTAGTAGAGATATTTGTGTGAGTGATTTGAGGGATTGAGTTTGTTTTCATATGATAAGACTTGACTCCACGATTGTAGGAGCAAACAAATGTATTTATATCCCTCCAGCATATGAATAAAGAATCTCAAATATTTTTCAATTCCAAATATCTGTATTAATTATGGTGTTATATTTCAGTTGTAATTCTTATGCAAATCTGTACCAGCTCTTAACAAAGTGGTATCGTAACGTTGCTTTCCTTTAAGCCAAGTAATTAATTATGAGAGATCATCCTCCTCGACGGCGTGCACCCTCGAACATCGAGCACATCCTCCAGACGTCTGCATGAGGCACGAGTGCTGAAATGGGCAGATCAGTAAAGGTGTGTTTTGTGATTTTAACCGTATTTACTGCGTATGTCCTGGACAGATTGTAGGCTAACTATATTTCCTTGCATGGCTGTTTGGAGTATTTTTACCGTATTATCTATTGTAAAATAGATTTTCTAAACGGATTTTCTTTGAGTGTATTCCTCCGATCAACCACACGCTCTGCATACTTTCAAATATATTTGGCTTGGTCTTCAATGTGTTAAGGAAACTCGGGAAAAAATTGCGGATCTGTCTCAAACACGTGTGGAGAAAAAAAGAAGAAGCATTCTGAATTGATGTTGTGTATGGAGGACTAACAAGGTGGATCCAATAAGCGGCATCACCACGTGTTCACAAATCATCACACATGGAGAGAACATGCATGCAGGCTCCATAACAATCCTCACGTGCTCGAGATCCATTGCCACGACCACGAGCTTGGGTTCGACACATCCGCGACCCCCTCATGCGCACCGTTCGACTGCGGCATCCTTCGTGAATCTCATTCATTGAGATTTGAATAAAACAAGGTTAATATACTTTATGATATAGATCTAAAGTCTATTTATTTTTTATTGTTATTTGTTCTTCTCATATTACTCATGTTAGATTAATGATTTGATTTATAATATAGATGTATCTATGTAAATTTAAAAAAGTAATTTGTTGTGATTACTTTTTTTAATCTATATTGTAAAGGGTGCATTCTCGATTGTATTCGACACCCTATAAAAATAAAATTTAAAAAAATTTAAAAAAAAATTGAAGAGTGCATTATCGGTTGAAACCGACACTCTAAAGAATCATGGACATCCCACTAGATAAGTTCAACGGATTAAACTTTCACACTTGGAAAGTTAAAATCCAAATGCAATTAATGCATAAAAATCTATGGAGGATTGTATCAGGAGAAGAATCAAAACCCACAGACGCTGCAAAACTAATAGAGTGGGAAACAAGGAATGATAAGGCAAAAGCAATAATAGGACTTGCCCTATCTGACACTGAGCTACACTATGTGGATCTGGAAAAATCTGCTAAAGAAATATGGGAACTACTCAGCAAAACTTTCGGTTCAAATGCAATCAATGCAAAATTTTCATTAAAACTTCAATTATTCAAACTCAAAATGAATGATAATGTGACAATGTCAAGTCACATCAATGAACTGAGATCACTCATAAGGCAACTTGCAGAAGTAAAAGTTGTAGTAGATGACGAAGATGCTAAAGCCATACTTCTAAACAGTCTTCTTCCTAAATACAGTAATGTCGTTTTCACTCTCGGATAGATGCCCTCACAATCACTAGAAGACATGATTTCTACACTCCTAGCTGAGGAGAAAAGAACAAAAGAAGACATTCAGGAAGAAAATGCCCTCTATACAAACAAAAGACATACAATTTTTCAAAGAACAAAGAAGAAACAAAATGTTATTATTGCAAGAGAAAAGGACATAGAGCTTCTTTCTGTATTACTCGTGCCAAAGACATCATAAAAGGAAAGCTTAAAATGCAAGAGGCAAATGTAGCTGCTGAAGAAGAATCAGAAATAGAAGAACCAACACTAGAAGAACCTGACTACAATTCCGATGACTTTCTGTTCTAGAAACACTCGGAGGAAAACAACATCTCTTGTTAGTCACCAACAAAGAGATTGCTCAGCATATTGGTGACCTTCTTTCAGTTGTGTTGTGTGTTTATTTTCTGTTGTAATAATGAATAGAAGTCCCATTCCTGTTCAAAACATGTTTCTTTCTACAATCTCCTCTTCTGTATTGAAAATGATGAGAGCAAAAATAATGTACTGTGCTATGAAATGGTTGCTGGTTCCATTCTAAAACCTTCTTGAGAGTTTGTGGATCTCTTGAAAAACACATATAGATATGGTTCTTTGGTTGTCCTAGAAAACCTTCTTGTGGTTAGTGGTTAACCAATTGTAAAACCATATGTAAAACATGAGCAAGTACAGAAGATAGCTTTCCCCATGTTCACACTAAGGGGGTGAATGTTAGGAAATGTTATATATTGTGAACATTAGGTGAGTATTATTATTTAATGTATTTAAATAATATTAGATTGTGCAATATGAGTTGTCCAGATAACTCATGTTGATAGGAGTAGTAGAGAGATTTGTGTGAGTGATTTGAGGGATTGAATTTGTTTTCATATGATAAGACTTGAATCCACGATTGTAGGAGCAAGCAAATGTATTTATATCCCTCCAACATATGAATAAAGAATCTCGGTATATTTTGAATTCCAAATATCCGTATTAATTCCGGTGTTATATTTCAGTTGTAATTCTTATGCAAATCTGTACTTGTAAAGACTCTTAACACACCTATGGCTAGACGCTTCAAATTGAGCAAAGATCGGTGTCCTTCATCATATGAAGAGGTTAAATACATGACACGAGTACCATATGCTTCAAAGTATTTGGGAGTCTCATATATATTATGGTTTGTACCAGACCAAACATTACAGAGCCTTTGGGAGTTGAGAGTAGATTTATGTCCAATCGGGTAAAGAGCATTGAAAAGCAATCCAATGGATACTCATGTATTTGAGAAGGACATCTAACATGTAGTTATGTCATGGAGGTTCAAATATTTCTTTATGTGCCTATGTTGATTTGGATATGGCTAGACATATGAATGGTAGAAGGAGCACTCTTTGGATATATTTTCACGTGTGAGGTAGATCGGCGATTAGTGGATTTTGAGATTGCAGAAGGTTGTGGCTTTGTCTACTACGAGGCAAAGTATGTTAACTGCAACTATAGAGGCTAGCAAAAAGATGACATGGATGAGCACGTTCATGGAAGATTTGGGAAAAGAGTAAGATGATTGCAAATTGTTTAGTGATAGTCATAGTGTAATTCATTTGGCAAAGAACTCAATGTTTTAATCTAGAATGAAACACATTCAGTTGAGGTATCACTTCATACGGCAAGTATTGGAGGTTGGGAAACTGAAATTGGAGAAGATTCATATGAGTGAAAACCTTGTGGATATGCTAACGAAGCCATTAACAAAAGAGAAGTTAGAGATACACTCCACTTATGTTGGTCTTCAAGTTTGAGACTTGAAGAGGAAGAAAAAAAGCTAAGGAAAGGATCCAAAAATGATGTTATATAGGTAAAGTGCAGTAATTTATCTCCAAGTGGGAGATTGTTGAGATGTGGAGCTCAATTACTTTAGTTTAGCATGTTATATTAAACTTGTTGGAAAACACAATAACCGGCATTGGTTATGAAGGAACCGACATCGGTTATGAAGGGACCGACATCGGTCACCTATGATAGACATCAATCAGGAAAGTAGGAACCGACATTAGTTAGGGCTAACATTGATTACTGTGCTAGAGTGTTTTATTTAATTCTCGGGAATTAAATATAATTTTAGTATTAAAGCGAGATCTATTGATTGTAATTACATGGCTAAATTCCCTAAGTTTGTATAAGATATTTGTAAGCTAGAAATCTAGGGTTTAGAAGTAAGGATTGTAAGTATTGACGATTATAGTGAACTAATTGTGAGAGAGAGAATTCTTGGAGAAGAATGAGAAGCTTGAGAGAAAGAAAATGTTGTACATCGTGAGAGGTGTGGAAGATTGTAGATATTGATTGTATATCTTCTAAAAGCTTTGGATAATAGATTGGTTTGTTTCTTGGTGGATGTAGCCCACATTGGGTGAACCACATTAAATCAGTGTTGATATATATCTCTTGTTTTGTATATTTCTTCTAGTAGAATATCCACTTTTATTGCATGTATGCTTAGATCTGATATATTATATGTACAACATTGTGTTAACCCCAACACTCTACTCCATGAAACCTATCTATAAGTGAACATATTAAAGCTCTATCAATCAGTTTTATGTTTATTGATGTTTCAAAATCTTAAGAATAGAAGCTCACCATTAATGGCTTCTCCCATTTACCTAAAGCTTTTAAAGGATTAGCAAATAACAAGTTAATAGCTCAAATAAACTATGAAACGACTCTAAAAGACTTAAACATGACCTAAATCAGAAATGAGAGAGAGAGAAAGAGAGAGGGAGTTCTTAGGAAAGGTGGGGAGGGTAGCCCTCTATTTATAGTTTTGGATTTGAGAAAAGGCTATTTTGGATGCACGTGGGACTAAAAATGAGTCAAAAAGATGATGTTTAGAAAAAACTATCCGGAGGTGTGAACATGATTTTAGGAAGCTAAGTGGTTATTTGGAAAGGTAAGATATTTGTTTAGAAAGTCAAATTCTCTTTAGAAAGTCAATAAGAGGGTTAATTAACCTAAACAAGGTTAATTAAAGGGAAACAAGCTTATAGAAGTTGGTTAGAGAGGGATTAGCAAGGTTTAGGGGGTTTAGAAGAGGTTAGAAAGGGTGTTTTACTAGCGTAGTGTAGTAAATTAACATGAGACTAGGATAGTTAGTATGATCTTAGTAATAAGATCATGTAGACCAAATTATAGGTGTCTACAACCCCAATATGTGATTTTAATGCAGAGCTACCCAAGACTTCAACGAGAAAATCTCAAAAATTTCTTATGAGGGAGATAGCTAAATGCCTTCCCATGACCTTCCTCTTTTGCTATAATATAGCTGCGACAGAGAAGCAAAATTTCAAAGAAGAAAAAAAAACTAAGATTTATAATATGGATTTAACCTATGCTTAAATAGAAGGTTCCCAAGTCCTCCCTAGTTTGATTCGGATGATGCAAAAATAACCTATTATTTTCATGAGAAATTTTGCCGAGTGTTGCGGGTTGTAGGGCATGCTCATCATGGCATCATGGACCATCCCTTCCTTATTGTTTCTAATATTGAACTATTATTTCTCATCTTTCAAATATTTTACTAATATCTTGATAAAAAATTCCCAAAATTTATAATAAAAACATATAATTTTTATAAATGAATTTAATACATTGAACTAAAAAGAATTTTTACTATGGAAAGTTCGGTATTCAATTTACAATACACCTTAAATTTTATAGAGTTCCATTTACGAAGTGCATAGAGGAAATTGGTAGAATAGGAGACTTGTGACCTTATGTGTGTGTTAGAATGGAAGGACTAAGATACTATCAAACCAACACTTAAAAGAGATTACAAAGAAATACATTCCCATGGTAAAATGTATACAGATGTTTTTCTATGAAAAAACCATATTCATGTCTATTTATAGTATTGATGAAGTCTCACAAATAAATATAAATTTATTTTATGTTATATTTTATATCTAATAGAAGTGGAATTGTAATTAAATTTAATGATAGTATTACTAAAAAAATTGAAATGCTCATCAATTTACAATCATAACCTCTTGTGCATTAAAGGAAATCACAGTCTAGAATAATGGACCGAGATACAAAATTTGTTGCTTACAAACTCTTAAATTAGTCGACAAATATCATTGTACATGTTATAGAATGAAAAAATATTTGTCAATATCTTAGACATGTACAATATATGGGCGAGAAAAGATTTTACAACGAAGTTTCCTACATTTCATATACAATTTACATTCTTGTTGCAAATAGATTTTCTACACTTTACATGAAATACATCTCTCAATAAGTTATGTTAGATATTTTTACATATATCTCTATAAACCACTTTATTATTGGCCCATGTACACTATTTAAATTCTCGTACTTTTCCAAATACAACATTCCAATATCACATCACACACACACACACACACACACACACACACACAACATGAGGATTTTAGAGTCGTAGAACAAGACTAAATATACCAACTAATGTGGGATTATGTTTTTTTAATGAAGGAAGCTTTTAGAGATGTAGAAGAAATTCTAAGATACACTAAAAATGTATATCCAACTTGGGAAGTTTATTGGAATATTAAGGAAAAAAGAAGGAGAGTGGAAGGTCTATCTTAGAGGGCCACTTCTATTGTGGCATCACCCCAATTCGCATAAGGATCAAGGTATAATAAGGTTTATATGTTCCCAAACACAAAACCTACCAACTAATGTGGGATGCACAAAAGAGTCATATCCAACATGAGGTAGTAAGGCATGTACTTAAGGGTAATTTATGAAATTGTTGTTGTTATTATTATTATTTTAAGCCATAGAGGAGCAAAGGTGAAGTTGAGAAAGAAAAATACTCATGGTGTAATCAACCAACCATTTTATTAGTGGATGTGAAACTTCCTTTTTGTTGGTAACCCCGTGGTCATAAGGATTGATTATGATATATTTAGGTTTACATTTCTACAAACCAAACATACTAACTAATGTGGGTATATTTTTTGAATGAATGAGGATTTTAGAATCATAGAAGAAATTCCAAGATACACTAAAAAGGCATATGGGTCTTGGGGTAGTAAGATATATATTTAATACAACAAAGGAAGAAAACATATTCATCAAGTGCAATCAATCATCCATTTTTTTATATTGAGGGCCATTTCCACATGAATTCATGTTTAATATTTGTTTATGGTGATTAGGGTTTAATTTGGTTGTTGAACATGAACACTTATTTGACGTCGTAGACCACAAAACACATAATACTATACAAGATGATGAGACCATTAAGGAAGAATGCACCACCTTGAACACTCATTTGACATATTAAGCGCTCATGAAGATGATTTATAAAAGTATTATTATTTTCTTAATTATAGTAGTTATTATTTATTGTTTGTCAATCATAATAATCTTATTTAAATATTTAATATTTACTATTCACTATTTAATATTTAATTTTAATACTTAATGTGGAAATAACAATAATTATGTTTGTATTGGTTGTGGTCATTGTCATCATCATCATCATCCTCATTGTCATCATCATCATTGTCGCCTTCATTGTTGTCATCATAATCATTTTCATTATCATCGTCAACATCATCATCATCATCATCATCATGACAATGATAATGATGATGATCATGTCAATGATGGTGAGTACTGATGATCATGATAATGATGAAAAACACAATGATGATGACAATCACAATGATGATAAAGATGATGATGATAATGACAAACATGACGATGAAGATGATCATGACAATGATGATGATGATGACAACGATGATCGTAATGAGGATGAAGATCGTAACGATGACGATGACAATAATTACAATGATAATGACGATGAAAATGATGATGGTGATGATGAAAAAAATATTAATATTAATAAGAATAATAATAATATTTTATTTACAATATTAATATTAATACTAATAAAAATCTATATTTTTAACAATATTATTATTAATAATTTATGTTTATATTACAAATTGTAAAAATTCGATTGAAAACCCTTAAACTGTAAACATGTACAACAATGACGATGACAATGATGTGATAATGGTGGATGAGAATGACCATGACCAGGAAGATGGAGATCATAATGATGAGGATAATAATGAAGATGATTAAATTGATCATGAAAATGATGACAATGACTAAGATTACGATGAAACAACAACGACGCTGAAGATGATGACGATCATGACGATGCAATCATCATCATCATGATAATGACGACGACGACGATGATGATCATGTCAATGATGGTGAGTACTGATGATCATGATGATGATGACAAACACAACAATGATGATGATCACAACGATGATAAAGATGACAATGATAATGAAGATCTTGACGATGACGATGATCATGACAATGATGATGATGACGAAGATGATGATCGTGATGAGGATGAAGACCGTAACGATGACAATAATTACAATGATGATGACGATGAAAATGATGATGGTGATGATGACGAAAATATTAATATTAATAAGTATAATAATAATATTTTTGAACTATTGATATTAATACTAATAATAATATATAATTTTAACAATATTTTTATTAATAATTTATGTTTATATTATAAAACCTAAACCATAAACATGTACAACAATAATAACGCACTGACAATGATGTGATAATGGCGGATGAGAATAACCATGACCAGAAGATGGAGATCATAATGATGATCATAATGGTGAAAGTGATTAAAATGATTATGACAATGGTGATAATGAAAAAGATTATGATGAAACAACAACGACGTTGAAGACGATGAAGATCATGACGATGTAGATGAGGACAATAATGACGATGATCACGATTAAGATGAAGATAACCATGATGATAAGGATGATGTTTGTGACACCTATTACTATTATTGTTAGTATAATAATAATATAACATTAATAATTATTGAAATAATAATAACAACATTAATATTAATAACAATTATAATAATGATAATAATAAGAGTTTTTAATGTTTTATAAACCCTAATAATAATATCAATTTTAGTAGTAAGACTAATATTGATAATAATGATGATGACAATGATGGCGACAATGATGGTTGTGGTAGCGATAGTGGTGATAATAATGATGAGGATGATGATGATGATGAAGATGATGATAGTGATGATGTAAATGATTATATTGATCATTAAAATGATGACAATGATTATGATGATGATGAAAACGACAACAACATCGAAGACAATGATGATTGTGATGATGACGATCATTAAGATGATGATAACCACGATATTACTAATACTATTAATAAAATTATTATAATATTAATATTTTTAATAATAATAACTACATTAATATTAATAACAATAATAATAATATTTTTATTTCTTATAAATTGTAATAATAATATCGATATTAGTAGTAAGATTAGTATTGGTGATGATGTCGATGATGACAATGATGATGATGAAAATTATGACAATGATCAACAATGACAAAGATGGTCCGATCACTATGACGACGATGATAACAACGATGATGATGATGATCATGACGATGAACACCGATGAACTACGTGGGATCCTACAATGAACACCAATGAACTACGTGGGTGGGGATCCTTATTATTAATAATATGAGTCTTAAGTCACCAATTTAATAGTTCTCGTCAAGGTCATTCATGCACAAACTAAATTACTTTCTTTATTTTTGGTATCATTTTATGTATAATGCAACTCCCATGATTCTACTAGCATACCTATATTATATAAATATATGTAAAATATGCCAAGAGGTATAGTTCACAAGGCGTTTATACCTCTCGGCATATTTTACCATGTTTTGATTTATGTTTATATAAATGGTAAAATATGCCGAGAGGTATAAGCACCTTGCGAACTATACCTCTCGGCATATTTTACATATATTTATATAATATAGGTATGCTTAGTATACAATACCTCTAAATATATGCCTCTAACTATACCTTTAAATATATGCCTTACTACCCCAAGTTAGATATGTCTCTTTGATGCCTCTTGGAACTACTTTTATGACTTTAAAAATCCTCATTCAAATTAATACCACATTGGTTGGTTAGCTTGGTTCATGACAACATATAAACTCCAATATATTATGATATGTATGCCAATAAGGGTGATGCCACAACAAAAGTGGCTATCTTATTAGCATAATGGTTGATTGGTTACATCATCTCCTCCTTTATGGATTTATAGTCTAAAAATATTTCATATGTAGTTGCCTTACTACCTCAAGTCAGATATGCCTCTTCGGTGCATTGTTTCATGGCTTAGTACTAGTGTTAAATTTCTTAGTGCATCTTGGAATTGCTTGATGGCTTAGTACTAGTATTAAATTTCTTAGTAACTTAATGTTGTAAATGGTGTAACAACTATCAAATTATATGTTGAGTTGTCATTTGGTGGTATTTTTATTTTTGAAACGATGGATTTATATGTCATGTTATATTAAATTGTTTATGTTTTATAATATAGGTTACTATGTAATGTTGTATTAAATTGTTTAGTAATTTAATGTTTGTAAATGATATGACAACTATTAATATGTAGGTTGGTGTGTCTTGTGGTGTCAAATTGCTAGATTTATGTGCCATAATGTAAATGTTGTACATGACATTGCAACTATTCATATAAGCTAGGTGACAATATTTTTGTTTTTGTTTTCTAAAAATATAGATTGATATGTCATTTTGTATTAGATTATTTACCAATTCAATGTTGTATGTCACATCATAATTATTAATTATGGTTGAGGTTTCATTTAATGGCATTTTTAATTTCTTTTAAATATAGATTGGTATTTCTTGTTTTATTAAATTATTTACCAATTCAAGTATTGCATAGCACATAATAATTATTAATAAAGGTTAAGGTGTCATTTGTTGGTGTATATGACTAGACTTATTGTCATTCGACGTCTTGTCCACCTAGTTGGTTATTCATCTCACTTAGTGAGAATAAGTCATAGTTGATTTGGTCATAATTGAATAGGTCATAGGGTTGTGTACACGTGTCATGCACAAGAGTTACACAACACTCTTATATGTACCCCTTCATTTTAATCTATGAGCATGTTAGACACTCCACTATCTTTTATGTACTTGATTTTCCTTATGATTCATGCTCTTGCTAATTATGAAGCGTTCTCATCTCCATTAGAAGTGCAACCCATCTTCAATGTGCACGAGGTTCCAACATTGATCATTTTTAGTGTCCTTATATATCTAAAATTAGCCAAATAAGATGTTCCCAAAGTGTAATTTTTTAAGCGTTATTATTGATTTTTTTACTAATTATGTGCTAGAGTGTGCAACACCATTCTTAGCCATTTTTTTCCTTCCAGGAGATTTTTTGGCATCCTAAAGGTCCCCAGGACTCATCTTGAGCCGATTTTGTGCATTGTTATAATCCTTTTTATTACTTGTGGACTAGTGAGTGCGTCTCGCCACAATCTTGCATCCAAGGCATTTCTGTTGCAACGTGAGACGCTTTTCCTTACAACAGGACTTGATTTCACCCCTTCTCTTGTTTTTAGCTTGTTATGGTTGTTTACGGTGTTGATTTGTTGCGATCAACGAAATTTGATTTTGGCCTCCTCTCTTGTGCATTATTATGCCGATTACAAGGTGAGTGACGAATTGTTTCATGACGTACACTCACACCATATTGTATCTAACGCATTAAAATATAAATTGCTGAAAGCAAGGGGTTATAATATTGTCTGGGTCATTGACCGCTTATTTGGGCTTGTACTTTTCATACTAAGTTATAAAGTGTCATCTGGGATATTTTTGAGGGTTTATCTACATTATGGAGTTTCATCGTTCTGTTGTTATGCTCGATTCTAAGAACTATTTGACATGGAAGGAAGGCATCATTAGACACTACACTGCGCATGGTTTTTACCCTACCTCCATGGTCTTATTCCTAAGCCTCTCGAGTCTTTGTAGAAGGATAAGATGTTTAACCATAATGACAAGGTCTATGGCCTTCTTTGTCTTACTATTTCTAGGGATACATTATATTTGTTTGAGCACACTAAGTTTCCTTTCACTTCCTGGTCCATTATCTGACAGTTGCATGGTGATACTACTTCATTATCTGAGATAAACACTTCCCTAGACCACTCTTGTGCCACCATGGATTCTCCCCCTTCTCACATCCCTTCCACTGCTAAGTGTTCCTCTATTCCTGTTGCTTTAGGGAGTCCCTTGTTGATCGTCCACATCAGGACCTTACTTTTGAGACCACTCACACTATTGCTGCCACTACAGAGCTCATTTTTGACCATGTTCATGCTTCCATTCACTCTTCGCACTTATGTTCCATTGGAGACCCTTTCTCTGAGACAGATGTGACCATTTCCCCTTGTGCTCCCTCGCATCTTTATTTCTCTGCGGGTTACGACACTCTCCCTACATTTATTACTTCCATTGAGTGCCACATTGCTTCACCTTGTCCTTCCACCAACTCTCTACAACAATCTTCTCCTCCTACTTCATTTGTTGCATCAAATGTTCCATTTGAGCCATAACACATCTTGGAGGACCTATCTATCTCTCGTGTTGGGAGTACTTCGCTAGGGACACTTGTCACTTCCACCATTTCATAGATTATTCATCATCCACCTCTTGTTTTGGATCCCTTTCTAAGGGTTATTGGGCCCCCACCTTCTCTCTCTAACATGCACACTATCGTGGCATTACCTTTGTATCATGTGCACTCTTTTTCTAGACCTATGTCACCTTGTAGTTGTTGATCAGAGTCAGATTTTAGAGTAGTGCAAGATTCTTCTTCGTTCGTCTAGTGGGACGACTTCAGTGCTCATTTTCTATCCTTCCCAATGGCAGGAACATTGTTCAATGTAGGAGGATTCTCTTCAGTCTTGGCATGGAGGACCACATCATCGACACACTTCTTAGAGGACCTTCTTGTTCTCTCTTCTTTCTCTCTCTACTTTGGAGTATGATTGTATTTGGGTACCTTATTAGGCCATGTTTCAGGACCCATTTCTTCTCCTTCTTCTCCAATATTCTTGAGTGAGTTTGTCTCTCTTTTGGGGGGAGTTTTTTCCCATTGGGTTTTCTCTTTTCACTCCACTTTTCAAGAGTTTCTTGTACATGGGTACCTCATCAGGCCTAGTTGTTGGGACCCATTCTTTTCTTCTTCTTCTTCCAAGAAGATTTTGTTTGTACATGGGTACCTTATCAAGCTTAGTATTCGGGCCTCATTGACACATATTTCTTAGTTTTTGAGGATATTTCTCTTTCAATTTTGAATTTCCATGACCACTACCTCAGCTTCAATGAAGGGGGGTATTGTTGTATATGACTATACTTTTTGTCATTTGATGTCTTGTCCACCTAGTTGGTTAGTCATCTCACTTAGTGAGAATAAGTCATAGTTGAATAGGTCATAGGGTTGTGTACATGTGTCATACATAGGAGTTACACATCACTCCTATATGTACCCCTTTATTCTGATTTATGAGCATGCCAGACACTCCATTGTCTTTTTTTACTTGATTTTCCTTGTGATTCGTGCTCTTGCTAATTACGAAGCATTCTCATCTCTATTGGAAGTGTAACCCATCTTCGATGTGCATGAGGTTCCAGCATTGATCCTCACGAAAAAATCTGATATCATTTGGTGATATTTTTATTTTTGAAAATATAGGTTGAAATGCCACATTGTATTAAATAGTTAAGTAATTCAATGTCGTATGTAGTTTTTTTCAAAATATAGGTCAATATCTCATGTTGTATTGAAATGTTTAGTAGTGAAATGTTTCATGTCACATCATAATTACATTGATATGGTTTTTATAATGATATTGATATTTGGTGGGTTTTTACACTGATGTTTATTTAACATGTGTACGATACGGCCATTTATCAATTACAATTTTCCAAACACATTTTATGATTGTTGATTTTCCAATAAAAATGTTAAGTATACAAGAGAATATTTTTGGGATTAATTATGTCAAATTTTTGTTAGATGTGTTTTGAATCAAATTCCATGATTCATTTGCTAGTGTTAAGTATTGTCAAAGATTAAATTTCCAAGTATAAATTAATATTTTATCATCAAAATTTACGAACCCTAAATCTTAACAATTTTATCAATTATTTGAATTGCTCTAAAAATATTGATTATACAATAGTCATTTCTAGTTTGTGGACACATTTGCACCTTTTTAAGATTATAGATTTGTTATGGAATACACAACAATAAAAAGGTATGTAAGGTTAGGAAACTAGGAGCTATTATGATAAATTAACTTCCAACATTAATTGTACAAAATTAAAATAATGTATTGGTTCTTTCAATGCATGTATAAAAGCTCAAAATATAAGAGAGGGGCTTAGCTATATAGAGTTGTATAGGAAGGATCTTGAAAGAAAGGTTGGAGAATATGAAAGTGCATATCCTATAGATACTTCATTGTTGAAACTATAACTTGTAAATCTCCTTATACATGACCACGTGGTATGACCATGATGTATAATCTATTCTTTCCCCTTCTATATGGACTTGACACCTTGAGAATGGGGTTCAAGAACTTTTGTGTCCTTCGTTATCGTGGAATTGTACTTCATTGTCAAACCCTAGTTATCACATAATATTGATATCAAGTTGAATCACTCCAAACCCTAATCATGGGTAGAAGACCTTGCAAGAAGGTTAGTGTTTGGGTTATGGTGCACCCCATGCACCACCTACATCACCATACTACGAAGAGACCTCAAACCACACGTAGTCCTTCACCTAACATGTAACATATTTACGAATACAACTAATTGGCAACTTAAACCTCTTCGATCATGCTTGATAGAATTGTGCTCTCATTAAGAATCTGAAATTGGAACTCGGTGTACTTGGAATTGAGGAAGCTAGACTCCTCAACCTGGTTGAATGTTTCATAACTTCGGTAGTGGATTCCCAAATGAATGTACATCATCTTTAGGAATATTTAGGGATCCTTGAGTTCCTTTTAGGTTAATATTTGCAATGAGATCTTTTGAAAGTGTCATGTTATGAAATGACACGAGTTTAACTCTTTTAAATAGGGTTTTGAAGGTAATTTCTTATGATAAGGTTGATACATGAGGATTAAAAACCTAATAAATGAAATGCATTGAAAATAGAGTTAAAAAATGTGTTGGTTCGGGACCATACAAAGCGGCGAAGACCATATTATACAACCTAGCCGAAATGGACGGTTTTGGACAAGGATAAGCAAAAAGAAATCTAAAAGTTGCATCTTAGAAAGAAGGGCTTGAGGATTGGTCTCGTGTATTGATATTCAGAATTTTTTTGACACATAAGTCCATGGAAATAATTAAATTAGATGAGAGATGACAACATCCATTGAGTGGAAATAGGATGTGGTTGTTTATTTTAGCCAAGCGAAGCGTAATTGCAATAAGTAGTGTCAAAAGGATAATATGCCAAAATTTAGTGTTTACATCCCCCAAAGTATGAAATGAAAATTACATGCTTAAAGGAAAAGATACCCTGAGTGTGTAGACATAATTTTTATTTACTGAAGTTTTTGTTGTTTAGATGTGTTGGTGTTGGAACACCACATGATGAAACCTACAACACAAAGTGTAGTCAATGTCCACAGTAGAAATTGAATTTTTACTAAATAATAACCATAGAATTTGAACTTGTATAAAGGGAAATAAGGAGACGTAAAATATGGAAAAAATTACAATTATTTGTTTCGTGCGGGATGAGCTTCCCATTCCTTGCTTGTTAGAGATTTAGAAATTTTATTTGTTTGTTGTTGAACTTTTTGAAAGATTGGGGGTGATCAATCCCTAATTATGCCAAAGGAGAAACTAAAGTATTGGGTGCATGCAACCCAACACTAAATGGAAGGTAGAAGAAGAAGAAAGGAGAGGTATCAATACACCCCATGAAGGAAGAAGATTGTGTATCAAAGTTTTTAGTAACTCGATATCTTCCCCTTTAATAATGAGGAGAGGAAAGATTGTCTATGAAGAAATTAGCCACTTTGATACTTTCCATAACCCCATGAAACACATTATTTCAAATGGATCTAAGCGATTTTTGAGTATATACACATAATATAAAAGTAAGAATGAGTGCCCTCATGATCTTTACGTGTGTCGTATTGCAGAGGAAGAGTATGTAATATGTTGAAATATTAATAGATAAGAATACCTGTGCCCCTAAAACACATGTATTTTTCTCTGCGTAACCGAGTATTAGAGAGGAAAAAGATTGAAATATATCTTTCCCCTCTAAATTGATTTGACTTCTATCATCCAAGTCTAAAATTATGCCAAAAATGTGTATCCATCTTGGTAAACCTGAAACCATAAAAACGTCTAGTGTTTTTTCCCCAAGGAAAAAATGTATGGTATGGTCAGGACCATCAATACGATCCATAGCCTTTTATATAGTTTAGATCTTATGTGTTTTTTTGCCAAAATTTGATATTTGGAGTTGTTTCTGAGTACTTTTTCCTTGTGAAAACTTGTGTCTAAACTTGTGATTATGCATGTATGTGTAAAAACATGTGTCTTTTGAGGTGCTTGTGAAAAACCATTCGAGCACATGGCTTAAAAGAATAGGTGTGTGCACATACATTGTATATTTGAGAATTTATAGGTTAGTGTAAAATGTTGAAGATATGGCCACCTCGGAGAACCTATACTTACAAAAATGGCAACACATGGTGGTAACCATGGCACGCAAAGAAACAAACCATAGTAACTAGACCAAGAGTATGATGATAGCAACAAGACCATTAGTGGTAACAATGCAAATGTACAAGAACTAGAATAGAGACTAAGTAGAAATCAAATAGAAAACATGAGCAAGAACATGCACAACAAAGTCACACCAATACACAAATTCATAAACATGGGACACTCATGGTGCCACAAGACAATCAAGTCATGTACGCCGCATACAAGAGAAGTAATGTCACATAAGAATGCATAAATCCACAAACATGAGATAACTATGGTGTCACAAGACCAACAAGGCACTCAAGTTACATACAATGAAACAAGTAGTAACACAAGCAACTAACAAACATGATATAACACATAGTAATATCAAACAATGATAAAAGCCATAAGAGAGAATATGTGTTAGTCCTATTAGTTTGAAAAATAATATATACACGATATATGTAATCTAGCATGATGAGAAAGTAGAAATGAACTATAATGAGGTTAATATCACTTGTATAGTGTGGAGGGATGCCCCAAGAGAATAATGTAAGGAACCATGGTAGATCTTGTTGGCATATAACAAGATGCGTGTCTTACATTGTGCTCAATATACATCATGAACGTATATGTCTAAAGATTAGAAAATATATGCCATCAATCAAACCAAAGTGACTAACAACATATGTAACGTAAAGTGCTAATAATGCAAGTTATGTGTAAAGGTCCTAGTTTTGTATTTTTGCAAATACATGAATATTTTTGTATTATTGAAATATAACTATGTATAGGAGAGGCGAGGTTTAGATTAATTATAATATTGGCGTAGGTGCATGATACTTGTGGGATTCTTAATAGGTTCACTCTCAAGTGTAGCCAAGCAATAGACACCGAGACCAACCGGTTTAGTAATAGTATATGGACGACTAGTTATGTATAAATTTACCTTTTAATGTCTTTTATGATTGTCATTTTTCTTATTTTTTAGAAAAAGATCACCAATATGAAAATAACGAGTGTGGAAGTTCTTATTATAAGCGCACTTGATGCCTTATTCATACATACCCAAATATTCCAAGGCTTACACACATATATGGACAAGCATTTCGAGTTCATATAGTCATTTTTGTGATAATCATTGTCTTTAATAATGTATTTTAATGAGACTCAAAGTCACAAGATCTCCAATTCTAATAGTAGGATAACTTTTATCTCATATACTAGAGAGAAAAGAGTATCATTAGTTGGTATATGGATAATCCCAAAGGGCGTTAGTGATTTGGTTATGTCAATTAATCCCATGTTTAGCAAACAGTCTTCCATAAGATTTTTACAATCATTTTATTGGTGGCCTCGGCTTGGCCATTGCCTTGCGGTAATTATGGGTAGAGAAGTTACGTTTAATATGAAATTTGGCACATAATTTCTTAACCGCGTGGTTCTTGAAACAATGCCCAATTTCGAAACAATAGCAATAAGAACTCCAAAATGAGTAATAATGTGTGTGAGTAAGAATCCACGTATGTCTTCACCTGTAGTGGAATTGAGAGGTATTGCTTCAACCCATTTAGTGAAAAAATCAAGTAGCATAGTAATAATAAACTTATGTCCTTAAGTTGATTCATGGTTAAGCTTACCAACGAGGTCAAAACCCCAAATGGAAAAGGTTCATGGAGAGACAATGGGATACAAATCATGAGATGGGGTATGGATTAATTGTTTGTGTCATTGACATTGATTGCACCATTCTATGTATTCATGATAATCTTGTTCCATAGTTAGTCAATAATATCCTTGTAGTAATTTATGAGACATGGTTTTCCCACTAAAGTGGCCACCACACTCACTATCATGTATTTTGGAAAGGTCTAATTGTGCATTGTCTACCCATAAATAATGTAAGATACGTCCATCAATTGAGTATTTTTATAGTGACCCTCCCCCCAAGAACATAATGAGTAACCTCACAATGGTGGATAGAACTTGTTGGTAGAGAAAACCAATGTTTTGTAACACCATTCGGGATTTTCAAAGTGCTTTGTATAATGAATAAGACATAAAGGAAATAAATTTTATTGACCTTAATAGATGTTTTATGCAATTAGAAAATAGTAAAATTAGCACAATCATTTGTTATATCAAGGTTAATAAGTGAAGCAACACTAGCCATGACATCGATGTGGTAGTTATCTTCACGGGGATGATAGTGATGTAATAGGGAATGAAAATTGAGAGAAATTATTAACAAGAGTTTTATATGAGATCAATTGATCCTCCTTCATGTGATATGCATCTTACACCTAATGAATAATGAGTTGTGAATCACCAAATATTTGTATATGTTGTATTTGTAGTGTTTTGGTTGTGTGTAGAGACATAAGATTAAAGCTTCATATTTTGTGATATTATTAGTACAAAAGAATGCGAGTCGGTAGGAAAAGGGGATGGTTTCACCATGGGGGTAATTAATATGATGCACACCATAACACTTGTGGCACATTTGGAACCATCAAAATACACACTCCAAAGTTTCGTGTAAATATTGTATGTAGTGAATTCATCCCAAAAGGCATCATTGATAGGAGATGATTCGAAAAATGAAGATTTAAAAAGTTGGTCAATAATGACTTGTCCTTTAATAGATTTTTGAGATATGAACTTAATATTAAATTTTATTAACAACATTACCCATCGTGCAATATGACAGAAAATATGTGTGTAGGATAATAAATAACATAATGGATCAAATTTTGTGACAACGTGTTTTTCGTTGTTCAACATATAGTGTCGCAACTTATCGACCAGAAGGACCAAGGATAAACAAAGTTTTTTAATGGGGTTATAATTATAATCATAAGGTGATAATGTACAAATGATATAATAAAAACATGTTCGCAATGATTATCATCATATTGTGCCAAAAGAGCTCTAAGTGTGTGACTAGAGTTAGATATGTATAATAGTAATGGTCTATCGGGTATACATGGATCAAGAACAAGAGGATTGGGAAATTATTTATTAATGTTGTCAAATTCCCATTAAAAACCAAAGCATCCCATGTGAAGGTAGTGTATTTTTTCAAGTAGGAGCATAAAATGTTGAGTTTTAACGACCAATTGGGATATAAAGCGGTGGATGGCTTGAATTTTACTTTGAAGTGACAACAACAGGTATTAAATTTTACAATGGGGAATTTCAAAATGTCTTGGATTTTATTAACGTCAAATTTAATACCATAATGTGAGATGATATATCAAAGCAATTTACCATAAGTGACACCAAAGGCACACTTTTTCGGGTTTAAATAGACATTATACTATCACAAACATTCAAATACGAGTCTAAGATCATGACTATGATTATGACATTACATAGATTTGGCTAGTAAATCATAAACATAGTTTGCAATAATCTTATGGATATAGTCATGGAAAATATGTGTCATAACTTACCAACGTTCTTTAATCCAAAGGGCATAATTATATAACCAAGAAGGTACCCCATGGGGTGGTAAAGGATGATTTTTCTTGATTGGCAGGGTTGATTTTGATTTGATTATACGAGAAAACCATCCATGAAGGATAACATGTAATATCTAGCAAGAGAATCGATGATCATATCAATGTGGGGAAGTGGAAAACTATTCTTCAGACAAGCTTTATTTAGGTCTCTAAAGTCAGTACAACAACAAATTTCACCATTAATTTTATCCTTAGGACTGATATTAGACACACATTGTGGGTAGTCCACCTCACAAATAAAACTAACATCTAAAAGCTTTTGGATTTACTTTTTCACTAATAAAGCAACATGTCGATGCATCTTACAAACTTTTTGTTACATTGGTTTAACATTTTCATGAAGCATAATATTATGCATAACAACACATGGATCAATGTCACGCATGTCACTACATGTACAAGAAAAGAGATCAGTAAAATCTTATAACACTCTTTGGATATCCATCCACTTGATATCATTAAGGGTGATAACAAGAAGTACTAACCCAGGGTCATCAATGGTGCAAAAATTGAAGGAAATAGTTTCCTCATTAAGTAACATGGAGCGAGGACCATGAGGAGGATCCAGTGTATTCCAATTTTACCCTTGTTTAGGCTCCTAAATATTCCCAAGGTGTCTAAAACCCTTTGAGCAAGTTCCACCTTGTAGAAAGACTCTTGTGTTGCACTAATGGACATGTTTTCACATTTTTATACTCCCAAAATTATATCTTGATTATTGCACCGTGAATTAGGCTATGACATATTTCCAATTCCTAAGATTTGTCTTCCCAAGAAATCCTGAGGCTTATAAAACCCTTTGAACAAGGTGAATAACTCCTTTGAAACATGTTTTTCCCAGTGCCTTGCCCAAAAAGACCCGATTTTTCTTGAAAGTTTCCCGACCTCTCGGGAATCCAAAACAACTTTTTGAACTTCCTTGGATCATCTTATTACTCTCCCACAAAACCTCTAGATGGGTTGTGCCCTTGCGATTAGCTTTCGGGGATGTCCTTCATGACAAGAAACCAAAAATGACCCTTTTAGAGCCTCCAGGAGCATTGTTCTTTCATACATCTTAGTACTCTCATGAATCGAGCTATGGACACTCCTATACACATGAAACACATGAAAAACACTAAAAAATCATGTTAGCATGTTCCTCTTGAGAAAAATGAGGATGAAATAGTTGAAATTTTGACCGGAGGAAAGGCTTCACACATTATCTCTAGTGGCTCCATCCCTCCTAGGTTTTTCGATAGGCCTTATGGAATACATATTCTCTCTAGTAGCTCTAACCCTCCTATGCATCATAATAGGCCTTCTCACACACATGTTATATCTAGTGGATCTTTCCCTTTAAGTATTCCTCATAAGGCTTCTAATTCATATCTTATCTCGAATGGATATCACTTTGTTAGTCCTCCTCGTAGATATACTCTATTGGTCCTCAAACCTTCACCCCTGGTGGATTGACAATAAATCTCCTTTAGGGAAGAGGGGAACTTCTTGGAATGGTGGTAGACCGAGTAGTGGTGTGTCATTTTGTAGCCGGGGGGGTCTAGCACTTTCCTGGGATAGAGCCTCATGATGGTTGAGGGCACGTATAAATGGGATGGCTTATTCCTGTTACTTTTGGTCCTCTCTTGAACAAGGGTGAGAGGACCTTCGGTGTAACCTAGATCTAGAGGGAGAGATGGGATATTTGTTCGCTCAAATTCTTTAAATGATGGGTTAGTCTGGGATAAACATGGCCATGGACACAACACTTCACTCTCACAAGTTGTCACACAAAGTGTTGCATATGCTTACCTCACCAAACACATGGTATTATAGATATTAGAATTTAGTTTCTCTTGCATTCTCTAGATAAAAGCTAAAAGGAACTTTCAATGATATTTTAGAGATATAGCAACAAAAGAAACAAATGGATGGAAGTACGGGGTGTGATTGATTATTTAGTTTCAATGGATATTTGGAGGGGGCGGTTGATTTTACAACCTTGGTATCTTAGTGTTCCCATGGAATGAATCCATCCTTAACTGTGATGCTTGAAAAGAACAATCAATTTAACACAGTCTGTGAAATAACATTTGCATTCATTGATACTCAATTTGCACAAATGCCATCTATAGTCTTCACAATCCTAACTACAAATCATGGAGTTAGAGTTGAGATAAAACACTTGCTATATTTGTCTTATACACCCAAAATACCCTTAAGGGATAACAAAATCTCTTCAAAAGTGATGTTGCCTTTAGGATTTTACAACTGAGTTGAACCATTGCAAAATATACTCTATTCTATAATGCCCATAGTGACCAGAAGAATGTAACAATTAAGAAATACCCTTGTGTACTTAACAAAGTAAAGCCATGTAAGATAGTAACATAACCAATATTACCTCATTCATTCATTCAAAACATGAGAAACGGGAAATTATAGCTTTGCCAAAACAGAGAGATTCTATTTATGTAAGTTCTCGTTAAGGGACACAAACAAATGCCCTTAAACTTGTTAATGCTTATACAATGCAACCACCTTAGCTCTTCCTTACAGAATGGATATAAACAAAATGCTTTGCAAGAAGCTAGAAACTGGAACCTACAACTTTAATAAAAATTTACTACCCCAATCGCCTTCTCACCAAATGGCGGCAGATTGTTATAATATATAGCAGATGAGAGAGAGAGAGAAGAAAAAAATTGATTTCCTTCTTCACCCACCAAGAAGATGCATTAAAATCCTAAAAGGATCATGCTCATACTACCAAAGTCACTCTTTCCTTCTGTCTTGCATGTTTAGAGAAGAAACAGACACCATACTTCATCAAGATGGGTGGTTGACCAACATTGGGACTGCAACTTGAATGTAAAAGACGTTTTTTTGCTTTTTCTCCCACCAACTATCATCAATTTCTAAATCTGATGATGCTAAAGTGAAGGGCTTAAAGAGACCTTTCCAACGATATAAATTTTGCAAGATTTGGAGCAGCTGGATCGAAATATATGGCCTTCTAAAGTTTTGCATGTCGGGATGAACAAAAATGTGACACGTGATGACCTTTGCTTGATTCAGGATTTCCTCGCCTACACGTGTATTGATTTTCCTTTTTCCTTGTGTCGGTATTTGATTGGCTTGTAGGATTGGGATTTGATTTTTTTCTTTCCTTTCCAGCAGTGTCTATTCCTTAATAAAATACAAGCCAATACGAAAGCTCGCCACGCTTCTTAGCAAATGTCGATCGTCCTTTACCTTGGTGACATTGGTGAAGTATTAGCTAATAAGAACACTCTTTGCAATGTCAATCCTTCTTTTATCTCTTATGAGTATCAAACAATGAGGAAGCCCCACACTTAATTCAAATTTCACCTTTTCCTTAGCCTCGACTAATAATCACGAAACTCGAGCCAATAGAAAAACTCTGCGTAGCTTGGGTTTGTCATTCTCTTTTGCCTTTGTGATTATTTTTATTGGTTCGAGACTTCTCCTTTGCATCACAACCTTTACCTTTGGGGAACTCAAAAAATTTTGGCTTCCTAAAAAGGTTGCCACGTATCCTTGCTTTGACCACCCTTGACTTTTCTGAGACGTAAAGCCTTATAAAACTTGGCCCATTCCACAGACTTAAAGTCCGCCATAACCCATATTCTTGAAGAGCGCTGGAATTCCACATGTCCTTTGACTTTCCTTGACCCTACCTAGACTCGATAGAATTATCTAACAAAATTTAATCTGGGGACTTGAGGTTCGTGAAACTTAAATGCTTTGATGAGAGATGGTATCCTGCCACGTGGCCCCTCCTTTCACCCTTGAGACTATGGTGCGTGTCCTTGCTAACTTAGCATTGAATTTGACGGGTAATTAGATGTCACACAACCCTTTTACAAGTAACCAACCCATGCTCGTAAACTTAGTCTCTCTCAAGTTTTCGAATGCCAATCTATTAGTCGGTGCTTTTGAAAGGTGAAATTTGACGGTCATTTGAATGTTCCAGTCTTTGATAAAATGGATATGTCCATTTTAATTGAGTTTTTCAACCATTCCTGTAGCTTTTTCCTTCATGGTCGGGTTGTATGCTCTTAGACCTTCAAAGCTTTGGCTTGTTTGGAGCAAATGAATCAGTCGATGTTGATTTTAGGTTCTCTTCCAAATATGTAGATGTATCTCGACCACCGAGGAGTCCGAAGCTTTTATACTTTGATTTATCAATCTATTGAACAAGTGCCCTGACATCTTTGCCAAATATTTCCTTTTATCTTGTTAAGGCATGAGGTCTATTATAAATTGATACTTAATGCTTAACTCAAACCGATATTTGAATTACGGGAACAATAAGAAACATGAACAGTTAGAATTATGGGGAGTCAAGGAAAAATACCAGTTCAATCCAAAGAACTGGATTAAGCACCAAAAGCTGGCTCCTACACACTGTGGCTATCTTAGTAGATAAAACACACAATAACAAAGACCAGATGCCTAGTCCATTGGGCAAGGAGTCAAGTAAATAAAACACACAGGGCTATCTTAGTAGATGTAGACGGGTTGGGGAAAAATAGACAACTACGTAAACCGGTCGGTCATTGTAGACCGAGAACACAAAAAGGGAAACAACAACACAAAAACACAAACAAGACAAAACAAAACAAAATAAATCAACAAGACTATACAAAGGTCACATTTAATCATCTGGATGAGACCATGCCAAACAATCGATAATTCTTCAAGAATAGGAATAAGTTGGTTTTTCTTTTTTCTCATGCTACATCCCAATCAAACCTTTTTGGGATTCTCAAAAAAATCCAAGTTGCATTCCTCAACATCCATGGGCACAAAATAGGCTTTCTCCCAACTCTGTCATTATCATCAAAATTTGATTCGAGACTAACCAGTCTTTGAGGGATAACATCTGTTCTTAATTGTATTACATCTTCCCCAAAGATGGTTTATTTTTCATCACATAAGATAGTCATAGGCTCAAGATCGATGATCTAATCTATGAATTCACCTTTATAGTTTTAGAATCCCGAACGAGCATCATCTTCAAAAACCGACTTGGAGAGGTTAGAACCACTTCAGCTCCATTTTCAAATTAGGAATATGCTTCATCAAAACTCAGCGTTCGGGGGCATCAATATCTTTAAGGTGTGCACTAGGAAGTTCAACTAATTGATCCACATCCATATCAACATTAGCTGCAGGAGGAAGAGGGAAAAATTGATTGATGCATGCCCAAAATTCTTCGTGGTTTTGGCATTGGTAAGATTGGTAGAAGTAGCTCCTTGTGATTAATCATTCAAATACTCATTCATACATGTATCATTAAAATTAAATTCCTCATTAATATCACTATCTTTAACAAGTTGCTCACAAGGGGGTGTGGTAACAAACATTTATCACACCACTCCTCATCTACTATTGACACTCCTCGCTATCAATGGATCTGGTGTTGTCTTATTTCCATATTACAAACTGAAAACATTCTTCATTTCTACCCAAGAGTCAATTGATTTTTCAGGCAACAATTTATACCATTCCCTAGCATCTTCTTCTAATGTATGTATGAATAAATTAACATGAACATCTTCATGCTTTATTCCATAGCTATCCATATCATCCTGAAAAAATATGAGATGTTGATCTCCACTTATAACATTATTCCCTTGAAATCTAGGCAACATCTCTTTAATATCATGTGGTACTTCATTAGGATAGCCCACCATTCCATGGAACTTTATTGGTCTATAAGTAGTACCCACAAAAGGAGCTCCTTGTAAAGAATGTGCTATATTATTGTATGGAGGATTTTACAAAATAAGGATTGAAAAGATGGGGAACTAGGGAAATTTGAGGTAGAGGAGTATGATATTCAAAAATGGAAATCCTTCGAGGACTCAGTTTCACAAAACACTTGATTCTCATGAGTCAACAAAGAAGGGAGATGAATAATACCTTGATACTTGCAGATGTTGAACCTTCTTGAAATAATGAATGCAAATTAACTTGAGAACTACTTGAATTAGAGCTGTCAGGTGTACTAGAGTAGTCTTCCACCAAAGGTTGATCAATCTCAGTAGTTTGAACAATCTTTTCTTCTGACTTTTGATCACCCATTGGCTTCCAAATCTTCTTCTTTCTTGAATGTGTACCTTCCAGAGTTCGGATGTAATTTTTGATATGATCTCCTTCCAGCGATGCATAGGGGAGAGTTAATCAACAAGTTGTAAAAATTTTACACTAGTACATACCATATTTTCTTTGAAAAGACGAATCCTCCACTAAGGCCTTGCACACTTTGAGATGTACATATTAAATAAAAAATATCTTTAAGTGATAGCTTTATAAATTAGAAGGTTGAGTTTTGTAGATATTTATGAATTTTCCCACATTTTCCAAGCGGAGTCAGGTTTTATGGAAAGATGCTGTTTATAATTTAGAATATTATGGATATGAAATACAACAGAGCCCCATCAACACACTATGTAATGAAACCAATATATCCCAAATTTTTATTTAGGGATTTGCACTACAATATCAAATTCTAGAAATAGATGGAATCTTCAAATTCTTTCCCGAAACAATGCGAAGTGTGTTTGTCCTCAAACCTGCACCCCTAATGGATTGACAGTAACTCTCCTCTAGGGAAGAGGGGCTGCCAATGGTGGTAGATCGGGTGGTGGTGTGTTGTTTTGTATCTGGGGAGGGGTCTAGTAATTTCCTTGGGATCAAGCCTCGGGATGGTTAAGGGGCACGTATAAAGGGGATGGCCTATTCTTACTACTTTTGGTCCTACCTTGAACCAAGGTGAGAGGACTGCGGTGTAACCTGGATGCAGAGGGAGAGATGGGATCTTTGTTCCCTCAATTTCTTTAAATGATGGGTTGGTATGGGATAAACATGGCCATGGACACAACACTTCACTCTCATGAGTCATCACAAAAAGTTTTGTATATACTTCTTTGTTATCCAAAATTACCCCTAGTTAATTTTGGCTTTAATAAGCTTAAAAATGGACTTAGCCATTTTTATAGGTCTGTGATCAAACGACCATCAAATTGCACTTCCCAAATGCAATGGCCATTGGTATTCCAAAACCCATGGGAGTGCAGTTTAAAACATTGGTGGGTTGGTTATAAAAATTGTCTAACATTCAAATTCCCATCAAGTTCAGCGTTGGATTCAATAAGGACATATGGCAGAAACTTAGCAGTTCAGCCCCATGAGACAACTGGTGGCTAACTTCAAAGCCAAAAGTTTCTAAGTCCCCTGGGCTTAGAAACTACCGTGTGAAGAGCTATATGGTGCCATCTTATTAGCTCACACTTTCGTAGTCTGACAAATGCGAAGGCCCATATAATCATATCTAAACACGAAGAAGATAGACTGACAGTTTCGACACTGAGGAAATGTAGAGCTTCCTCATTTGCTCACGTTTTGCAGTTGTCATTGGGGTTCAAAGAAAGGTCTAACAATACATCAAGGCATGGAGATTCCTCATTAGCTAATCTTTCGTGGATGTCAGAAAGGCTGGAAATAAAAAAACTGACCGACATGCAAAGTGCGTGGAGCCTTTTTATTGGCTCACATTTCACAATGGTTAGTCGAGGGGAAAATTGTGAAGAAATGTGGTCATTTCTTATTGGCTCGTGTTTCTAGGGGTATGCCAAGGTATGAAATACAAAAGAGCATGGAGCCTTGTCATTGGTCCAGGTGTCACGGATACTGACAAAGGAAAAGGATAGTCTGACATCCAAAGGAATGTGGCATACTTCTATTGGCCCGTATTTTCATAAAGCCAAAGCCAAGGTGAAGGATAAGGACAAATGGCGAGTAGGGAAGTAAAGCCCAATATTACGAACTAGTGGGAGATCAACACTTGGAAAAAGGTGAAACAAGTACACATTAGTAAAGGTCAATCCCTGAACTAATCAAAGGCTGCAACGTGTTAGCTTTTTGTGCCTCCCGATAGGAAAATCTTCAAATGGCCATATCTTCGATCCCGAGCTCCAAATCAGACAAAATTTATATCGTTGGAAATCTCTCATCGATCCCTTTAATTTGACATCATCAAAATCTACTTTTGGTGGTGTTTATGGGTCAAAATGGAAAACATAACTTTTGGAGGTAGAAGAGGACCGTTTGGGCCTGTAAACGATAAAATCAAGTAGCTCAACCACCATAATTAAAGAGGCATGACTTCATTTGCTTATGCGTGATGAAATAGATTGAATGATACATCGTAAGGTGCCCATGTGCTTTGTAGAGGATTTTAATGTAGATTGTTGGTGGTTGAAGTCTAGAAAATTTGTGTCCCTTCTCTTTTCCCTCTTCTCTTTCCTCACTCTCTTTCATTCGAGATATATATTGTAAAAAAATCATTTTGAAAGGATGGACATTCAAAAACTGTAATGGAACTTTGTAAAATTTGTTCCAAAGCAGTTGTGAGCCATCAAACCTTCATTTTGGGCTTGGAAATGTGTTCTTGTGCCTTCTTCGCAATTGTAATGGTTTGTGCATACTTTTATTGCAATAAAGCTTGTTTTGTGACACATTTTTCTGTCCTTGCTCGTTTTATTTGCAACCTTGCCTCTCTTTTACTTATTGCATTGTGTTGTGCATGCCTTTCTCCTTGCTAGTTCATTTTTGTTGTGTTTCATGTGAGAACATATGGTAAATGAAGCTTTGGGTCTGTGTCACTTATGTCTGGCCTCTCCCTTCTTCATTTCTTTCTCTTTCTCCCTCACTAGAGTGTCTCTCACCCCTTTTCTAGTGTTATCACTGCATTTTAGCTTAGGATTTCCCTTTCATGCATCTTTCTAACCCTCTCTCTTTGGTCCCTTGGTATGGTTATTTTAGGATTAATTAGGTACATTTTCCTTTCTAAGAGTAGGAGTAGTTTAGCATTAGATTAGGAAGAGGAAGCCAATATTCTCCGAAGGGTCTCAAGTTTGCAAGTCCCACAGCTTGAGGGATAACCCCATGTTAGCAAAAAGTAGAGATCTGCATTGCCAAATCTCAAGGTGCTACTTTTTGTGATAACACTTACCTCACTAGACAAAAGTTATTATAAACAATAGAATTCAGTTGCTCTTGCATTCTTTGGATAAAATATAAAGGGCACTTTTAATGATAGTTTAGAGACATATCAACAAAAGCAATGAATGTATGGAAGTACAGGGTGGGATTGATTGTTTAGTTTCAATGGAGATTTGGAGTGGGGAGGGAAGTTACTTTTTATGACCTTGGTATCTTAGTGTTCCCATGGAATGAATCCATCCTTAACTGTGATGCTTGAAAAGAACAATCAATTTAACATGGTCTATGAAATAACATTTGCATTCATTAATACTCAATTTGCTTAAATGCCATCTACAGTGTTCACAATCCTAACTAAAAATCATGGAGTTAGAGATGAGATAAAACACTTGCTATATTTGTCTTATACACCCAAAAGACCCTTAAGGGATAACAAAAGCTATTCAAAAGTGATGTTGCCTTTAGGATTTTACAATGAAGTTGAACCACTGCAAAATATACACTATTCTATAATGCCCACAGTGACCAAAAGAATGCAACAACTAAGAAATACCCTTGTGTACTTAACAAATTAAAGCCAATGCAAGATAGTAACAAAACCAATATTGCCTCATTCATTCATTCAAAACATGAGAAATGGGAAAGTATAGCTTTTACAAAATAGAGAGAGTCTATTCATGTAAGTTCTGGCTAGGGGACACAAACAAATGCCCTCAAAACCTGCTAATGGTTGTACAATGTAACCACATTAGCTTCTCCTTACAGACTCAATACAAATAGAATGCTTTGCAAGAAGATACAAACTATAGCCTACAACTCCAATTCGCTTCCATGTCAAAATGACATATTTTTACAATATATAGCAAATGAGAGATAGAGACAGAAGAAAAATTTGATCTCCTTCTTCACCCACCAAAAATATGCATTAAAATCTTGAAAAGTAGCGCTTAGACATCATACCAAAGTCATTCGTTCCTTCATGTCTTGCATGTTTAGAGAAGAAACAGACACCATACTTCATCAAGACGGGTGGTTGACCAACACTGGGACTACAACTTGAATGCAAAATATTTTTTTCTTTTACTTCCACCAATTGTAATCAATTTATGAATCGATGATGCTAAAGTGAATGGCTCAAAGAGACCTTTCGACAATATAAATTTTTCAAGATTTGGAGCAATGGATTGAAATATCGGCCTTCTAAAGTTTTGCATGTCGGGATGAACAAGAAATTGACACGTGTCACCTTTGATTAGTTCAGGGATTACCTCTTCCCACGTGTGCATTTATTTTCCTTTTGTCATGTGTTGGTCTTTGATTGGACCGTGGGATTGGGATTTACTTCTTTTATTTCCTTTTCGGGCATGTATATTCCTTAATGAAATACGAGCCAATACGAAACTGTCATGCTTCTTAGCAAATGTCAAATTGTCCTTTACTTTGATTGACAACGACGAAGTATGAGCCAATAAGAAAGCTCCACACTCTCCACAATGTTAGTCCTTATTTTATCTCTTCTGACAGAGTGTGAAGTATCAACTAATGAGGAATCCCTATGCTTAATTCGCATTTCACCTTTTCCTTAGCCTCGATTGACAATCGTGAAACTCGAGCCAATAGAAAAACTCCTCGTAGCTCGGGTTTGTCAATTTCTCTTTCCTTCATGCTTACTTTTGATTGGTTCAGGCTACTCCTTCACATTGCAAACTTTCCCTTTTTGGGGACTTAGAAGCTTTTAACTTCCTAAAAATGTTGTCATGTATCCTTGTTTTGACCACCCTTGACTTTTTGGACTCGAAGCCTTATAAAACTTGGTCCATTCCACGGACTCAAAGTTCATCGGAGCCCATCTTCTTGAAGGGTGGTGGAATGCCAACATGTGTCCTATCTTTGATCATTAATCTTCTAACATCCATCATCACCTTCATCTATCACTTGTCCTTTGACTTTCCTTGACCCTTCCTAGACCCTGATAGAATTATCTAACACAATTTAATCCAGGGACTTGAGGTCCGTGGAGCCAAAATGCTTTGAGGAGAGTTAGAATCTTGCCACATGGCCCCTCCTTTCACCCTTGAGATTATGTCATGTGTCCCTGTTAACCTTGGCATTGAATTTGATGGGTAAATGGACGTCACATGGCCCTTTAAAAGTAACCCACCAATGCTTGTAAACTTAGTCTCCCATGGGTTTTCGAATGCCAACGGTCAATGCTTTTGAGAGGTGGAATTTGATTGGTTTTTTAACATTCTAGTCTTTGTTAAAATGGATAATTCCATTTTAACTAAATTTTCAACCATTCCTGTAGCTTTTTCCTTCATGGTCGGGTTGCATGCTCTTGGACCTTCAGAGCTTTGGCTTGTTTGGAGTAAATGATTCATTGGTGTGGATTGCAGGTTCTTTTCCAAAGATGTAGATGTATCTCGAACACTTGGGAGTTTGAATATTTTATACTTTTATTTATTGGTCTATTGAACCAGTCCCCGACATCTTTGTTTAATATTTTCTTTTATCTTGCTAAGGCACGAGATCTATTACAAATTGATACTTCTCCTTGACTCAAACTGATCTTTGAAGCATGGGGAACAATAAGAAACACACAGAACAGTTAAAATTATAGGAGTCTAGGAAAAAAGCGAGCTCAATCCAGAGATCTGGATTGAGCACCAACATACTCCATCACAAACTTTCTCTTGTGGATCTAGTCCACCTTTCTCCCCTCCCAAGATTTCTATGGCACATGTTATCAATTTTTATAGCTCGCATATGAGCATCCTTCTTTGGCACAACTAAGGCCCACACCTCCCATTTCTTATAGATCAGTTTTCTTCTTCACGAGGCTTTCATTAGGTATCTCTTCTACTACCCCTTCCTTTGTATGTAGCTATATTAGTGGATACAAAAAATATTCATATATTTGCAAAAATACAAAACCAGGACCTATATACATAGTTTGCATTGTTAGCACTTTACATTACATATGTTATTTATCATTATGGTTTGATTGATAACATATCTTTTCTACTCTTTACACACATGCATTCATGAGGTATATTGAGTTTGATGCATTACACAAATATGGTTACATGTTAATACAAGTTATCTTGGTTCCTTACATTGTATCTCTTGGGGTATCCCTCCACACTATACATGTGATATTATTTCATTATAGTTCATTTCTATTTCCTCAAATACGTTTGATTACATATATTGTGTACATGTTATTTTTCCGACTAACAAGACCAACAAATGTGTCATGATCATCAACTGACATATCTTGTTTCATATGCTTTCTCACTACTTATATTGCTCGATCACTGTTTGACATCACTTTTTGTTATACATGGTTGTTAGTTGTTTGTATTGCTACTTAGTTTGTTTCATTGCATTTAACCTAAGTTCCTTACTTGTCTTATGAAAGCTGTGGGTGTCCTATGTTCTTAGCTATATGCCTTTTCGTGACATTTCATCTCGTGTATGAAGCCTACATGCATCGATTATCTTGTGATGTTGTGCAGATTTATGCCTTGATGTGCCTCTTTTATGCATGTTATTACTTCTCTTTGCTCACTTGATTGTTGTTTTATCTCTATAATAATTCTATTGCATCAATATTCTTGTTAGTATTGTTTTTATTGTTGTTATCACTATTATTATTGCTCTTATTTCTATGGTTGTTTGTCTTTGTGTGCATAATGGTTTCCACCATGTGCAACCGCTTTTATAGGTATAGGTTCTTAAAGGTGGCCACCACTTCAACATTCCAAACTCTTCTATAAGTTTCATACATATCGTAAATTGGAACATATTTATTCTTTTTATCCACACACTCAAATTGTTTATTACATGTGCATCAAAAGAGGGGCATTCATCAAGATATATTTACAATTACAATCAAAATTATAGGTTCAAACACAATTTTTGACAAGGAAAAATTACTTAGAAACAATCCTAGATATCAAAGTTTTGCAAAAAATACATAGATCTAAGACCATACGAAAGCTCGGGTGTGGAAAGATGTTCTTAACCCTACCATACATTTCTCCCCGGGGTAGTTACACTAGATTTTTCTACAATTTCAAATTTCTCATTATGGATACGGGTTTTTGATATAATATCATATTCATATGACATGATTCTCAATAATTTACAGGAGTATGAATATTTCACTCCTTTTCCACTTTAGTACTCAATTTTAGCTATAAAATAAAGATTTTTTTGGGGCATGTGAGTCTCCTCCAACAATATTTCAGCATAACCCACATTCCTACTCAATAATATAATTCACATGAAGAACATGGGCAACTTATTCTCTTTTATACCTTATGTCTATATATCCAAACATTAGGCCTAGATTTAAATATACAGTGGTGTGGTCCGTGGGGTTATGGAAAGTATTGAAGCGGCTAAATTCTTTGTAAGTAGTCTTTCATCTCCTCATTTTAAAGGGGAAGATATCAAGGTACTAAAAAATTTGATACACGGTCTTCTTCCTTCATGAGGTGTATTGGTACCTTTGTATTCTTCTCTCTCTACCTTATATTGGTGTTGGCTTATATGCACCCAATACTCTAGTTTCTCCTTCGACACAATTGGGGATTGATCACCCCAATCCTTCAAAAAAATTCAACAACACAATATAAATCTCCAACTACAAGCAAGGATATGGGAAGCCCTTCCTCCTAAAAATAAAAACATGCGTATTATTTCCATGAATTTACATCTATTAATTTCACTTTATGCAAGTTTAAAATTCTATATTTACAATTGAGTTATAGTTTAATTTCTACTATGGACATTGAATACACTTTGTGTTGCAAGTTTCATCATGGAGTATGCCAACACCAACACATCTAGACAACAAAAACTTTAAGTGAATACAAAGTGTGTCTACACACTCAAGTATATTTTCCTTTAAGCATGTAATTTTTATTTCATAATTAAAGTGGGGGAAAATGTAGACACTCAAATTTGGCAATTTACCCTTTGACACTACTAATTATGATCATGCTTCTTGGTTAAGACAAACACCCACATCCTACCCCTACTTAGTACATCTTGTCATATCTTTCCTAACTTGTTTATTCCCACATAATGATGTGCAAAAATTATAAGTATAAATACACAAGATCAATGCTCAAACCCTTCTTTCCATTGTGCAACTTTCACATTTGATTCATCTTTCCTATTCAAAATCATATAGATTGATTAGGTTGTATAATTTGATCCTGTATGACTTATATGGTCCTACACCAACACATTTTCCCATTATGATTTCGATGTAATAACATTTTTTGGGTATTTTCATCTTCTTGGGTCGACCTTATCATGATAATTTACCTTTAAACCCTATATAAGCAAGTTGACATCACCTCATTGCTCACTGAGGAAAGCACATAACAATTCACTTGGTACACTCATAAAAGACAATCAAGGCTCCCTAAATCTTCCTAAAGTTGATGCACATCCATTAGGGTATCCACTATTATAGTTTTGAAGCACTCAACTAGGTCAAGGAGTCTATCTTCCCTCATTTCAAGGCACACCACATTATTTAGTTCAAACTCTTTGCAAGAGCACAATCTTATCAAGCATGTTCAAAGCAGTTCAAATTGTTAGCTAGATGCGTTCATAGAGATGTTACAAGTTAGGTGGAGAACTATGTGTGGTTGAGGAATCTTTGGAGTAGTGCCAACATAGGTGGTGCACAAATTACACTTCAACCCAAACATTAACCTTCTTGTAGGGTCTTCCACCCACGATTAGGGTTTTGACATGATTAATTGATTACATATGGTTTTAGGATTGTGTGGCAATTAGGGTTTGACAATGAAACACATTTCTTGATCATTGAAGGACCCAAAAAGTTACGAGTCTCATCCCAAGAGGGTCCAAGACTATACTATGGGGGTAGGATTGGATTATACATCTTAACCGAGTCGTATAGTTCTACACCAAAGGGATTTCAAGTCATAGTATCAGAAAATAAGCATCTCCGGCCTCTACACTCTAAGATTATTTAGTCTATGCATATTAATCTCTTTTGTATAATCATGTGTAGCTAAGTATATTTTCATCCTTGTGTTTTCATACTTGTAACATATTGCAACCATTAATTGAAAGAACCAATACATGTTATAATATTATAAAATTAATGTTACAAGTTAATTAATTAAAATAGCTCATAGTTTTTAAACCTTACATTCCTTTTTTAATGTTTTCTATGTCCATAACATTTAATCTATTGAGGTTAAAAGGGTGTAAACAATAAGCCAAAGTAATAGCATTGCTCTGTCTTGAAAACAAGGCTAGTTGAATAACATGACCACTTTGAAAATAAAACTAGATGGTTCATGATCACCTTTACCATTCTTTTAGCTTGTTATGATTTTGGTCTTATGGGAATTTAAACAATTGCATGGTGAAGAAAAAAACCTTTACAAAAAGATAGACAAAATTTAAAACACATATGATTTACAAACCTTTTGCAGAAAAAGGGAAAAATGGTTTTAAAACACATAAGGTTGAAAAACATAGTGTTTTTCAACTAGTTTGGTAGTAATATTTAGAATAACAAGAAAAAATACCATATGGATTAAAAAACACTTGAGGCAAAATAGTACAACAAATTTACTTAAAAGCTTACAACTAACTCCCATTTCATAGTGACATGGAAAGTCTTAGTTTTTGAAAATGTCGATACATAAAATAGATTAAGTTGTTTACCAACGATTTTTTGAGCCTTTTTTTTGCAAATTTGTTAGGGGTCCTGGTTTTATCAAGGTTTTCATATTTGTAACATTCCAAGTAAATAACCTTTTATAGAAGATATAAATGGCTAAAAAAAGACATATTATTGGTTTTGGTTGTAGGATTTAGAAGAACATAAAATAATACCATGTGGCTTCGTGAAGATGGTAGAAAAACATATTAACTTTTACCTTTAAGCTTACATTTGACTTCTATTTTGTAGTCACTAAAAGTTTGGATTTTTAAAATGTCAATAGATAAAACCAAACATCTTGTCTACATAGTGGATTTTGTAGCCTTTTTGGGTGCAAAATTAAGGTTGAAGTATCACCCATTCTTGTATTTAGAAGCGACATCATTTGTCACTACTCTTGAAAAATATCGCATAAGGAAAAATAAATTATTTGTAATCATGGTTGACGAAAAATATGAACTAAATACATTGAGTTATGTCCATGCATTTATGAAATAGGTATATTTAGGGTATTTGTGGTGGTTCTTTCTTTCCCTGCATTGACCTTATGTAGAGCCAACGATGAATTACAAAAGAAAAGGCCATGAAATGGTTGTAACATTTACAATAGTAGTAATAAATGTTAGAAAATTGATACTAGTACTCACATGTAATTGTAAACACAAAAATTATGCACCTGGGTACATTTTTAGGTCCTAAAACATACTAATATATACATGATTTCTAAGCTAGAAAACTAGTGGTTGACAAATCCTTTTGGTATTTTTGCTTTATCTCTTGTCTTATATTTGGTCTTACACATCTTACTGACCACTCATCGGAACTACACTTATTTATCTTTTATGGCCTTGGACACTAGCGCTCGGTTAGGACACAAGCGCTTAGGCGTTCCCATCCCTTTTGGGTGCTTCGAATATCTCTCTCATTTTCTTAGCCTTTTGGGTCTCTTTTACTTCTTTGGAATATTTTAATACTTTGGGTCGGTCTTTCAGTTTTCAATTACAAAATTCAAACAAGGGAATCATATATATATATATATATATATATATATATATATATATATATATATATAGTTATTGCTCTCAAATAAGGGGCCAATACTAACTTGATAACTACTATCACCTAAGCTTGCATCTAAAGGCACAAAGAGTATTATTAAGCATTCATATAGCACACTCACACTGAGGGACAAGGGCGAGAATCACTCTGCATACACAACATAGGAGGGGAAGTCTATTTTATTCCATTACACACATTTGCATACTTAGAGCATTCTAGATCTAGCATGTTATCATAGTGCAACTTGCATAAGGGAAACCTAGGGCATCATTACACGCACATACACACATAACTACACAAATTCTTAGATGTAGTGCAACTCGGTCGTAAGATCACTCTTCGGGTGATTGTCATGGTCGGTTTGAATCCCCATTCTACATCTTATTTATTACGATTGATGTGGTTTGTGGGTATGTGCAACTAGCTATTAATTTTACAGGTTGCAGGTATGACCAATGACAATGGAGAAAAACCAAAACAACTATGGAAGACCAACAATGAAGCACCTCCAATTCGAGAAAATACCATCCTAATATGGGGGCTTCTATCTTGTACATCTTTGAGTTCGTAACCTCTAGTGTGCCTCAACGACACCCTTCCTAGATTGTTCGAGTAGTTCCTCAGCTCATATCACTTCCAGACCACACAAAAATTAGCAAATTCATTTATCTTCCTCTCTTTCTTAAGGTTTCATATTATTGTATGCTTGTTGCTTTTCCATTATTGTATTCTATTTCTTGCATATTATTCATTATAATAGTTACTCCACGAGTTAGATTTAATTCAAAAATCATTTGGTGAACCCAACCAATCAAACCCTTCCTTCTAAATATGCATCAGATTCTCTCTCCTTCTTATGAATTTATGGACTAATCCTCTTACCCATCCTATGCACCCACCATGGTTTCGGTACAACTTCTACCACTTTGTTGGTTTTATGCAAGTCCTGCACCAACATGCTCCTTAGTTCAATACTCACATGCTTGACTTGACTATTAATGTGGTCACCACTTAACGCTATAGGTATCTCGTGACTCCACCTATCTTTATTCCACCCCTTATTACCTCCACATCCCCTACCAACACTTCTAAAGGTTATGATATCATTGAGAAACTAAATAATACACCTGCCAAAATTTCTCTTTACGATATTTTATGCAATGCACCATATTTTCATCATAAATTAGAGGCCGCCCTCCATTCCATCCACATTGAAAGTGATAATTCCCTATTTCCTTCACCCATCTTATTCAATCCCTCAAGAACCTACTACATGTTATATCCTTTAGTAGTGAGGATATCCCCCATCTTTACCATTGGCAATCCTTCCTCGCTTTGCTTATCACAAGTTCTTGCTATCAATTCCCACTATATCAAGCACGTATTAATTGACAATGTCACTACTATAAATATTTGTTCCCTCTCATTGCTCATGTAATTGTAAATTCCTAATAGTTTGATCACTAAATCCTCTACCCTCATTCGTGGTTATGATTCTACTACTTGTACATGCATCAACACCATCACCTTACCTTTAAATGTCGGACCCAAAATAATTTTTTATTTTTTCTATTTCATTAATACATCATTTCAGTTCAATTGCTTACTTGGTACACCCTTGATTTATTCCATGCATGTTGTTCCCTTTACGGTTCATCGGTGTGTCAAATTATTACATGATGGATGTTGAGTTGTGGAGCTCAATTACTTCAATTTAGCATGCAATGTAAAATTTCTTTGGAAAACATAGTAACCATCATCGGTTAGGAGGGAACGACATCGATCACCTAGGACCGAAATTTGTCATGCAAAGAGGAACCGACATCGGTTAGGGAGAATCGATGTCGATTGCAATGCGAGGATGTTTTAATTAACTCTTAGGAATTAGATCTATTTTTAGCATTAAATTATATCTATTGATTATAATTGCATGGCTAAGTGCCCTAAGTCTATAAATGACTATATAAGCATAAAATATAGGGTTTAGAAGAGAGAATTAACAATAATTAAGAAGAACTTGCAAAAGTTGGTGAGAGAGAGAATTCTTGGTGATGAAGCAAAAGCTTGAGAGAAAGAAAATACTGTACATTTGAGAGGTGTGGAAGATTGTAAATATTCATTGTATATCGGCCTCTTGGCCAACAAAAAATTTCCATTTTTTTCATTCACAATAAAGTGGAGCTACACCATACAAATAGAGGGAACTAGAGTCCCAGAGAGTGTTGGCAAGATAACCACCAATTTTTCTACCCGAAAATGTTTCTCGCCAATAGTTTTTGGCGCCCACAATGGGGAATACTTGGCAGCAATTTGAACCCAAAATACGATCACAAAATCAAAAAAAAAAATTCCAAAAAAAAATGGTGAAAATTGAAGTCCATTATTGAAAGACCCTTTGTATTCCCAGAGTGTCCTTTCAGTTTCCAACTACAAGATTTTCCCAAAATGTGTTGAAAGAAAATATACTAGTTTGAATAGGTGAGAGGATTTATTGATCCTACCTTCAAAGATTTGCAAAATCCACAAGAAAGTATCAAATATAACCCTTATTATTTCTCTCAAGCTTCATCCCCATCTGATTCAAGTGGTTCACCTGGTAATCCAATCCAAAATCCTATTGATACTCCTAAAAATTCTCCCATTTTATGAACTCCACTGAAAATTGAATTTCCTACTCAAGAAGAACAAGAACCAGAAGAAGAATTGGGAGAAGAAGTTGTCAAAGTAGAGGGAAAAGCTAAAATAGAAGAATTAATGGTAGAAGAAGTAGAAAGACCTCAACCCACTGTTCCAAAAAGAAGGAATACCAGTCCACTTGATCTTATCCCTCCTCTTCACAATCTACCAATGGGTTCCTGTAAGAACTTATCGAAGTTCAAATATGATGGCACATAACTTCTTGAAGAACATATCTCAGCCTTCATCACATCATTCAAAATCCTTAGAATTGAACACGAAGATGTTGTTGTAAGTTTGTTCATGGATTCCCTACAAGAAAAATTAGTTGAATGGTTCTACCTCCTACCAGCTATGTCCATCACTAGTTGGGATGACATCAAGGCCCGGTTCGAAGAAAGATTCAAATCTACCAAAGACTGTCAAGATCTCTTAGTGCAACTGGCTCAAATGAAGAAAGGGTCTAACGAGAATATGAGAGAATTCGTATCTCGTTACAACAAGTTACTCAAAAGGATGCCCGTTGAATATGTACCCTATGATTACAACGTAAAAATGTTCTTCATCAGTTCTCAAATGCAAGAGGTAGGATTCTTTCCCAAGAGGGTTCAACCAAGGGATCTGCACAATCGCAAAGAATGGCCATTGGAGTAGATGACCTCATCCTGTCAGGAAAGACCAAGAACCCTTTAAAGGCTAAAGCTCAACATCCAACCAATGAGAGAATAGATCCATTGTTTCATAAATTGGTAAACAAAATGACATTATTGAAGAGGGAAGTTTATCAACAAGCATCTCCTCAAAGCCATAACAAAAATCAAATTACAAAAGCACCCTGAAGGATTTCCTTCGAGGCCCCACCTATCAATGCAAGTTGTAGGATTCAAGAAGATAAAGAAGAGATTGAACAAGAAAGTGAAGGTAGTGATTTCTAGAGATTGAGGAAGTAGAGAATGATACACAAATCAGATTCTACGAGTACTATGGAGGTGATGAAGATGATAACATGAATGTACCTAGTCTCTCATGTGCGGTGTTCACCCGCTCTCAATCTCAAAATGTAGCTTCCCCTCACTGCTGCGAAAAATAAGAAGAACGAAGATCCTCATGTGGTGACTCTACCAAAAAAATAATTAGTCAAGGATCTCCTCTTCCACCTTGCATGGAGTCTGCATTAGAGAAACTGATCCTCTGTGACAAGCAATCTAGGTCACTGCTTTGGTTAGATTAAGTCTTCTAATGCTTCTTCTAACTCTAAATCCACTCTTGAAAAATATAGTACTTTAAAATTTCCTAGTGTACCTTTCAAAATACCCTCCATTCCCCAAGCATATGCCCCTGCTTCTAACCCCATCCCAACTCCAAAAGAAGTGGCTTCATCTCCCTTGTCTACATCTTCTCCTTTTGACATCATTAAACTTGCAAACAAAACCAAAGTGCATATTTCTGAAACCAAATATCTCGAGGACTCATCCTGAGTAATTTGAGAGATTGGTCTGACATATCAAGGGTAGTAGTCCAAACCCCAATACTGTGATTCAAATTTCTCGAAGGACTAATAGCAAACCTACCTATTCCTCCATCACATAACATGCTTGCTTTGAGTGCATCAAATATGACAAGGTCGATCATTTCTATTTATTCATTCTCATTGGAGAATACATATTGAACAATTGCATTATACATTCAAGTGGCTCTAATGATGTAATGCATATGAAAGTTTTCAAAGCCCTCAAACTCACCATGAATCAACTTTGATGGATCTTGTTATTCTATGGAATCAAAAGAGGTGCCACTTGTAGGGAATGTCAAAGATGCATAGGTGGCCTTCGCCAAATTTCTCGGATAAGAAGGTCTCAATAATGACCTTGGTAACAAACATTCTAACCTCATTTGGAATGTTGTTAAATAGAAAGCTTCACCAACGAGTTGGAAGGTAATATCTAGATGAATTGGTCTTCCGCAACCATTCGGTTAAGGGAAACATGGAAAAATTACTTCCAGAGAAGAAGATGAGGTACACGGTGTAAAAAGCAGGAAATCTGGGAGCCAACATCTTATACCAAAATAGCAGGAGGATGAATCTTTTCATAACAAGCGAGGACCAAGCATTCCTTCCCAAAGGGGTATGGATCTTGAAGAAGCATTGAGGAACTTTGAGTGCAAGTGGATAGCCCTAAATTGTTGGATGATGAAAGGCATGAAGAAGAAGTGGTTCTTGGTGAATTCCAAATGGAGAAATCAATGTGTACACTTGCACATTAAGAAGATATATTTTCATTCCCATTTGAATACAAAGACACTCTCAATCATGTCATCCATGAAGAGCCAAATTCAGCTTGTGATGAACCCTCGAAAGGTTTGAAAGAATGACTTGTGTAAGAAATCCTAAGAGTTATGGAAGAAACAAAAGATCCTGAGCTCAGTCTCGAACTCTTGATGCAAGCTATGGAGCTACAAGACAAGTGTGAATCTAATCTTGGGTGCTCAACCAATTCAAGAATTGGTCATGATGAGTTCTACCAAGGTGAAGAATCCAATATCCCTCCTAAGCCAATGGGTGACAAACGTAATGATGAAAGTGAAGTGTTTTCTTTCCCATTCGAAGAAGAGGATTTTTTCTTTAATGAAAAATTTGAAGCAAAGGATTATGAGGATCTCGAGTTTGAGGCTCCCCTCCATGAAGAAGTACTAGAATGTCATGATATTAAAGATAATGAAGCAATGCCTCCTGATGGTTGCCTTGAATTTTTGAATGAATATTTTTCGAATGAATGCAAAGATGAGCTTCTGGAAGTACCAAAAAGGAATTATGTATAAGATATCTGGAAGTAGCAGAAAGCATGGAAGATCTGAGCTAAGTCTCAACCTCTTATCTTAAGCCATGGCCATGCAAGATAGGTATGAGGTTTGTCCTGACACTTCACTCAAGTTCCAGATACCTCACAATGATATGGGTCAAAATGATGAATTCCAGGATCATCACAGAAAATATGTCAAGCAAACATAAATGTGGGAATGAAGAGAGCTCAAAATATTCAAATAATTTGAATGAAAATAAGAGTTAGGGCAACAATGGGATGCTCGATGAGAAATCAACAATGTGGAAAAGCACAAAAGGTAAGCGACACTCTAAAACTAATTTCAAAAAGAATGAAGACAATGGAATTTCTAAGAGAAGGTTTGAGCACCAAAGAGCTCATGTAGGCTCACTCCTACAAAGCACATAGACAATCATGAAATCATCTAGATTTCATAAGTAGTTGAGGAGAGGAGGCTACTTTCTTAAACCAGTTAATGGCTTCGTAGAGCATCAACACATAATGTTACCCACTCAGGGGATAACCCTTGACAAGAGGAGCACTTCAGTGAAAGAGGGTTTTCCCCTACATTATATGAAAGGTGATTTAGGCATGTTTCCCTTTCCTTTTGTGTGTGTTATTTTCTTTTTGTGTGGTGTGTTTCCTTTTGGTTGTGTGTGTCTGTTTTGTGTTCCTCCTTTCTTGCCTATCTATTGCAAGTTGTGTGTTTCTCTAAAGCCCAATGGATAAGGCATTGGTCAATGTTATGAATATAGATTTTGGAGTTCTCATGTCATGTCCTTGTAGTGTTTGATCTAAAACATATCCCCAAGATAGAGCTAGTTTTTGTCATGAGTTTTGCAGGGGAAAACTCATACCGAAAGAAGGACAACCGTATCCTACCTTGAAAATTTTTACTTATAGGTCATCTCGAGCCCTCCTCTAGATCAATCTAACCTATGTGTCATTCCTATCCCATCCCTCTAAGTAATCTGATTTTTTGTGTTGTCATGTTCATAGGTGAGTTAGGGATACCTAGTCCTTTCAAGTGCTTCCAAGATAAGATTCTTCAAGACAAACTCTCGAGGAGTTCAAAAAAGGGGCTTTCTCTTATCTTCTTGAGGTTAGTACACCCCTAGGAGTGGAATGAAGTATTAAATTTAATCATGGAAGTGTATAAGAGAGTTAAAAATGTTGTGTGATTGGTTTTGGAAGAATCTGGGAAGTTTCAGAGGTTTTGGAGCAGTTTCAACAAAAGTGGGTCTGGAGGGTGAAGCAGTGCACAATGCAAAAAAAGATCCTAAGCTTCAGGAAGTGATTCCAGGAGCTTCGTAAGGTGTTTAGAGACAAAAAATATTGTCAAAAATATTATTTGGAACCCTATAGGATGGTGGTCTCACATTTTTCACAAGACTCAAACGGTTCTATCCACAACCTGTTTTCAGCATGCATAACCTTTGATACAGGAGAAAATCCTATTTTTCATGGGGTTCTAGGAATAATTAAGGTATGAGACAATCACCATTGTGTTAAAAAGGAATTTTACATGTAATTTCATGTAAATAAGCATCCAAAAATATGTTTGAGATCTCAAGTTATTCGCCCGACAAGATGCCCTCCAAGGTACGATTCAAGAGTTAGAAAATTTTCAAGCTTGGAAATTTGAGCCAATCAGAGAGTGGCAGAATTTTGTGCATAAATAGTCCTAAATATTTGGTATTTTTGGTGCAAAAAATTTCACTCCCCTCCTATTTAAGCCTTTGCATCATGATGCAACTGTTTTAGAGCTTCGTTTGCCAGTTTAAGCCCCCATGCACTGATTTTGAGCCCCCAACTCCACCTAGTCATGCAGTGCCACGTGGCCCAATGGGAAAGGGGAGAAATTTTGTGTACCAACCATTCCAAATGTTGGGGATGTTTGGGACACAAAAATTCTCCCCATCCTATTTAAGCCCCTAATCAACCATGTGACTCGACGGTGGCTAAGTGTTTCTTTTCCACCCCCTTTATCACGAATCACATCATGACAAGTGGCCCAATGGGAAGGGGTGCAATTTTTGCACCATCCATACCAAATTTTTGGGTTGGTTGGGAAAATAAAATTTCCTCCTTCCCTCATTTAAAAAATTTACAATTTTTATTAATTTAGTGTTGTTTTTAGGTGCTTCCACTTTTGCTCGCATACACACATAGGTAAAAGCCGCTTCCAAATTTTTCGTCCTTCCTCCATTATTGCCACTTCCCTCTCTTTTCCATTACATATCTTCTCCAATTTTCATCATTCACCACTTCTGAAACATGAAAAACCAAGCTTTTGAGCCAAAACCATGTCATTTGTTGTCGAAACCCTCATTGGCAAAATTGAAGAATTGCTCATAACTTGCAATCCGGAGAACAAAATTGAAAAAAATTGGAGCATCTCTCCCTCTCGCAGGTGCCTTGATGTTGAAAACAACCAAATTTCAAAATTTTCCTCATATTTTTACAAGTAAAATTCAAAAAAATTGTCCCTAAACTTTTCTTCTACCATTTGTCGTTGATCCTAAGATTGTTTGACTTGAAATTTTGAATGAAGAACCCGGAAGGAAAACTAAGTTTTTTTGTCAAGCCATGGAAAAGAAGACCAATTTACAAATATAGTAAGTGTCACTAGTCTATAATTTCTATTTTTAGTAACTTTCCTAAAACAAAAAAACACTTTAGAAGAGCAAACATTTAGAATCACAAAAACTAAAAACTAGGGTACATAGTTCAAAAAAGGAAAAAAAACAAAAAGAAAAAGAAAAATTAGATTACTAAAAATAGAAAGTGCTTCAAATTGGCCCTAAAACATCTATGAATATTCTTTAAATGTGAATATAACCTCTCGGATTCGACACCAAGGCAAAAAAGCAACCCTATCCAAAATAGTGGCTCCAGGATCCTAGGGTCTAAAAATAACAAGTTTCGAGTCTTAAACGTAGAAAAGTTGTAGATGGTTCCTATTTTGCTCATTTTTCAAATTTTTGAGATCTTCACGGGATTATAAGATGATTTTAGGGCTCAAATAGAGAATTGATAACTTCATATTGGTCTTGGGAACATCGTCTTGAGTTCAAGTGTGCTCAGAAGCAAAGTAGTGCATTGAAAGATGGAACAGATGAATCCATCTTCATCACTCAAGGAGTGGGTGATTCAAAATGAGTTATTTAGGGAGAGATCAATGAGTTGAAGTGTTTCATCAATCAAGTATCATGGATAATCAATATGAGCAATGCACGTGTCTATCTCAAGCTCACATTGGGAAATCCTGAAATAGTGTTTCTCAAAACTCATTTTGTGGCCCGAGATGCCCGAACATCATGTAAAAGGAGTAAAATTGTGATTTTCAATGAATATAGTAATGTGGCTATGTCACAGAAGTCATCATAGATCAATTTCCATCCTCAAAATTCTTTGGAGTGGACCTCGATGAGAAATGCCCGCAGTCCTCAAGGTGATCATTTGACAGTGTTTCTAAACACTCAATTCGATAAAAATTTCAAGAGATCCAGAATTCACCGTTGGGACATTTCATCAAGATAGTCAGGAAATGGGGCAAAGGTGGAAAGAAATCACCTTCATCAACATTCATTATTCCTTCTCTTTTCTCATTTTTCCTCTCCTTCTCTACCCATTTTCTAATTCCTCGTTATTAGCAATCATAATGATCGTCATATTCATTAATGTGACTATAGTTAAAAATGTAATCATTACCCCTTAACTAATAAAAGGGGACTTAGTTTTCTTTCCTATGAATGTCAAAATTCATGAGTGGAAAGGACAAGTGAAAGTTCGTGTGGGGGGTAGACGAAGGGTCTTTTTCGTGGTCTATATAATGTAATGGCATACTCTTGCTTAAGGGTTGTCAATTTTGTGCACTCAAGAGAGAGATTTTTGAGCAAGGAAAAAGAGATAGCATTCTTCCACTTTCCCTATCTAATTTTCCTCTATCTTCTAAGAATTGTACAACTTGTGAAGATGTCAATAAAGAAAGGAGTTTCTTCTTTTCATGATGCATGAATGTGTGCAAATTTGTGTGCATGGTTTCTCTCATCGTTGATATTTCAAAATTGATTATTTTCTTCCAATAGATTGTGAATATGAAACTTCTAATTATCTTTGGCAAGAATATGATTTTCTACTTGCAAAGTTAATTCCCTTCTACCTAACTTCTCACTCCCTTTCCCCCATCTTTCAACAAATTCCTCCCTTGTAATTCATTGCAAGCATTTGCCATGGGTATAGTGGAGTGTTCTGTTGGATCCCCGACCTCTTGGCCAACAACAATTTCCTTTTTTGTTCATTCACAATAAAGTGGAGTTGCACCACACAAGTAGAGGGACCTAGAGTCCCTGAGTGTTGGCAAGATAATCACCAATTTATCTTCTCGACAAATTTTCTTGCCAACAACTACTAACACATATTTCGATCCTAGTTTGTTTACACGTTCCTTAGGTTCTACCATTCACATCACCTACCCCTGTAGGTATACACTTCAGCTAAACATCAAGTCCTCTCCTTTGGGTTGCATTCTCTTACCATCATTACATGCACCCCAAAAAGGGGGCATACATTGTGTGAATAAATCACCCCTACAATAGCTTAGAGATACAATACATATCTACGGTAAAAAAATCACAGAACATAGTCACAAAGCGACCTAGAATTAGACTTGGGTTAGAATCACATAATAGACACCATTACCCAGAATCATACAAGTAATGCCTAGGTGTTTGTGTCCTCCTCTAGATGCTAATGTCCTGGGGAATATATAGGCAATTTATCGACAACACAATATACAATAATTCATAGAGCAATTCTAAAGTTACATGCACATGCCTTTAATTACATAATGCATTCTATTTCCTTAAATCGAACAACTAATTCAATTGGAACAATTCAAAACCAAATCGGAACAATTCGGGATAATCAAAACTAAATCGGGGGTGTACCATCTATAGTGGTGCTAATTAGGTAGATTCGTGGAAGGAGAGTAAAATTAGACCTCTCCCCAACACTTGCTCATTGGCCGAGATAGCTCACAAAACTCGCACTTGGCGTGAGATCACTCAAAAACTCGTCATTGACAGGAGATCACCCAAAATCTCACTCTTTATGTGAGATCACCCAAAAGACTCGCTCTTCACAACATTTCAAGACATTTTTCTATCCTTTTCACTCTTATACATCAGGTGCACACTTTCCTTTACTACTAATTTTACGCACTTTTACATACTTATGAATACTTTACTCGATTTTACATATATAGGAATTTGAATACTCTTTTGGTCTTTTTTTGTAGGTAAGTCCTTAATATGCAAAAGAAGCAACCCACATCAGCAAATACGAGCACAAGTTATGCATACACTTCACCCCTAGGGTCATTTTCCTTTCCTAGTCCCCACACTTAACTTTGATCACTCCACTCTTCACTTATTCACTTGACAAACTATTTTTCACTCTCTATAAGATTAAAAGGTACACATATTCTAACTACTTTATGTTATCAAGTATTCAGTCAACAACATAAAGTGGGGGAAAATGTAGACATAAAATCATGCACTTGCGTACATTTCTAGGTTCTAAAAGTATATTAGTATTTACATGATTCCTAAAAAGAAAACTAGTGGTTGACAACTATCTTTGGCATCTTTTATTTGTATGTTGATTTTTCTTTGGTTTTACACACCCTACAAATTGACCCATCAGAACTTAACTTGTTTATCTTTTATGGCTTTAGACACCAACGCCTAGCCAGGAAAACAACACCTAGGAACTCTTATCTCCTATTGGCGCTCCTAACCCTTTCTTATCTTACTCGCTCTTTTTGGGTCTCTTTTATATTTTGGGCATCTTTTTCACTTATGGGTCAGCCTTCCAGTTTTCAATTACAAAATTAAAATAAGGGAATCATATAAATACATAGTTATGTGTTCAAAATGAAGGGCCAAACACTAAGAATTATTGTCATCACCTAAGCTTTCATCCAAAGGCACTAAAGCGCTCCAAAGGAATCCATCTAGCATCCATTCAAGGGACAAGGGTGACATATTCTACATGCACATCATAGGAAGGGGAAGTTTATTTTATTCCATCCACACATACTATTACATCACTACATTATAACTACAACCCACTCTCATTTGTATGACTTGTATAAGTGCATCCTAGGCCATAATTTCTACACACACATAAGAACTACATGGAGTTTGAGATGTAATGCGGTGCTCGGTTGTAAGTTCATTCTATTGGGTGACCACCAAGGTCAGTCCTACCCCCATTACACATTTTCCTTTTTAGGTTTAGTATAGTTTGTGGGTATGTGCAGATGAATCTTTTTATTGTAGGTTACAGGTACCTTTACCGATCAAGGAACAACTATCAAGTGATCAATAAGGAATAACAATGAAGACCTTGTGACACATCAGAAATCAGATCCTAAGCATTTGCATAGTCAAAGGCACTGAAAATTACTATTCAACACCCATGTGCTCTTACCCTAGTGTGGGCACCCATGTCTGACTTTGTTCGTGAGTTCTAGATTTTACAATGACCAGTGACGACCTTGTTTATAGTCTATTCATCAGTTGCACCTACTCAAATTACATCCTGTCCATTAGGAAATAAGCTAAAATCATCCTATCTCTTCCTCTTGTTTAGGGTTTTATAGTTTACATGCTATTTTACTTGTGTCAAATTGTATTGTTTGAATTTGTACATTATTTTTTGGTAGTTTCTTTGCATGATAGGATTTAATTTAATTTTTTCGAATCACATATCTTAGTTGCATTTACTCTTGTTAGCTTATCATACTTACATGTTGCACTTTGTTTACTATGCCAACCAGTTGTTAGTATGTCATTATCTTTTCTATATCCACCCATGAGTTTACTTGGTATCTTGAGGTGAATTCGGGTGTAGTCACAAAATCATGGACTTTAGACAAATATTTATCTTGGTCTCATACTACTATTTAGAAGGTTTTTGAGTGAAGAAATTACTAATTAACCCCCATCTTTTTGCCATCTTGTTTTATTTTATTTCATCATTATTGCCCCTTCTCATCCACATGTCTAGTCTGTTTCGGCCATTTCCCATTATTTTAGCCTTGCTGGGCTGCCCATGCTAGTATTGGTGCACTCGTGGGTGGTGACCTGGTCCCCATGAGGCACCTTAGTCCTTGTTACATTTTTCCGGCACTTTTGAGCTCTTTCTATCCATTTGGCATCTTTATCCTTCTGTGGTGGTCACCTTTTCAAGGTTAATTATGAAATTAGATCAAGAGAACCCTATAAATATAAAGTTATGATACCATAATGAGGGACCTAGCATCACTTACTACTATCACTCCATCTAGAGTTGCATCCATCTATTGCATTGGAGATCACTTGCATCCACATAGCTCCATCATCAAGGCACAAGGCTAGGACATCTCGCATCACACTTCATATGGGAGGGATTCTATTCTATTCCATGCACACATTCTACTACATTTTATACACATATTTATTACTCACTACTTCACAAAGTGTGATTGGCACAAGAGCAACCTAGGGCATGTTCACACACACTTGCACATAGAACTACATCGAATTCCGAGATGTAATATAGGGCTCGATTAGTAAGTCCACCATTATGGAAGTTGAGGTCAGTCTAACCCCTTCATATGCATTATTATTTTTTAGGGTTTGATGTTTGTTTTGGGGTCTTGTAGGTCTTTCTTTCATCTTGGAGTATTGGTGACATATAACACAGGAAAACGAAGTTGATGGGATATTAAACAAAGGTTCCATGTCATCTTCTAGATCTATGAAGACCAGCCAAAGATTTTACGAAACTAGGGCACCCATATTGCAGACTAGAGTGCCTATAGGTGCCCTAGTCCTCCTCAGGCACTCTAATCCAAGTAGATCCTCCAAATCCACCTTTTTGGGACTTCGCACAACCATTCTGCTCTCGATTTTTCAAGTCACCTATGTGACACTCTCTCAGGAATTTTTATTCAGCTGAGATCTTTCCTCTTTTTTCTTGCATATTAGGGTTAGCATTTCCATTTGCCTAGTTGTTTATCTCATTTAAATATTTATTTATTACATTTATTTACTTTATTATAGTTATTTGTAGCTTAGATTAACTATCCCCATACTACATAATTAGTTCATTTTTAGTTAATCATTTTGGAAAACTCGATTCGATCACTCACGCTTTTAGATTTTTCATCCATTGCGTGTCATCCTAGGGTTAAGTCATCATGTGTATCTCAATCAATGATTATTTTCTTACAAATCTTGATTTACTCCATAAAGTCCAACATTTTCTTTCTACTACTCATATTCATGCTGACATGTATCCCGTCTCAATTTATCAGGCCTTTGCGGATGCATTCTCACCACACTTAGTATTTAAGTCCACCCTTCCTATCGATGTTCACACCTTTGATAATGATCTATCTTTGAATATCATCTCTCACATTTACAATGTCGTTGTTAAGCATACTTTGATTGATAATAGATCTGAACTTAACTTGTGTCCTATGTCATTTCTCGAAGTTTTAGGTCTTACCGCTCATGATATTAGTCCCTCTAGTATTTCACTGCATGCTTATGATGGTTCCATCCATCCATGTTTGATCACATCACATTTCCCATCATTGTTGGTCCTAAGACTGTCCATATTGTCTTTTTCATTGTTGATTTCCCAGTTTCTTATAATTGTCTACTTGGTAGGCCATGGCTTCATGTCATGCAAGTTGTCGCCTCTACTATCCATAATTGTGTTAAATTCTTCAATGATAAGCATTGAATACATTATTTTCGTGACCATGATTCATTCCAGTATTGTGACCGGGCTCCTAATACTAATCTTCCTATCCCACGAATCAATATTACATATGAGTCCCAACTTAGGGAAGAACCACCTCACTTACCACCGCTTGACAACACCATTTGTGTGATAGATGTAGTTTCTTCTATGCCACCTACTACTACAAATGCTATGATTCCTTTTCAGGGGCATGTCCAATTTATGGAGGTCGCTCTATCACATCCACCTTCACATGCACTGCCTTGCCTTAGCATGCCCACCATTCACTTGCACATTTTTCATCAATAAATCATATTGGGAACATATTCCATTTGATCCTACATGTGATGTCACTACATGTTCCCATGATGGTCTAGCTCATCTTGGTTTCACCTTTGAGGATCTCCATCCTTCTACTCATGCCCCTCATCTCTACTATGGCTTTGTCAATATATAGTTGTTACTTATGGTTTGCGTGTATTTCATCTTCTAGTCTATTTATCACATACCCCTTGTTCTTCTCCACTCACATTAGGGGAATCTTGGCTTACTTATATTGGAGGCACATTAGATCCTAGTCATACCGACATTTCATTTCCTATGCCTTTTGGTCATGCTTTTATCTAAGATAGTTTTTTTCTTGGATATTTCACAAATCTCATCTCACTCGTTAGTATGCACATGGTTTGCCCACACCTCGATTCATCGATGAGGAATATGCTTTATGGGCATGTACAACTTACACCTTAATGGCTTATTACATGATCAACTCACTGGGGGCATCGCACATCACATCCCCCTCACTCATCATTACATTTGAGCATTTATCATCATTGAATTTTCATATAGGCATTTTCACCAAATGTTTTAGCATCTTTATTACCCAATGAAACATTCTTGTGCTTTCATTCACACTTGGCTATTGAGGGCTTCCTACACATGAACCCCACGTATTGCACTATAGGCATTACATCGCATCTAGATCACACTCATTGCGTGTCATATACACACCGTACACCATAAATTCCCCACGTTCATCTAAAACATTGTGACATCTCCACATCATACATTATACTAGTCCTCACCTTACGTGTCATCCACATCATACATCATACATTCATACAATATTACGCTATTTATACATGTTGCCTCACATCCTATACATATGCATATACCATACATCATACACTGCACATTACCCACATTCTACACATTATGCTAGTCTTCATCATATATGCATCTAACATTACATTCATCCATACATACTACATTACTCATCTATCTACATGTATTACACTATATGTTATACATTACATTTTATACATTCTACATATCTACCATCGCATCTTACACACCACATATTTATACATTCTACTCATCACATGGTCATCATCTATACTATATCGTCTTCTACGCGTAACACTCACCACCCTATGACACACTTTAGTTCCTCGGACCATACTCGACTACCGAGGGTTTTACAAATCAAATGGAAATTATGTTCACATACACTTTAGGACACATCACGACAATCCTAGGTTAGTGACATATGCTTTTAGGCTAAATCATCACTTATTCGATCATTTTGTAGTGGTGATACACCTTAGGTTAAATCATCAGTCCCTCCTTTCATATTATAGTGATATACGCTTAGGATAAATCATCACTTATACATTCATCTAGTCATGATATACACTTTGGCTATAGGGTTCACACAAACATCATTTCTAGGTTGCATCTCATCCCTACACCTACATATTCATCACAACGTGTTAGACACAGACACAACATCACCATTACGATGATATGTTTCATTCTTCTTGATGAGGGGAAAACAAAATGAACCTCATTGCATATAATTCCATTCACTCGGGGGCACGCAGCTCCTATCATTCCATCTTGTATTCCATTCCATCCATCCACAACATATTGCATTGTCTTGGGGGCATTTACTCTTGTTTACTAGTGTTTTACATGATCACTTTACTACACATGTTAGATTGATTTCTTATATGTCATTATCTATACCATCCACACATGTGCATTCATGCCTTTTTCTAGTTATGATCATAGATACTAGATCCTTCACACACAACATGGATGCTCACCTTCTACCCTTCCTAGACTAGTCGTTGGGGGCATCTAAATTCGTCTCTCATAGGTGTTATTGTTTCATTATATACTTAGCACTTTACATTACTTGGTTATTCACGCTTTGACATATTGGTTATTTCTCTAACATTCTAATGGGTGTTCCATGTGTAACACTTGTTTTGTAGGATTACATGTTTCCATGACTACTTCTCTTGTTTGTACTTGTCTACCATTGTTTGTTTCTTATATGCTGGTCTTTCCATATGTTTGGTGTGCACACTTGTTTGTTGTTTGTGGCCATGATGGCCCTTGGCATGTCTTATGACATCGTGAGTGATGTCCCATGTTTGCGACCCGCTTTGTGTAGCTTACTTGTCTTCTTGCGTGTTTACATTACTTTGTTTGGTAGTTTTTACATTGTTTGCATACTTTACACTTGTTTTCTACATGCATGTGTTTTTCATACCGACACTTGTCTTTGGATAACATCCTTGTTTGTGTGTGCCTTGGTTTCTACCAAACACATTCCCTTCCCCCTATAGGGAAAAGTTACAAAGTACATGCGGTTGGTCCTCTTTTGGGGCCACATTCTCCTATCAGCGACATCACATGCACCCCCAAAGAGGGGGCATCATTTGGGGTTTTTACATACTAACACAAATTCTACACTAGTTCGGTCAATTATATATAACAAGTGGGTTCAAAATAGTCTAAGAACCCCATATACACTGGATTTTATAGGACATGATGTCCTTAGCATTATGGGAAGCAATTATAGGCTTAGAGGTTACAATGGGTGTGTCTCCTACACTAGTTCAGCCGATAGCGTCGAATCACCCAAAAATAGGATGATATTGAGATCTCTTCAAATTCAAGGAAATAGTTAAACTGAGAGGACACAAAGCATTTCCTCCCTACACTTCTTCGGCTAAGGTGGCATGAGATCGCCCAAAAAACTCGTAGTATAGGATATCCTTCTACACTCTCTTTCTCGACATGGATCAGTGCACATGTTCCATTTACACTCTTTCATTTGCATATTTTACATTTACATACTTTTACATGCATATTTTACATTGTTTTTACATACATACATACATATTTGACTACTTGATCGTTTTCTCCTTGTAGTCCGGCCGTATGAGAAACAAAAGTCAAATGGGGCGGTCAAATGGGGGCTACAACAACAATACTTTGCACATCACACGCTTTACTAACCACCACGGGTACATTACACACCTGCATACAGCTACACACACGTTTCACCCTAGGTTCACTCTCATCACTTTTTCTTTGTGCATTTTCATCTTTAGTTTCCATGCTCCTCCATCTTTTTTTGTCATTCCACACTTTTTCTTTAGTCCTTCGGCATGTTTCTACTACACTCTTTATGGACATCATGTACGCATCTCTATCTAATTTATGTTACCGAGCTTTCCGCTCACTAACATAAAGTGGGGGAAAATTTAGTCACAAAATCATGCACTTTAGACATTATTTATCCCGGTCTCATACTACTATTTAGAAGGTTCTTAAGTGAAGAAAGTACTAATTAACCCCCATCTTTTGGCCATTTTGTTTTATTTTATTTCGTCATTTGTTGCCCCTTCTCATCCAAATGCCAAAGTCTGTTTTGAGTCATTTCCCATTATTTTATCCTCAACTAGGGTGCCTGTGGGCACCCCTGGTTCCACTAGGGTCGCCCCCATCCTTTTACACTTTCCGCCACTTTTTGGGCTCTTTCTAGCCATTTGGAATCTTTATCTTTCTTGTGGTCGGCCTTTTCGGGGTTAATTATGAAATTAGATCAAGAGAACCCTATAAATATAAAGTTATGAGACCATAATGAGGGACCTAGCATCACTTACTACTATCACTCCATCTAGAGTTGCATCCATCTATTGCATTGGATATCACTTGCATCCACATAGCTCCATCATCAAGGCACAAGGCTAGGACATCTACATCACACTTCATAGGGGGAGGGATTCTATTCTATTCCATACACACATTCTACTACATTTTCTACACATAGTTATTGCTCACTACTTCACAAAGTGCGACTAACACAAGAGCAACCTAGGGCATGTTCACACACACTTGCACATAGAACTACATCGGGTCTGAGATGTAGTGTAGTGCTCAGTTAGTAAGTCCACCATTGTGGCAGCTGAGGTCAATCTGACCCCTTCATATGCATTATTATTTTTTAGGGTTTGATGCTTGTTTTGGGGTCTTTGCAGGTATTTCTTTCATCTTGGAGTATTGACGACATCTAGCGTTGGAAAGAAGAGTTGATCCGACACACAACGAAGGTTCCAGGTCATCTTACACTCTATGAAGACCATTTTTAGAGCTTTTACACAAACCAAGGCACCCATATTACATACCAAAGTGCCCACAGGTGCCCCAAGCCTCCTCTAGGTGCTCTAGTCCATCTTGATCCTCTAGATCCACCCTTTTCGGGACTTCTACACAGTCGTTCATGTCCCCGATTTATATAGTCACCTATGCATGACACTCTCATGTAGACATTTATTATTCAATTGAGTTTTTCCTCTTTCTTCTTGCATATTAGGGTTAACATTTCCTTTTACATAGTTGTTTATCTCATTTACATTCTTATTTATTGCATTTTTTTACTTTATTATAGTTGTTCATAGCTTATATTAACTATCCCCACACTACATAATTAATTCATAACTTAATATAAGCTACTCTCACACTCTACACATTACAAGTTCTATTGTTACATTATTCATTACTTATTTCTACTACCACTTACTATTCGTTGATCTATACACACTTTGCCATACTACTTATTTTTATAACATGTTACTGTGGTGCTTTATGTGTACCATTTTCTCTACAGGATTCTATACAACCATGGTTATCTATCGCTTTTTTTCTTACTATTGCTTGTTATTGTTTTGCGGGTTATGCCTTATGTCTTTTTTATCATTGTATGCTTTTGGTCGCTTAAAGCGGTAATTTTTCGACATCGTGAGAGGTGTCCCATGTATGCAACCCGTTTTCACGGTCCATCTCATCTTCATACTTATTTGCTACATTCTCTTCTATTGCATGCTAGCTCTGTTTACATTAACAATTGTTTCTAGCCTATCTTGTTGCATGTGCCCTAGTTTTTACCATGCACCCCTACCCCCGCATGTATCCTTTGCATATCACTTCATGTCCTCTCCTTTGGCCTATATTCTCTTACATTTGTCGCATACCCCCCAAATTATAGGTGACATCTATTAGGTGAACAAATCACCCTCATAACAACTCAAAGCTACAAATCGACATAGAACAGTAAAAAATCAACATAGGCACACAGTTATAGAATGGTCAGAATCTAACTTGGAAAAAAACTAGAGAGCATATACTAACACCCAATACTAGATGATAGTGGTGGGCGCTTGTGTCCCCCCTAGGCACTAGTGTCCTAGGGGAAAAACAATGAATTTCTCGGTTTAGTATAATCTCTAAATGAGTTTACAACTCGGTTCTCTAGTGGAAGGCACTTGCCTCCAATTACATAATACATTCTATTAGTTACAATCGATTACAATAGAGCAACAAGAACAAATTAGGGACAACCATCTACAAGTGGTGCGTATTTGGGAAACATTGTGAATGGAGAGAAAATCTATACCTCTCTCCCCAACACTCTTCTCTTGGCATGAGATTGCCCAAAAATTCACTCTTGTTATAAGATCGCAAAAAACTCACTTGTAGGTGCGAGATCACCAAAAACTCACTCTTGGCGTGAGATTGGCCAAAATCTCACCACCAAAGCAATAAGACATTCAAATTCAACAACATCTTCAAGGCAACAAGAAAAATTTCTATCATTTACTCTCTCATACATCAAGTGCACAATTTCCTTTACACACCTTTTACTTATGCATACATTACTATGATTTTTCATATATAGAACTTTGACTACTTTTTCGTTCTTCTTTTGCGGAGTTCATCCTTAATATGTAATAAGAAACAATTCACATACATAAGCCCAATCTTCAACAACACACGACTACGCACACACTTCACCCCTAGGGTTACCTCCCCTTCCTAGTTTCCACGCTTTACATTACGATCACTTCACGCTTCACTTGTCCACTCGCCGACTATCAACTACACTCTTCTCTACATGATTTACAAGGTACACATCTTCTATCTACTTTATGCTATCGAGTATTCAATTAACAATATAAAGTGTGGGAAAATGTAGACACAAAATCTATGCACTTGGGTACATTTCTAATTCCCAAAGCATATTAATATATACATGAATCCTAAACAAGAGAACTAGTGGTTAACAACTCCTTTTGGCCTTTTTGCTTTATCTCTTGTCTTCTTTCGGTCTTACACATCTTACAACCCTACCAAAATTGCACTTAGTTATCTTTTATGGTCTTGGACACTAGCGCCCAGTTAGGACACAAGTGCCCAAGCACTCCTTTCGCTTATGTGCACTCTTTACCCTCTCTCTCCTTTTCTTACCCTTTTGGGTCTCTTTTACTTCTTAGACATCTTTTAATACTTTGAGTCGGCCTTTCAGTTGTCAATTACAAAATTCAAACAAGGGAATCATATATATACTTAGTTATTGCTCTCAAATAAGGGGCCAAGCACTAGCATTATCTATTATCACCTAAGCTTGCATCCAAATGCACAAAGAACATTACAAAGCATTCATCTAGCACACTCACACAATGGACAAAGACAACATCACTCTGCATACACAACATAGGAGGGGAAGTCTATTCTATTCCATTACACACGTTTGCATACTTGGAGCATTTTAGATCTAGCTCGCTATCATAGTGAAACTTGCACAAGGGAATTCTGGGGCATTGTTACACACACATACACAGAGAACTACATGGATTCTAAGATGTAGTGCAATGCTTAGTCGTATGATCACTCTTCGAGTAATCGTCGGGGTCAATCTGACTCCCCATTCTGCATATTATTTATTAGGTTTGATGTGGTTGGGTATGTGTAGCTAGTTATTCATTTTATAGGTTACAGGTATGACCAACGACATTGGAGTGAAACTAGAGCGACAAAAGAAGACCAACAATGAAGCTCCTCCAATCTGAAAAGACCATAACTTAAGCACTTGATTGGACACTAGTGCTCGGATCACCACTAACTCTTGAACGCTCCTGTCCTCTCATGGGTGCTTTTGTCTTACACATCTTTGAGTTCTAGAACCTTTAGTGTTCCTCAAGGATACCCCCGCCACCTATTTGAGTAGTTCCTTAGCTCAGATCACTTCCAGACCACTCAAAAATAAGCTAAGTCATTTATCTCTCTCTCTTGCTCAGGGTTTCATATTATTGCATGTTTGTTGCTTTTCCATTATTGTATTCTATTACTTGCATATTATTCATTACAGTAGTTACTCCACAATTAGATTTAATTCAATTTAGATTAAATCATTAATAAGGAGGTTAGCGATAATGTAACATAATGAGTTGTTAGACAACTCATTATTATACTTAGAATATTAAAATTAGCGAGAGTATGTTATGAGTTGTTAAAACAACTCATATATATTATGTAGAGTGAAAGACAAAATCGTTGGGAGTATCCATAAAAATAGGAGAATAATAAGGCTATATATGTAATTGTTTTGTATTGAAGATCATAATGAAGTATTTTGTGTATTATTGTAAATGGTATCAAAGTTAGTACGTTTCGTTTGAGTAATTAGATGGAAAAATAATATTAAAAGGGGTCATGTTTGTAGTTTATATCTTTGCCCTGAATTTATGAGTGTAAATTTGTGATAAAGATGTGAAAGTAAGTATAGGATAGTGTAAAAGTTGTTATATCATTATATGTGTGCTAAAGACAAAAGAACACATGTAGACATAGATTTACTTTGCATGCTCCAAATGCATATGTTGAGATCTTTGAGTTGCACTCAAAATTTAAAACGACCCTTCCAAATTTGTAGTCCTTTAGGTATATTCAAGCTTTATTGTAGTTCACGACACTTGTGGATTATTAGAGATTTTGTGATTGTTTTCTTTGATCCAAAATTCTTTTCAAAGATTTAAGTTTGTGGCATTAAGATTGTGAAGGGTGCATTGCTCTTAACATGAGTTTTTTGGGTTAATTATTAAACAAATCTATCCATTTGTCCAACTAATATCCTATTGAAACCTCCATACGTCTCCAAAACTATAAAATCTACATTCAAATCAGGAATAAATATCTCTGTGTATATCTCATGTGAACTTCTACTATTCATGTGTATATCACCGTCATCGATATGATCACCTGTCACTTATTGACACCTATTATATTTCTATATTTTCTTTTGTGTGGCCATTTATTACCAATGATCAAAATTTGTCCTAAAGCGTTGCATTGAATCTCATTCCGGTTTTCACATCTGTTGTAAATCGAAAGTCTTAATCTACTTAAAGTCTTTCAATAACTTGATTAAATCTACCATTCTTTCACATCCTTCGTTGCCTTCAAGTATGTGTTCATTTGTGAAGGATATTATTTAGTTGTTTAGAATTTTTGAACAACCTATATCATGAATCAAGTTGATATGAGACATGTATGTTTGTCATTAAGTGTTTAGTTAATTTTTCAAATTATTATGTGTAGTCATTTTGTTGTTTTTAAAGTGTTATTCATAAAGTAATTATATATTGCTTTCCCAATATTTGTTAAGTCTAGTTTTATTAAGTTTTGTAGTATTTATTTTTGTGTCGGTTTTCAAAAAAGGTAATTAAATATTACTTTTTTGAATTGTTTTTTTCACTGTTGTTTTTTTAAAGTCAAATTGAATCATCTTGTGTATATGTCACATGTTAATGTGCAATTTAAGAGTCATAGTCAAATTTTTTAGTGTCGTTAAGGTCATTGAGTGTCAAAATTTGTGTGTTCAAAGTCATTATCAATAAATATATTTAAATGGATGCATTATCGGTCAAAACTAACATCCAAGTTATTTTGCATTGTGGAGGGATGAATGATAAAGTTAAACACAATGATAAAAATTTGAAATCCATGATATAATTTATTGAGTAAGCAACTAGGTCAAATGGAAGCTAGATGAATTGGACAAAGGAGGTCAATCAACGCCTCTTGTTCACTACTAACAAAGGGGACACACATGTAATAGTGGCACAAAACTTGCACCAAAATGACTAAAACTGACATCAATATCCAAGTGGTAGTGGTGATCGTGTTATACAATTTTTGATCGGTGAAAATCATCCAAAATATTTGTTACAAAAGTGACGAGGATACAATCTTCCAATCTTTATTTTTCAAGTTGTGAAGCTATTTCCTATTAAATGAGTATTCTTTCCTTGATGTGTTATGATATGGCATGGAAGGTGCATAATCAGTAAAAACAATTATATAAAAGTGTAATCGATATATAGAGGAGTAGTATGCGCAGACCTAAAACTATGTGCCGACATACAATTATGTTTGCAATTGCTCATTGCCCCATGCATGAACTAAGGGGGAATGCTAGAAAATCGATATTAGTACTCACATAATAAGGAGGTGAGATATAATATAATATAATGAGTTGTTAGATAACTCATTATTAGACTTAGAATATTAAAATTAGCAAGAGTATGTTGTGAATTGTTAAAAGAACTTGTCTATGTTAAGTTGAGCAGGACAAAGTAGTTGGGTAGTCTCCATAATAATAGGAGAATAATAAGCCTATAAATGTGATTGTTTTGTATTAAAGATCATAACGAAGTACTTGGTGTATTGTAACTTTTAATTATCTATAATATTTACCAAAATATTGATAAAAATGACTACCTTGGAAAACACATATGGTAGAAAAACATGTCAAAAAACACAACCACTCCAAAATAAAATAACTAGTAGGTTTATGACCACCCTGCCCATTCAATTAAATTGTTAGGGATTTGTTTTTGTGAGGGTTGGAATATTGGTAGGATACACCCCAAACAAAACATTGCATGACAAAATCATGGTTAAACACATATGATTGAAAAATAAACTATGTTTTTCAACCATTTTTGGTTATAAGATTTATAAGAATTATTTGTGAGATAATCAATAATGAGTTAAGCTGCGACAATGGGCATGAATACACGATAGATCTTGATCTCAATGAGAGAAAATGCATATATAATTTCATTTTAATCATTTTTTTTGCTTCACGAGAAAATAGATAACAATACTATTTTGTGGGGTTTCAATAAATTGAAAAAAATGTTTGATTGCTACATTTTATGCATTCACAAGGCCATTCTAATCATATCATTTTATTTATTTATTATGGAATTTCTAGTCTTTTGTTTGTGGGTTATAGGAATTCACTAGGTTAGTTTTGTCTTAAATAGTGTTCTAATTTGTTTTTAATTTTCAACCCTTCCCTCTTTCAACAAGAAAAACATTGCAAAAGGATATTCATGAACATGAAGAAGGGCATTGGTACAATTTTCCAAAATACCAATATTGAAGAATAATAAAATCATTCATTCTCTTTTCCAATTCATTTCCTTGTTGAAATACACCGTTGTTTTTCCATCATTGCATACATCAATTAATTTACTATCTATGCGTGGAGACAATAATGGGAAAGCTGTCACTTTCATTCTTCCTAAGCATGATTATCTTCATGCTTATTGTGTTTTTCCTCTATGGTTGTGTCCTCTGCTATCACTTGACTTCGACACATTCAATAGAACCCTAAATTCCTTTGATAACTCCTTTATAACCTCTCGTTATCCTCATAAACTATGTTTTGATTTTTTTCCCTACATGCACAATTCCCGTCATTTTGAAACTACTTCCAATCTCCCATATTTCAATTCACCTACTTGATTTTACATTATAAATGTAACATTAATAGCTTAGGTACATAAGAGTACTAATTAGATGACAATTGTTGAGTCAAACGATAGTTTACAAACCAACTTTCCAACTCACTAATGTTATGAGGTCAACAAAGCCACTCTCGGACCCACTCTCAATTGCCAAGAAGTAGTCAAAAAATGAAATACATTTATATATGTGTATGGATGTTAACACATGCTATATCATAACCATCTATATTTTTGTATGGAGAATAAACAACTCCCTAATATAGAGGCACATAAGTGAATCTTTAAACTAGAAATTGCACACGAGCATTGTGATGAAAATGCCAAAAGGGATTGTGTGCAGGAAAATAGTGGAGGAATTTAACAAAAAAAAAAGAAAATATAGTAGTTCCGTAAAGAAACCATAATGTGAACAAATCTTAAATATATAGAGGGAAGCAATGATAAACCATTCGATCAAAGCTAGGAAAACATATGTAGATATTTATAACAAATGACAAAATGAAATTCCAAACTAAAATATTGTACTAACAGGAAGCATGAAGAGCATACTTGTTTTGAAGGGATATTTTTGTTTTTCAAAAGTGCAAGGAAGGGACAAGGGAATTTAATTGAGATTCTTCTTTTTCCGCACATGAAGTAGAGGTTTCATGAGCCATTTTATGAGTATCATTCAAAAGAGAAAGGAGGAGAAACACATATATTTACAAAGGAGGGGACTCTGGAGATAGTAGTGAAGGTAAGACCTTATCTTTTAGTTTCACTAATGTTGACAAAGTGGCTTTTTCGAAAAGTATGACCTTGATACTTTTGGATAGTTAAAGCCCAAACCATTTTGGTTAGTAGTTGTCTTTGACTCCTTATGGCAATAGGTGGTACATGAACATACGAGGGATTTCTAGTATCCCTACATGGCCTAATGTATATGCCAAATTTGACAACAATAAATAAATTCAATTCTGGTGGTGTTGAGGAATCGTCACAAATAATGTCAATAATTTTGCTTGTTGAACCATTTACAAGACCACCCTCTACCCAAAAGTTAGTTCAGAAGCATGGATTTTTTGTTTTTGCAAAGAAGAACTTTGTGTTGTAATTGATCGTCGTTAGGATCCCCTCAAATAACTTGTTTGGTGCTTTATGCAACTAAAAAAATGATTGGAACATTCAAACATTTTAACATATTGAGATGTGGTGGTCGACCAAGTATTTTTCATAAATAAATGGGGGAGTCATTGAAGCTCTAAATTTATTGTAGTGAGAGGTAGGAATATGTTTGCGACATCAAGAGCTCCCAATTCTTAAAGTGAGGAACTACGTTGTGAATGTTGAGGAGTAATTGGTGGAAGAAATCTTGCTCTAAGTGGAACCATGTTGATGGAAAACTATTTGCAACAAGACATAAGTTTGAAACCCTCCAAAGTGTGGCGCCATAAGAATGGCTTGCATACAAGGTGATGTCCATAACATGTGGAAATTGACCTAGGTCACCGATAAGGATGATAGATCTACCTTTGTATTCTCGTGCATTCGTAAAGGCATGCATGCTTCTAGAGTCCCAAGGTAATGTACACAAAGTAACACTACAAAAATTCCTAAAATTTGCATAAAACACAATTTCGCTTCAAAACATACTATCGCGATGATGAAAGGACACACAAATACCCCGCTCGACTATCAAGGAAACTTATCCAAAAAATGTAGTATTTTATTCACATCTATTTCATGGTGATGCGAATCCTCATTTTTCTCATGCCTTTCATTTCAATTCTTTTCCCCTATTTTTAATACAATGTGAATCATCTTTTATTTTATTTTCCCTTTGGATAACTCATTTACCTAACGTTGATGTTGCAATAAGGATTAAAGGCTTTCCATGTACATCTTGGAATGCTTCTACTAAAATTTGAGGTAATTTTTTTGTCAAATGTGTACTCTAGGTATCCTAATTTTTACCCACATGTGTCCTCCTTTTCATCAAATAGAATTTGGGCGGTGGAAGAAGCAACTAGATTTAAGGGCGGTGTAGAAATGGTGACAACATTACATATACTTTTCAATGGCAGGCCACCGCTGATTGGTAAAGGGACCGTATCCCATAAGAATTCACAAATATGTTCCTTGTTCTGACTCTTAAAAAAGTAATAAAAAAATTCAAATGTCGAAGTGTGCAGGTTTAAGGTGAAAATCGAACTCGTACACTGCATTATTCCACTAGCAATCACACCTCAAAAAAGCAATAGAAACACCAATAGGGGAAGCAAAATAAAGAAAAGAAAGGGAGTAGAGGAAGATAAGTTTAAAAATATTAAATTAAGAATAATGTTTTAACAATCATTCGAACAACCTCCAACTCTAAAAGAACTTTAAACCATAACTATCACGAAAATTTAATACAACTCCTTAAAATATTGATAAAGCTAGAATTTCCCTAAATTTTAAACAAATATATATCATCATCTAATGTGTAAATGAAGAGGGGTTTATGATTGATAATATAAATGGGATTGAAAATAATGAAACCAATATATTTCTTTAAAATAAATACTTGAGAAAATAATTTCAAACATCCAAGCATTTAAATGTGTTTTAGAAGTAGAAAATAATTTTAAAAATCTAAGTATATAAATATATTTCTAAAAGGAAAAATGTTATTGGCTAAACATATTGTATTACACCCTTTAGAAGCATATGAAGATTCAAATAGTGGTGTATCTATAAATTCATCTAAGTATGTGCATGCAACCTAGATATCACTCTTCATAATTATTAGATGATTTTTAAAAATAATTCTCACTAGGTGAACAATTTGTAGACATCTAAAATATCGACATAATTAATTACGTTTAATTTTTCCGCAAATATCCTTATATCATCACTATCTAAATCCCTATGATAATCAAGCACAAGATTAATTATTATTGATACCTTTTCTAACATATACCCCTTTATTCTAATTATTTTCATCATCTATCCCATCATTTCATCATTAATCCTTTAATTCATTATTATATCCCATTATCTCACTATTGTTTTCTAGGAATTTTATATTCCTACACCTAGCCTTTCCATGTAATCTCCCCTAATCACATTTTATTAATCTAATCTAATCTAATCCTAAACTAATCATATCCTCCACCTCTAAATCTAGAGGCTTCTATTTCTAGAAGCCTCTCTAAACTTCTCCTTCCATTGAATTTTAAATTCAATGGAAGCTTCTTCCCTCCATGGAATTTTGAATTCAAATTCTAGAATTCTCCATTCTAGAATCCTCCAATCCTCTCCTCAATTTCTAACCATTGATCCTCATCCTACTTGGATGGATCTTCACCCTCCATTTTCTCTCCCACAAGCTATAAATTGAGCTCTCCTCCTCCATGAGAGCTAGATGGGAAGAACACATAGAATCCATAACAAATATCTACCATTTTATTTCATTAATCATCCACAATATTCAATCCATCTCTAATCCAATCTATCAATCCATCATCCTTCATCAAGCAATCTAAGGCAATCAAGGGGAGGTGATGCTCGTGTGTCTCCACCAAAATTTGAAGCAAATCAACACCAATCCAAGAGAAAATCCAACACAACAAAGGAGGAGAATTGCATCTTCTTGGTAAGTGTAGGTATTGATTCTCTCCCCTTTTTATCTATTGCTCAATTTGAGGTATTGTTGGAAGGATTAGCATAGGAGAACAATTTGTTTGTGTTTTCTCATATTCACAACTAATATTTTGAACAATACATTATTGGCGCCACCACCATGGGGCTTACCCCCATTTTCATCATTTCCAATCTTATTTTATCCCTAGAACAGGTTGTCAAAGTTTCAAGAACTTTCATTGCTATTTACACCTTCAACTTTCAATTTTTTGAGCTCAAATTCCTTTCCCAACACAAAACAACACCTATGACTTGTGTTTTGGCACCTATGTTGCATAGAATAGTGCCTTTGCCCTAAATTTGTGCCTATGCCCTATTTTGGCGCCTTTGCCATGCTTTGGCGCCTATGCTTTACATAGTTCAACGTCTATGCTCTATGTAGTAGCACTTTTTGTTGCCTACCTTATGAGAGCCATAATTTTTTATCCTAAACTTGAAATGACTCCATTTTTGTTTTCTTGGAAAGGTATAAAAAATATAGATGCAATGAAAGTGTTAATTTAAAATTTTATACTATAATTTATTCACAGTTTTCATTTTCCTAAATCTTGTAATTTTAACTACACATCGAGTTGTTTTTATTGCTCAAACTACTAACACTTCGTGTGCAGTTTCCTACGCTATTGAAGATAAAAATTAGTCTAAAACTAGTAACCCTTTGTTTTGTAGTATGATCGGTTCAAGACATTTGCGTTTATAAATTAAATTACTAATATTTTTTTGCAAGCCCTCCTCTTGAAGACCAGTCACATAATTGTTATCGTTTGATTTTATTATCTTGCATCTATCATCTTTCTGTGTGTTTTACATTGTTGATTATTTATCCGAGGGTGAAACTATGTATGCTCTACTATCACGTCCTAGGATGATCTTGAGGATCAAAAGCGTCTATCCTTCTCCTTTTTATTTTATAGGGACAACATGACGTGGAAGTGGCATCTACACACTTTCCATAGCACTAGGGGACTCGTGACCGTGGAATTCACCTCCACACATGTAGACACATCCCGTGTTCTGGCGAGGTATAAAAATTCTTGGATAGGTATCATTATTGGCTAAGAGCTTACTTGTTTTAAGAGCAACGTGAAGTGAGGGGATTCAAGTCACAATACCCGGTCCTTAAACATAATCCTTGTAACATAGACTCTAGCCCCACGCACCGAAAGGTATATACGGGACGCCCTAGTGAGCCTATATATCCTAGCCTAGGTAACCTTTTTGGCTTCATATCAAAGTACAATGCAAGGAGGCCGCACTCCTCAACATCACTCATTATCGACCCCACACTAACACATAGGTAGAGAGTCAGTTTTTGGAACCATTTTCGGTGTGTGGTATTAAAATTGGGCTATAGTTTGATTGCAATCCCACTTGACTAGTTAGGGTGTGTGTTGTGTGTTTATTGCTTTCTTGTGAACACCCTTAACCATCTTATCATCTTAAAATTTTAATCAAACATCATCATTATACACCATCCTTAATTAAACAATATTAATCCAAATCCCATCACCATACTTAGTTAACCAATCTAATCTAAATCTAATCCCCACACATCCTATCAAACCATGGCCTTTGATCCTCAATCCCCATCCTCTCCAAACAAACATCCAAACCCTACCTATTTTTTAAATCCTTCGACCAAGCTATCCCATCATACCCCACCCATAAAAGTCAACCATATCTCTTTGATCATGAAATCCCACACACTATCCAATATCTTAATAAACAAATATGAAATCTCACATCCTACCTCAACTAATCCCCTCCTCACCATCCAAATCAGCCATCCCATGTTGATCCTAACGTCCAAAAACCATCCATCAAATCAATCAACAAATATCCAATATTAAATAATGTATCAACCAATAACCTCCTAAATCATCATCTCCCAACAAACCCCATCCACAATTTCCCCTTCCTAAGATCCCTACCCCTCACCCCATTGACTTCCTCTTTAAGGAACCCGAATCATCTCAATCCACAGCCCAACCTAATCAACGTCAACCACTATCCCCACAAGCCAATTACATCGACTTTGAAAACCTCACTAACTTTGACCTAGATCAAGAGGACCTCCTTTATGTGCTTGCTAATTGTAGTCACAAAATCATGTACTTTAGGAATTATTTATCCATGTCTCATACTACTATTTAGAAGGTTCTCAAGTAAAGAAAGTACTAATTAATCCCACCTTTTTGCCATCTTATTTTTTACCTATTATTTCATCATTCCCGCGTATTTTCATATAAATGCCCAGCTATTTCATAATTTTCCTATCATTTTAGCTTAAATCGGTGCACCCAGGCTGTCTTGGGAATCCCGAGGTGCCCTGCTCCCACCGGGGTGCCCTAATCCTTACTTTACTTTCCCACCTCTTTTTGGGCTATTTCTAGCCATTTTTCATCCTTATATTTTTCCTAGTCAACCATGTCGGGATTAATTATGAAATTAGAGCAAGAGAACCCTATAAATATAAAGTTATGAGACCATAATGAGGGTCCTAGCATCACTTACTACTATCACTCCATCTAGAGTTGCATTCATTGCATCACTTGCATCCACATACTTCCATGCATTAAGGCTAGGAGATTTGCATCAACACACACAACATAGGGGAGGGATTCTATTCTATTCCATGCACACATGTTATTACATTTTCTATAGTTATTATTGCTTGTTACTTCACAAAGTGTGACTGCACAAGAGCACTTAGGGCATGACATGCACACACACACACACACACACAGAACTACATTTGGGTCTAAAATGTAGTGCAATGCTTAGATTAGTAAGCCCGTTGTTGTGGCAATTGAGGTCAGTCGACCCATTCATTTTACATCTTTTATTTTTAGGGTTTTGATACTTCTTTTTCTTTTACAGGTCATTCCTTCATCCTACACTATTTCATACATTCAACGCAATTCGGAAGATCTAGTGCGACAGGTAGGGAATATTTTAGAGTATCTTACGACACTAAAAGATTCAAAATTTTAGCTTTACAGAGACTATTATTCTCAGAGACCAGAGTGCCCTAGTGCCTTCTGGGCACTCTAATCCATTCAAATCCTCCAGATCCGGCCTTTACGGGACTTTTGTACAACCTGTTCCTCCTCTACGGAATCCACATTTAGACTGTGTCACCTTGCGAAAGTTTTAAAAAATCAGCTAAGTCCTTTCCTTTTACATATTTACATACTTAGGGTTTTATTTCATTTGATATAATTATTTAAAATCATTCCATATTGTTTTGGTGTAGTTTACAACATTTTAGTTCTCCTATATTAGATTAACTATTATTATACTTTCCCATAATTTAGTTGAATTTTAGTTAATCATTTTGGCAAACTCCTCGTTTCTTCATAGCACCTTCTAGGGTTTGTATTTACATTTAGCCATCATGAGTATCTCCATCAACGATTATCTGCTTACTCATCCTAATTTACTTTATCGTGTTCAACATCTTTTTGCTATTACAAATGTTTCTAATAATATGCATCCAGTATTCCATAAATAACACATTTGTTGATGCATTCTCACAACATATAACATTCAAGGCCAATCCTCCTGTTGACATTCATCCCTTTGAAAATGACCCACCCCTCCATATTATGTGTCACATTTACAATGTTGGTGTCAAACACACTCTAATTGATAATGGTTTTGAGCTTAATTTGTGCCCCATATCATTCCTCCAGGATTTAGGTTTATCTCTCATTGATGACATTATTCCTTTTATTTCACCGAGTGCTTATGATGGTATTATTGATGCAAAATCACAAAGCACCCCGAATGGCCTTGGATTTGAGTGGGGCATCCGGTGTGATTGCATAACATGGGACCATCTCTCAAGCTGTGGGACTTGCGGACTTGAGATGGCCCTTCGAAGAAAGTCGGCTTCTTCTTCCTAAACTACTTGCCACAAGCTACTCTAGTGTAGGAAAACTATCTAATCCTAATCTAACCTTCCAAAGGACTAGGAGAGAGAAATACATAAAAATAGAGCCTACACTAAGTGGTGATACACCAGAAAAGGAAGTGGCTGATCACAAATCCAACTGCCTAAAGTAGAGAGAGGTGAGAAATGGAGAGGATGGAAAGATGCATCACAGACCAAAGATAGAGTTCACACATAACACCACTTCAAACCCATTAAACACAGCTCCCAAAACCTGCAATGGACATAGAAGTATGCACAATATACCCTGCAACGATGAGAGGAAAGAAGAGACAATAAAATAAGAAAAGGATGGAAAAATACATCACAAAACAAATTTTATTGCTCCAAGAGTTCACACGGTACATCATCAGTGGGCAAGAGGCAAGAAAATGCCATTACAGAGCTAAGAGAGGAGGATTAGACTCCACATGCTACCCTAAGATAGAAAGAGAGGGGGCAGGAGAGAAACAATGACCAACCTTTTGAAATATGCCCCTCCTTTACAATATATAGAAGAAAGAGAGAAGGAGAAAGGGAAGAATTCAAACTCTGCTTCAACCACCCCTATGCAATGCACTAAAATCCACCTACTCCAACCACTCCAAAATCATTGAAATCCTCCTACAACAATGATGGGCTTTGCTGCAAAACCCATGCCTCCATGTGTTATTCCTTAATAGACAAGAAAAGAGGCCCATTCTTCATCATTACGGTAGGTGGGAGAATTGACATCATCAAAAATGGTAGGTTGAAACATTAATGGTGGCAGTCGTAGTTGAGCACCGAGAGCTTTCCAAAACCTCCTCTCCGGCTCAAAACTGAGCTCCCGGTCGAAAGTTATGGTTGCCTAAAGATCAAGGTCACAGGCTCACAATATTTAAAAGAGTCCATCCATGCAAGACCCACATGGCAGCCCCCCACACCTTGAATATTTCACCCCCTCCTTTTACTCTTAAAGTTGCACTAAAGAGACATGTGGCATCGTCCAGCGGGCCCGTTATGTTTCTTTGTGTTTTGGCTAAGTCCCTTTTGTTTGGCGGGGCCATATGTCTGACCCTAGACACGTGGAGGCTCAGTGCTCATTTGGGAACTTCCCCCGAGTTGATCTTTAAAGTTGCACCAAGTCGACACATGGCACCTTTCGTTGGCCCTATTGTACTTAGCCGATTCAACTTGCTTCCTTTCTCGGTCCTTGACTACGTGGTGAGCTAGCGCATGTTTGGGGACCACTTTTGGATTTTCCTCTTGAAAGAGTGCCAAAGAGACATGTGGTTCCTTTCGCGGCTTTTCCTGTTTCTTTTGCTTATTGGCTAAGTCCCTTTTATTTGGTGGGGTCATATGTCTGACCCTGGACACGTGGAGGCTCAACGCACATTTGGGACATGCCTCCAAATTTTTCCTTTGAAGTTGCCAGAGTTGACACATGGAGGCTTCCGTTGATCCTTCTATACTTAGCAGTTGATTCAATGGCCGGCTCTGCTTGCATTTTTACTCTGACCACGTGGCGAGTCCACGCTCATTTGGGAACCCGCTCTTTATTCTTCCTTTAAAGTTGCACCGAGATCACACGTGGAGGCTTCACGTCGGCTGTCATGAGCTTGGAATTTTCAACGCGCCGTCCCCTCTTCAAACACGGGACACGTGGAGGGATGGCACTAGTTTAGGGTCTTTCTTTGGGCCGTGCCTTTGAAGATACGCCAATGAGACACGTGACGTCATCTACTAGCCTGAGACTTTTCAACTGTCAACTCTATTTCCTTTTCGGACCTGGGACACGTGGAAGCTTCGCGCTCATTTGGGGACCACCTTTGGCTTTGACCCTTGAAGGAGCGCTATTGAGACATGTGGAGGCTTCCACCGGTTTTGATGTACTTAGTTGATTCGGGCCGCTCTGTCCCCTTTTGACTTCTGGCCACGTGGCAAGGCTGCACTTGTTTAGGGTCTCCATTTTAGATTTTTCCCTTGGAATTGTGTCAATAAGGCACGTGGCACCTTCCGAGGGTCTGCGACTTTTCATCTGTCGATGAGACCCTTTCTAGACCCTATACATGTGGAGGGATGACGCACATTTGGAGACCGCCTTTTAGGCTTGACCTTTGAAGATGTGTCGATTGGACGTTTGGAGGCCTCCACTGACCCTGTTGTATTTAGTTGATTCAGGCTTGCTCCTCTTTCTCCATTTTTTTGCTAGGTCCCTTTTGCTTATTTAGGAGTGACTACGTTGGGTCCTGGACACATGTAAGCTTCGTGCTCATTTGGGGTCTTCGTTCTATTGCACCTTTTTGAATTATGTCGAGTTAACATGTAGTGCCTCCCATGAGTCTATTGCTTGGCCCCATGTCGACTTTTATGCAAAGTCTAAAAACTTGAGTCCCTTTCTCAAATTTTCCCCTATTGAGCCTCTGACCTTCTTTTAGCGTTGTTTGGTCTCATCACGACCTTGTTTTCTCATTGTCGAGCCTACCCGCCCTTGCTTTAGGATTGAATGTGAGCTTGTAGGACTCAGCCGACCCTTAGATTTTCTTTTGTGTAGGGTCATGTTTGATCAATTTTTCCCAAGGGGTGAAATTGGGATAATAGTTTGGTGACTCACGGGGACATCTTCTTCTAGATGAAGAGACCAATTGCCTTGTTGCATCCATTGGGCATGGAGTCATAATTGATAGCCTGATACTAATCTTCCCCTTGAAACTTGGACCTGACTGCTTGCGCTTGGTGACCCTGAGCTTGCCCATTATCCGAACTCTCAATTTTCATAAGAAAATCTTGAAATGAGGTTATGAGAGTAGAAAATTGTATTGACCTAGGGCTTTCACCCATCCCTAGAAAGAGACTCCCTCAAAAATAATTTTAGTTGCTCTGTATTTGGATTGATTTTGAAATTAGAAACTGTTATAGGCAAACTATGGGTCTCCTACAGCCTAATACCAAAGGGCCTGGTACATGGTACCCTCAAGCAATACAAACAAAACTTATATACAAAGATAAAATCATACATGCCTCAAATGAGACATGCAGAGTGTGCAAAAGCACTTCTTCGTTGTAAAAAAACCTACTCCTACTCCTACACTAACCCTAACAGAGAAAAGATAAACAAATATTGCTATAGGTAGGAGAAATAGCTTCATTTTCTTAGAAAATGCAGCCATGTATATGATTTGGTGCTGAACATGGCTCTTATTATGAGTGAGAAACCGACAAGAGGCCGATCTTCCACCCAAATCATCAAGGTATCAACATCAATCAAAAATACCTCTTAAGTTGATTGGCATTGGACTCTGGAGGTGTTGATGGTGATCCTTGGTGCTTTAATACTCATCCTCATGCCCCAAGTGGGCATGGTGGTTTTGCTTCTCCCTTGGCTCCAATGAAGCCAAGTACCTAATTGGGCATGGTCTAATCCGATGGATGTTCCCATTGCTCTGAAATTCAACTCCAAGAATGGAGTCTTCTTGTGGACCTTCTAGGTGAGTGATGTGAGAGAGATGGGATCCTCATGCTCTTTCCCTTCCTCCTCCTTAGAAGAACATGGAAGATTATGATCCTCCAACCTTGGTTCCAGAGGGTCATCACGAGATGCAGGTTGCTGCCCTTGGATGTTCTCCTCCATGTCAATGTACTCATTTGCTTGGAAGGGATGATGGAGGAGCAAATGATGTGATCTCCTTGAGCTCCTTTCCATCAAAGCATTCCTCCAAGTCAGACAAATAATATGCCTCCTTGTTGTCTGCTACATGTGCTCGACCTCCTCCATGGTGTCCTCTGGATCTGTAATTTTCTCACCATGGTTCCCCTCATCTTCAAACATGAAGTTTGAAAGCTCAAACTCTTCTTCGACATTAGAGCTTGAAGGGGATGAAGTGGGAGGAAGAACTGAAGGTTCTTTTGTGGCCTACTCTACACTTGAAGCCTCTAGAACTGTATGGTTCTCCTTCTGAAGGGGAGCACTTGTAGGTTGGGGCGCGTGAAGCTGTGGCACACATGGTTCTTCCTCTACAAGTAACTCAATCTCCTCCAGAACTATGCCCTTTGGAGCTAACTAATTTTTCTCTGGAATAGGTGCCCGTATGATTTCCTCTTCCCAGTCGGAGTCGCATGAGTCACGCCATTCTTCAACTTGTCCTGTAGTCGTCAAACATGATGACATTGGCTGGGGAAGGTGTGTTGGTAGGGGGTGTTCATTTATGGTACAACTAGGTAGAGGGGACTTGGAAGAAAATGGGAGGTGAGATGAAAGTGAAGAGGGAGAAGGGATGGAATTCTTAGTGGGGGTAGTGCGTAAGAAGCTAGGAACACGCGTAATAGGATGAGATGATGTAAGTTGGCATGGAGGAGTGGGAGGGATGTAGGATGGTAGTGCAGGGTTGCCCCATTGACAGGGTTGCCACGCGCTAGATTTTTGAGCCTCCATTTACCCTGCCCACTGTAATCTGGGGTAACATCTCAGTGATGAAGTGCAGCTTCTGCTGGGCACTAAACCAGCTTAGTACAGGGCTGACCCATGGATAAGGGACCTTGTAGCCAACTTCAGTTCTGTTATTATGGAGCACTTAACTCTGAGCTACATCATGTCCATCTCCATCTCTTGCGCTAAGGAGTTTCCACCATCATCTGCATAAACTTGTTCTTCATAAACATTTTGGTTAGAAAAAATTGGGTTGTATGCATTTTCAGGATAATGGGGCTTATAAAACTTATTTGGAGGAGGATTTTGAAACTATGGGGATGGGGAGAAAAATTCTACTACTGCATGAGATGAGAATTCTATGGCAGGGAAAAAGTCATGATTACACAACTTCATGAATGGAAAAAAATGGAAGATATGAAAAGAAAAAATGGATGAAAATGGATGGAAGAAGGTTTCAGAACTTCAAAGAGTGGGTTGTTGACCAGATGGAGTCACCAAATGTGCTTGAAATTTCCTTCAAAGGATGAGATCTTCACCAAGAGCACATTGAACCTAATGAAGCGAAGTGGTAAGGTGCTTCAGACCTGTCCCACTGGGCGTGCCAAAATTGTTGATGCAAAATCACAACACCCCCGAATGGCCTCGGATTTGAGTGGGGCATCCGGTGTGATTACATAACATGGGACCATCTCTCAAGCTATGGGATTTGTGGACTTGAGATGGCCCTTTAGAGAAAGCTGACTTCTTCTTTCTAAACTACATGCCAAAAGTTGCTCTAGTGCAGGAAAACTATCTAATCCTAATCTAACCTTCCAAGGGCCAAGGAGAGAGAGAAATACATAAAAACAGAGCCTACACTAAGTGGTGATACACCAGAAAAGGAAGTGGCTAATCAAAAATCCAACTGCCTGAAGTGGAGAGAGGTAAGCAATGGAAATGATGGACAGATGCATCACAGACCAAAGATAGAGTTCACATAGAACACCACTTCAAACCCATTAAACACGACTCCCAAAACTGCAATGGACATCAGAAGTATGCACAATATACCCTACAATGATGAGAGGCAAGAAGAGACAATAAAATAAGCAAAGGATGGACAAATGCATCATGAAACAAATTTTATTGCTCCAAGAGTTCACACGGTACATCATCATTGGGCAAGAGGCAAGAAAATTCCATTACAGAGCTAAGAGAGGAGGCTTAGACTCCACATTCTACCCTAAGGAAGAAAGAGAGAGGGGCAGGAGAGAAATAATGACCAAAATTTTGAAATATGCCCCTCCTTTACAATATATAGAAGAAAGAGAGAAGGAGAGAGGGAAGAATTCGAACTCTGCTTCAACCACCCCTGCAATGCATTGAAATCCACCTACTCCAACCACTCAGAAAGCATTGAAATCCACCTGCAACAATGATGGGATTCACTGCAAAACCCATGCCTCCATGTGTTATTCCTTGTTGGATAAGAAAAGAGGCCTATTCTTGATCATGGCAGCAGGTGGGAAACTTAATGACCTCGAAAATGGCGGGTCGAAACATTAATGTTGGCAGGTGAGTAGTAGGCATTGGGAGCTTTCCAAAACGTCCTTTCCCGCTCAAAACCAAGCTCCCGGTCAAAATTTATGGCTGCCTAAAGATCAAGGTCATGGGCTCACAATATTTAAAAGATTCCATCTGTGCAAGACCCACCTAGTAGCCCCGCGTGCCTTGAATATTTCACCCCCTCCTTTTACTCTTGAAGTTGCGCACTAAAGAGATGTGTGGCATCGTCTGCGAGCTGCTTTCTGTTTCTTTGTGTTTTGGGTAAGTCCCTTTTATTTGGTGGGTCTATATGTATGACCCTATACACATGGAGGCTCGGTGCTCGATCGAACTTCCCCCAGAGTTGATCTTTGAAGTTACACCGAGTCGACACGTGGCACCTTCTCTGGTTGGCCCTATGTACTTAGCCGATTCAACCCTTTGCCTTTCTCGATCCACGACTACGTGGCGTCTTTGGCACATGTTTGGGGACTGCTTTTGGATTCGCCTCTTGAAAGAGTGCTAAAGAGACATGTGGTTCCTTCTGTAGCTTTTCCTGTTTCTTTTGTGTTTTGGCTAAGTCCCTTTTGTTTGGCAAGGGTCATATGTCTGACCCTGGACACATGGAGGCTCAGCGCACATTTGGGACCTACCTCCGATTTTTCCTTTGAAGTTGCACCGAGCTGACATGTGGAGGCTTCCATAGGTCCTTCTATACTTAGTTGATTCAACGGCTTACTCGCCCTATTTTTTACTCTGACCACATCGCGAGTCTGCGCTCATTTGGGAACCCGCTCTTGATTCTTCCTTTGAATTTACGCCGAGATGACACATGGAGGCTTCCACCGACCTATCCTAAGCTTGGAATTTTCAACGGTCGGTGTCCCCTTTTAGACTTGGGACACATGGAGGGTTGGCGCTAGTTCAGGGTCTTTCTTTGGGCCGTGCCTTTGAAGATGCGCCAATGAGACATGTGGTGTCGTCCACTAGCCTAAGACTTTTCAACTACCGACTCTATTTCCTTTTTAAACTTGGGACACATGGAAGCTTTGTGCTCGTTAGGGGACACCTTTGGCTTCGACCCTTAAAGGTGTGTCATTGAGACATGTGGAGGCTTCCATCGGTTTTGTTGTACTTAGCCGATTCGGGCCGACTCGACCCCCCCTTTTGAATTCGGCCACATGGTGAGGTTATGCTTGTTTGGGGTCTCCATTTTGGATTCGACCTTGGAATTACACCGATGAGGCACGTGGCACCTTCCGAGGGTCTGTGACTTTTCAACTACCGATGAGACCCTTTCTAGACCCTAGACATGTGGAGGGCTGGCGCACATTTGGAGACTACCTTTTGGGCTTGACCTTTGAAGATGTGTCGATTGGATGCATGGAGGCCTCTCACGACCTGTTGTACTTAGTTGATTGAAGATTGCTCCTCTTTCTCCATTTTTGGTTGGGTCCCTTCTGCTTATTTAGGAGTGACTACATTGGGTCTTAGACATGTGGAAGCTTCACACTCGTTTGTGGCCTTCGTTCGATGCACCTTTAGGAATTGAGTCAAGTTGACACGTGGCACTGTACGTACCCAAAATTGTAGGGTACTGTACCGCCGAAATGATGTTACACATGCCCCAATGATGATATAGGTCACCTTGCAAGGTGTTCAGATCAGAGAAGCTCACGAAGTATATGTTAGCATCCCAAATGCTTTATCCATGTTCCTTGTGCTTTGTTTTATTCCTCTGCCTTTCTTTTCTTAGCGTTTTGACCTTTAGTGATGAAACCGCTGCCTGTGGCGGCGGTCCTGTAACCGCCACCCTACTTAGGGCGGTGGTCCTTCACACATTTTCCAAAGCACATTCTTTTGATCATGACTTGCATAATTTTCAACTTTTACCAGCTTTTCTCCACCGCCTTGGCTCGTATTAATGTTTTGTGTCCCCTGGAATAGTGTTTCTCCATTGTTTAATGGTAAAAGAGTTCCATTCCAATTGACTCTTTAGTGAATGGGAATTCTATAAATAGCTGATTTGTTTTCAAACAAATGGCCCCTCAACTTCTCATTTTTCATTGTTTAAGTCTGTCAATTTCTTGTTTAGAAGCTCATTTTGTTTTCATGTTTGCATCCATGCTAGTTTTCCTTGTTGTTGGAAGCCATTCGATCTTCTTGCTTCAGTCTTGTTCATTGTTGTCCATACAAATTAGTCTAGAGCAGAGTAGTGTCAGTTTTAGATTGAATTCATTAGAGTTGCAGGTTGTGTTCTTCACAGAAGGTAGATTCTAGAATCTCTCGGTACACTTGTGTTGTATTCTTGCAATAAATCCTGCTAGGAATCTGTATACGCCAAGCTCTATCACTTGTGCTATCCCTCTCTTACTCGCATTGTATTTGGTCTATATCAAAAGTTGCCATTGTTCAAATACCTTCTTTGGTTGATGCTAACATATATACACTCTTCTAGATTCACGTGAACACGAAAGAACGAGGAGATCATTCGAGGGGACAAAGTCATACACATCGGCTTCGCCACTATTATGCAAATTCTAGGTTTTATTTGTCAAAGTTCTAGTTAAAACATATCAAATAGAGTAGCTAAATATTTCATTTCAATTCAATTTCATTCTCGATATTGTCGGGAAATTTGTGGGGATTGATAGTTTCTGAGAAACTATGATTCATTCCTCACTTCTAATGTAGGATCGAGAATCTTTCAATTAAGTTAGTTAGCTATCTAGTTATTTAGGATAAAACTCATAACTACACAGGCAAGTAGCTACACCGGGCTACCTTGTTTGTTTTAATTTTGTTATTAGATTAGTTTTCATTTTTGAATATATTAGATTAGTTGCTCTTTCAATTCCATTCAAAATCTTATCAAAAATACAAAAATAGAGGAATATATATATGTTGTAGATATATCTCGCATAGTTAGTTTATTTCATTTCAGTTAGGCTTATATTAATCTTGTATGACAATCATGGGACCTAGGGAGCCCAAGGAATACGTTTTTGAGCCAATCGTGCCTCAACCAAATATTGTTGCAGCAATAACTGACATAAACCAAAATCTTAAAATTCAGGTCTTAGAGCAACAAATGGACCTACAAGAAATCATCACACAACTAAGAGTATTAAACATAGAAGATGACAAAGCACACACGTTTTGGTCAAATCAGACAAATTATAGATTGCCTTGATAGACATCCATACCCCGAAAGAGAATAAACATTCGGTTGTGATCTACTAGTCCCACTGTGACTTTGCAACAGGAGACCTCCTCATTGATATAGACACTAGCTTAGGTACCCAAGTTGCGGAACACTGTTAGGTACTCGAGAAAATTGTGCAACTTCTAGTTCTAAAAGTAGAGGCCGAAAAGGCATACAACTACTGGATACTCGAATTAGGAATTGATTCTTCACATGACCATAGGAGGTCCACAACAACCACGAACTTACGGTTGTGATCCAAAGGTCCCATAATCCAACGGGCATACAAATCAATTCAACGTTGACGCCGGTTTGCGAACATTAGTGTTTAGATCCTCTCCACTCCCACTAGACATTATCACACAACTATCATTATTAAACGTAGCAACTAATCAAGCTAAAGATTTTTGGACTAGACCAGAGAATTGTCCATAAAACACCAAAATATCCACTACATATTTAGCCATTCCATTTTTATGACCTTTTAGGAGACATATACAAAGCACCCACAAGTTATCTTCCACGTATTCCACAACCCATAGATTGGATCATGATAGAGCTTGATATTGATTAGAGCCTTCGAGTAGCTATCCTCGCGAACGATCTATCACACCGGTTCAGGTTAGGAGGGCCTTCTTTGCCTTAGATTCGCAAATCCCGCTATTGCGTGTTGAAGACATAAGATTACCTAACTAGCTTATCTACATCCCGCGTGTATTCCATCCCCACCAGTTGTCTCGGCATGACCTCGGGAGGTCGGGTGCGAGGAAGAGTTACTTGCAGATTCTCATGCTCATTGTCACTTTTCCATCGCATGGGCACCTCCCTGTGAGTCATTTCTTGGTCCCGAGTCAACTCATATGTGGAGTTTGAAAACTTGAGTCCCTTTCTCCAATTTTCCCTTGTTGAGCCTCGACCTTCTTTTATCGTTGTTTGGTCTCATCGCTAACCTTGTTGTCTCATTTTCGATCATGCGTGCCCCTTGCTTTGAGATCGAATGTGAGCTTGCGAGGACTAAGCCGACCCTTAGATTTTCTTCGTGCGGGTGGTCGTGTTTGATCAATTTTTCCCTGGGGGGGTGAAATTAGGATAACATAATCATTTGTCCATGTCTTGGTCATTTTACCTTGCCCATTAGTGTCGGTCCCAAAACCCTCCCTATAGTTTTCTTTGTTATAGAATTTATGATATCATACAATTATTTTTGGGTAGGCCATGACTCCATGCCATGTAGGTTATCACTTTTACGTTCCATCGTTGCATTAAGTTCTTACATGAACACATTGAGTATACTATCTTTCAGGACCGTGACACATTCTAGATTGTGTTCATGACCTTAACACTAGTCTTCCTATCCCTCGCATTGATACTATAGACGAGCCTCAACCTATGGATGACCCACCTCATTTACCACCACTTGAGGGAGATATTTATTTACTAGATGTTGTCCCTTCTCCACCACCTCCTACTACAACTATTATTCCATATCATCTACTTGTTCCCTCCATGGACACTTTGCTTTCCCATCTTCATCTTCATCATCTGTCCACCCACCATTCACTTGCACACTCTTCATACATGGTTCATACTGGGAGCACATTCCATTAGATCCTACTTCACTGAAACCATATGTACGCATGATGACTTAGCCCGCTTAGGTTTTTCCATCACCGATATTTATCCACCGCCATACCACCCTCATTTATACCATGGGTTGGTCCATGTCACAACCGCTTATGGACTTTGTGTCTTTCATCTTGATGTTTTTCTTACACATACTCCTACTACTGCACCACTCACATTAGGATAGTCCTAGCTGGACTATATTGGGGGCACCCTAGATCCGGATCATACAAACATATCTTTTCCTATGCCTTTTGGACGTATTATCATCTGTAATAGCTCTTTCCTAGGTTATACACAAAATCTCACTTGTTGGTACACACATGGTTTCCCCTTCCCTCCATTCACTGATGAGGAATATGTTATGGGCATGTATCACTTACGTCTCAATGGCTCATTACATGATCAACCTACCACTATAGCCTACCAAGTTACTAACGCATATCCATTCAATTTCGATATGATGATCTTCTTGACGAGTTTACATAGTCCCTTGGAAGACTTCTCGGGGTGGGGGGGCATATATCACATCACACACTTTCCCCCTCATGTTTCCACATAGTTATATATGATTACAACACACCTTTTTTACTTCTCATTTATTGTCCTTTCCTATAAGCATACCATATCATGCATCATAACACCATCATTACCCAATGACGCACTCTTGTGCTTTGGTTCACACTTGACTGTTGAGGGATTACCATTACACTGAACCCCACACACCACACCTTAGGCATTATACATTACATTCCATCATACATTGTGTGTCATACACCATTCATTCCACACTCATTTATACATTTTACTAGTCCTCATCTACACATTATATTCATTACGATATCTATACACTTAGTCACATTATACACTGCACATTTTCATATCATACATTTTCTATATACTATACTAGTCGTCATTACCTATGAGTCTAGTTTTACATTTCATCCCTACATTCTACATTATACTAGTCCTTACCCTACACACCACATACATTATTAGGCTATCCACACATAACCTCTACATGGTCCTAATACGCATTTCCACATACATTCAACATACACACTAGATTACATTACATTTGGTCTAGCTTTACATTTTATCATTACATATTCCATTTCTATCTACACCTATTATTGAACTTTATATAATACACACCCTACACATCCTTTATTGCATTGCCCACATCGAGCATTTACAAAAACATACTCATTACATCATCATTTTTTCTTGTCACCACCTATACTACATTGTTTTCTACACATTACACTCACCACCCTATGACACACTTTAGTTCCTCGGCATATACTCATCGCCAAGGGTTTACCAATCAAATGGACCTTACACCCACCATGTAACACTTCATCATGTGACCTTTATAACCTAGTGACATACGCTTTGGGATAAATCGTCACCTATTTTATCATCTTGTAGTGGTATATACCTTAGGTTACATCACCACTCCCTCCTTTCATCTTGTAGTGACATACACTTTAGGCTAAATCGTCACCCATCTCCATTCGTTCATTTTATAGTGATATATGCTTAGGGCTAAATCATCACTCATCCTTTCATTATATAGTGATATACGCTTAGGGCTAAGTCATCACTCATCTATTTAATAAATTGTGATATAGGCTTTGGCTATAGGGGTCATACACATCTCTCTGCATGTCGCATCCCATCATCATTCACATATACACACTCATCCCAGCGTGCTAGACACACAAAACACTACTCAACCATTTCTCGTGACACACTCTCATTTATGATTCAATCTTGATTGTTGAGGGGGAAACCAAAATGAACCTCATTGCATACACTTCCATACACTTGGGGGCACATTGCTCCTATTATTACATCTTTCATTCCATTTCATCCATCCACAACATATTGCATTGTTTTGGGGGAATTTACTCTTTCTTGCTAATGTTTTGCATGATCACTTTACTACACATGTTAGATTGATTTTTTATATGTCATTATCTATATCATATACACATACACTTCACGCCTTTTTTAGTGTGCTTACAGATATAGGACTCGTACATGCAACATGGATGCTCGCCTTCTACCCTTCCTATCGTTGGTCATTGGGGGCATCCACATTTGTCTCATGCATGTGTTATTGTTTCATTTTGTACTTAACATCTTATATTACTTGATCATACATGCTTTGATATATTGCTTATTTCTCTAACATGTTAATAGGTGTTCCATGTGCAACACTTGTTTTTCAAGATTATATGTTTCCATGACTACTTGTTTGATAGTCTCTACTTATCTGCTATTGTTTGTCATTGTATGCGAGCTTTGCCCTATGTTTGTTTGCACACTTGTTTGTTGTTTATGGCCATGTCAGCCTTGCATGTCTTATAACATCGTGAGTGATGTCCTATGTTTACAACCTACTTTGTGCAACTTACTTCTTTCTCATGTGTTTACACTACTTTTCTTCGTAGTTCTTACGTTGTCTACATTTTTACACTTGTCTTATTGCATGCATGTGTTTTCAAACTAACACTTTTTTGTGCTAGCCATCCCCTTTTGTGTGTGCCTTGGTTTCTACCAAGTTTTTTCCCTTTCCTTGTAGGGTAGAGTTATCTAGGTCGAGTGTGTTAGGTCTTCTTTTAGGGTCGCATTCTCCTTTCGTAAACGTTAAATACACCCCCAAAAAGGGGGACATCATTGAGGTTTTTACATACTAACACGGTGTAATTACATTGGTTTTGTATAATGCCCTTTTTGCCATTGGCATTGTGGATTTACATAAAACGAGTGAGTTTAGACCAATCTATGAACTCCATACACAATGGCTTTTATAGGACATGGTGTCCTTAGCATTTATGGGAAGCAATTATAGGCTTGGGGGTTACGGTGGGTGTGCCTCTCTACATTACTTCAACCCGGTTGGCATCGATCACCCAAAAATAAGGACGCATTTATAGAGATCTCTTCACACATTTCAATAAAAGTGGTTAGAGTTGAAGGATACAAAGCTCCTTCGTACACTTCTTCAGCCTGTGGTGGCGTGAGATCACCCAAAAAATCACGGCAATACAAGATATCATTCTACACCCTTTCTCTCAACATGGATCAGGTGCACATGTTCCATTTACACTTTCCTTTTCATGTATTTTACATTTGCATATTTTACACATGCGTATTTTACACAATGTTTTTACATACATACATATTTGACTACTTGATCATTTTCTCCTTGCAGGTCCGATTGTATGAGAAACAAGTAATCAAATGGGGGCAACAACAACAATGATGACGAAAATACACACATTGTAAGGGCAATTGCCTTTACTAACCATGCAATTACACTACACACTGTATTAGCTACACACACATTTCACCCTAGGTTCACTCTCATCACTTTTAATGTGCATTTTTCATCTTTAGAATCCATGCTCCTCCACTTTTTATTTTTTTCATTCCACGTTTAAGTCTAGTCCACTGGCACATCTCTACTACACTCTACATGGATACCAAGTATGCATCTCTATCTACTTTATCTTACCAAGCATTCTGCTTACCAACATAAAGTGGGGGGAAAATGTAGTCACAAAATCATGCACTTTAGGCATTATTTTGCTTTGGTCTCGTACTACTATTTATAAGGTTCTCAAGTGAATAAAGTATTGCTTAATGTCACTTTTAGCCATCTTGTTTTTACCTTTTATTTCGCCATTTCCACGTATTTTCATATACATGCCCAACTATTTCGTCATTGTCTTGTCATTTTATAAACCTGGGCTTCCTGTTCCCACCAAGGGTGCCCTAATCCTTATTTTACTTTCCTGCCTTTTTGGGCTCTTTCTAGTTGTTTTTCATACTTATCTTTTTCCTAGTCAACCATGTCTCTGGATTAATTATGAAATTAGTGAAAGATAACCCTATCAATATAAAGTTATGAGATCATAATGAGGGCCCTAGTGTCACTTACTACTATCACTCTATTTAGAGTTACATCCATTGCATCACTTGCATCCACATAGTTCCATGCGTCAAGGCTAAGAAATCTGCATCAACACATACAACATAGGGGAGGGATTCTATTTTATACTATGCACACATGCTATTACATTTTCTATAGTTATTATTGTTCACTACTTCACAAAGTGCGATTGGCAAAAAAAAGCACCTAGGGCACGACATGCACACACACACCATAATTACATTTCGGTCTAAATGTAGTTCAACGCTCATATTAGTAAGCCCACTATTGTGGTAGTTGAGGTCAGTCTGACCCATTCATTTTACATCTTTTATTTTTAGGGTTTTGATACTTCTTTATATTTTATAGGTCATTCCTTCATCCTACATTATTTGGACATCTAATGCAATAGGCAGGGAATATTTTAGAGTATCTTGTGACACTGAAAGAATCAAATTTTGAGCTTTTATGAGACCAGGGTGCCTATTCTACAAACCGGGGCACAGGGTGCCCATGAGAACCTTCTTGGGTGCTCCAGTTCATTCAAATCCTCCAGATCCGGCCTTTACGGGACTTTTGTATAGTCATTCCTACTTCTGGAATCCACAGTCAGACTTACGACACCTTACGATAGTCTCCAGAAATCAGCTAAGTCCTTTCCTTTTACATCCTTGCATACTTATGGTTTTATTTTTTTAATATAATTATGTAAAATCATTCCATATTGTTTTGACGATTTACAATGTTTTAGTCATCATATATTAGATTAACTATTATTATACTTTCCCATAATTTGGTTTAATTTTAGTTAATCACTAATATAACCACCAATCCCAAGCCCGCACAACCATCCCAAATTTCAACCTCCAAATACCCTATCAATCATCACGATCTACACCTTCCTCCCATTAAAAATCATGTGGATAATCCACCACCATCCAAATACTCAACTCCTAAATTCGGTCATCGTAAAACCTATAATTGAGTCCCATTCACATATCCACAACAATCCCAACAACTTAACCCAAAATTATTATCACCCACATTTCATATTTTTCCTTCATCCTCATCATCTTCATCATCCTAATATGATCCTAGGACTTTCTCCTAGATAGTCTCCAATTCCGTTATCCACCATCAAATTCAGCCTCTAAGCCTATTTGATCCTCTCCATCACCTACACCCAATCTTGTCAAAACTATCTCATCCACCATGACTCCTAAGTCACCCTCATCTCATTTTATCCCCAATCATAAACCATCTAATGTTGATCCTATGCCACCCATGTTCTCTTGATCCAAACCTAATCCCATCTTACCCCCTTCATCACCTAAACCTAACACTATTATATCATCTAATCCTATTTCATCTCCACCATCCCCTAATTTTAAAACATCTAATGTGACTCCTAAGTCACCAAATCCCAAACCTAAAAATCTAATACCAATCATCTCCCACCCCATCTCCTACCCAATCTAATGAGGCTCATATGCCACCTTCATCTACTTCATCATCTAAATTGACCCAATCTAATGTGGTTCCTACACCACATCCATCTCCCAAATCTCCTTCATCCAAAACATCACCCAAATCTAATGTGAACCCCATATTACACCCACCCCTTCATCTAAATCTACCCCATCCCCTTCATCTACATCTACTAATCCTAAACAATCTAATCCCAAGTTAAAACCATCTACCTCAAAACCACATATTCCAACCAATCTAAAATCAACTAATTATACTTTGGCCGACATCCGAAACCATCCACTTCGGCCTCCGTGCCTAATCCATCCCATTCATCTTGTAAGTCACAACAATCTAATCTAAATCCTAAATCCAAACCATTTAAAACATCTCATAATCTACCCAATCCTTCACATTTACTTCTTACTCCCCAAAAGCATTTAACCTTAACCACTTCACTCCTTTAGGAGAATCCTTAACCACCATCTTCCATCGTCTAAAAACCTTCAACATGATCATCCATCCCCTAATCAAATCACATGATAAAAACCTTCCAAAACCACTTTGGTATTTGGAACACTATTATTTTGACTTCCATTGCACCGTGGACCTTCGACGATAGTTGCATGCAATTTAGGTCTTATGTCCAAAACCTCATTAACTAGGGGCTTCTTGTCCTTATACCTCTTTATCCACCACCTTTCCATCCCAATCCTCTCTCTAACCATTGTCCATCATCCAAATCCCACTCGACATCCAAACATCGTCAGCCATCTAAATCTCATTATACATCTAAACATCCCTCACCAACCAAAAAAACAAAACAAATCTCACCGCCCATCCTTTGTTAAATCTAGCCTCTTAGTGGATGACAAAACTACAACTCCCTAGTCTCATGATGACCACATGGCATCATCTTCCCCATCCACTTCATATCTTATAGCCAAAAATATGTTGATAATATGAAACATCGAGGCAAAGGCTTAGGCATCCATGAACAAGGCATTCACGAACCCATCTCTCTTCATCAAAACCAAGTCATTTAGGCTTAAGGTATAAACCTAACACTAACAACATCCCTCCAACTACTCCATCACAACCCATTTATACCACTCCTCTTGTTGATTCTACCATCCCAACCACTCAACCTAATCACAAATCATTTGATTCCCCTACAAATACCAGACACCTAAAAATGGATTGAGCACATAATTCGTCACCTGTGCACGGATATTTTTTCCTTCCCACCAACCTCCTTCCATCCAACATCCAAATCTATTTACATCTAATCCATTCTTGTCATCACATCATTTATATCCTCTTCCAATCCATTTTTGAACACTTGATCAACTTAATCACAAATGTTGTAAAATAATAGTACCTACTACAACCATGTGACCTTAGTCTATCATTACCTCCAACATTCAAGTAAAATTTTCCTCCTAGATATCCACACACTTTAACACACTTAATCAACTTGTGGTGAAGACCCTTGGATGTGTCTTTTGGACGCTCTATTCAATGTCATCTCCACACTCATTTTCATCCCCCATCAAACGACTCAGTGATTCTTAACCCCATGAGAGTTCTCAAGAGAGTGAAACCTCTTTATGCAAAAAAATCAAATATCAAAAAGCAAAAAAATCATATCAAAATTAAAAATATCAAATAAAATCCGCATCAAGACTCTCTTTAGGGGTATTTCTCAGCATCTCTATCGGGGCTATGGACACCGCTCGAGTAGAGAAATATTGTGATAAGAATCACATGCATCTCCGTCAAGGATATGGACGTTTAATGACAATGAGAAATGCATGACTTATCCTTCCATTCACCCTCTATCCACCTATTTTACTTAATCACTCCCTATAAATTGTTTAGTTTGTTTTCACATACCACCCATTAAGTCTCCACTTGACGGTAATTAACCATCGAATTACACACACTTTGATATCATAGAGACATAGGGCTCACATTTCACCAGGTATATTTTAAACCTTTGTCATAATTTTGTTTTATTCCAACTCTTTCCTTACAACATGTGTTGTTAGGCTCATCTTTTGTTCATCATTGATGTTATTTTCCTTTCATCAATCACATCCACATCCTTTTTCCCTTAGATTGAACATCCGTGAGAAGACAATGATCCTTTCCTTTTCCTCCAATCCTCTTCATGTCCATTTTCATATGTCATCATCATGGTGGGGCATCCTTACTACCATCATTTGGGGCATCATCCATTTTAGATACCCCTCACTTCCCATCCTACCCTACACCTAGGGGAAAATCAAACCCATTCATCCATCCACACATGCCACCCTACTTTACACTTGGGGCACACCACATCTATCCCTCAATCCACTCCCCCTATACCGGGGGCATATCTTATCATCTTCTATATCCCCCATCTTATCATATACCACATCCCTCATCATATATATTTATCTCCCATCCCACATCCAATATAATCCTAACCTATCAACCAATCCCTATCATATCCAACCTATCCAATTTACCTCAATCCTTCCCTTTCATCCTACCCAAACACGCTTTGGGACTTGTATGAGAAATTCACTTCCCGCTTTACTTCCCTTCCCACACCACATGAGCTATCCCATCCTGAATCCTTTCATCTTACCTAATCTCAACCATTCCCCCATCCCAAATCCAAAATATTAACATCCAACATCAAATAATCTAAACATCACCGAAATCCAAAATCTAAAAAACAAAACATTTTAAAAAATCCATACAAAAATGTAATGTGTGTGTTTGCTTGCTTGTTCGTATTTACATTTTGGCCGATGATATGAGGCCCTTTTTTTTTTTTTTCTTCTTTACATAGTCAATGATATGAGGACCATATTTTTGCATTAACTCTGTCTCATGATATGAGGACAAGGGCATTTGAAAATTACATCATCATGGTCTCCATACCTTGGTGCATCTTGCTTTATGCCATATCATTAATCACACTACTAATGATGATAACAATGAGCAATTTATAGTAGCACACCTCCTTCTATCATCATAATTTATCCTTATCATCATCCACACCTCATCCTCATCCTCATCGAACTAACTATCTAAACTCCTCATCCTCCTATCCAATCAATCATTTATCAATAAATCAATATCCACATCAAAATCTTATCACATCGCATCCAACATCCAAAATCCTCACCCCCTAGTTGGGGCATCTTCTAACATCCTCTTATCAATCAAACTCAAACATTCTTTCTCATTGCTTCATCAATCATCATCCCAATCCTCTCCTCATCAATGTCCTATCATCCAAATCAATCCAAAAACTAATCCTTATTCTCTCATCCAAACATCCTCAATCTTATAATCCTCCAAATCCAACATCATATACCCTATCTTCTTATCCAATCAATCAAACCTCAAATATAACATCCTCAACTCCCACATCATCACATCTAACATCATCAAATCCAACATCCTCAAATCTAAATCTTCCAACCTAACCCCTTGAATAGGGCATCCTCTAATCCACCAATCATAAATCTTCACCCTTGTCATACATCATTGACTAGGGCATCCTTTACTCCAAAAACAATGTCTCCTAATCCTCTAATCTCCTACTCCTCTAATCCTCTCTCATATCTTCTAATCCTCTAATCATGCATCCTCATCAAAAATCCTTCTATTCTCTAATCCTCAAATCCAATATCCTTAATCTCAACCCCTTGATTGGGGCATCCTATAATCCAACCCCTTCAATCAATCTTCTAATCCTCTAATCCTCTCTCCTCTCATATAATCCTCAATCTCTCATCCTCTAATCCTCTCTCATCTACTAACTTGGGCCTCTCCTCTTTTCGAGTGGTTACTTGACTCATTCCTCCCTGCCTAACCCCTCGAGGGGGCATCATATCACCATCCTAACATCTTCTCTTCTTTTTCTTTGAATGGTCATTGCTCCTGACAATAACCCTTCAAAGAGGGGGAAAATGTAGACATCTAAAATGTCGACATAATTAATTACGATTAATTTGTCCCGCAAATATCCTAACATCATCACTATCTAAATCTCTATAATAATTAATCACAAGATTAATTATTATTAATCCTTTTATCACATATACCCCTTTATTCTAATTATTTTCATCATTTATCTCATCATTTCATCATTAATCCTTTAATTCATTATTATATCCCATTATCTCACTTTAATCCTTATTATCATTTTCTAGGAATTTAATATTCCTACACCCACCTACCCACCTACCCTACACCTAGCCTTTCCATGTAATCTCTCCTAATAATCTCTTATTAACCTAATTTAATCCTAAACTAATCACATTCTCCACCTCTAAATCTAGGGTTTCTATTTCTAAAAGCCTCTCTAAACTTCTCCTTCCATTGAATTTTAAATTCAATGGAAGCTTCTTCCTCCATGGAATTTTGAATTTAAATTCTAGAATTCTCCATTCTATAATCCTCCAATCATCTCCTTAATTTCTAACCATTGTGTTGGGATTAGCACACAAGTTGTACTGAGATAATATATCAAATCTAAGCATACATGCAATAAAAGTGGATATTCTACCAGAATAAATATACAAAACAAGAGATATAAATCAACACCAAATTTAACGTGGTTCACCCAGTGTGGGCTACATCCACCAAGAAACAAGGCAATCTATTATCCAAATCTTTAAGAAGATATACAATGAATATTTACAATCTTCCACACCTCTCATGATGTACAATACTTTCTTTCTCGCAAACTTCTCCTTCTACAGAAAGAATTCTCTCTCACATAATTATTTTCACAATAATCATTAACTCTCTCTTCTAACCCTAGCTTTCTAGCTTATAAATATCTAATAAAAACCTAGGGCACTTAGCCGTGCAATTGTAATCAATAGATATGCTTTAATACTAAAATTACATCTAATTCCTGTGAGTTAAATAAAACACATACGCACATTGGGTAACCAATGCCGGTTAGTGCTAACCGATGACGGTTCCTACTTGCTAAGCGATGTCGGTCATAGGTGAATGATGTCGGTCCCTTCATAACCGATGTTGATTACTATTTTTTTCTAGTAAGTTGATATAGCATGCTCAATCAAGTAATTGAGCTCTACATCTCAACAATCTCCCACTTGGAGATAAATTCTTGCACTATACATATACAACGTCATTCTTAGATCATTTCCTTAGCTTTGTTTCTTCCTCTTCAAGTCTCAAAATTGAAGACCAACATAAGTGGAGTGTAGCTCCAACTTCTCTTTTGTTAATGGCTTCGTTAGCATATCCACAGGGTTTTCACTCGTATGAATCTTCTCGATTTAGTTTCCCATCTTCCAATACCGATGTATAAAGTGATTGTTATCCCAATTTTTACCCTAGGTAAAATTGGTCAGCCACGACCCCACATAGAAGAAACAAGAGAAATCACATTCAAATCCTACAATCATGCAACAGAGGGACTCTACAATGGACTAATAGGGCCTGTGAAAGATCAAATGACCCCGTGCAAGAAGAAATTCAAGAAACAACCCCGTAGAATGAGTCGTGCTTCAAATCCAACAAATAAGTTATAGGCGGGCTCTAAAATGGAATAGCAAGGTCGGGGAGAAGAAACAATGTTAAAGAACCAGAGGCTCAAAAGAAAAGAAAAAGCGAAGGCTCGAAGTCTTTGGGCTCTGTAAATGACTCAAAACGAGCCCGAAATTGGCTAAGTATAGAGAGTCAACGGAGGCTGCCAAGTGTCCAAATGGCACACATTCAAAAGTGGGATTCTAGGCAGAGACTCAAACTTACGCCAACCCTCCACATGGTCAATGGTCAACAAAGATAAAAAAGGAGAGCGGGACCAAAACGACTAAGTAGAGTGCAGGCGGAAGGCGTCACGTGTTTTAATGACGCTCCTTTAAAGGTAAAGCCCTAAGTGGGCTTTCAAATGAGCATGAGCTCACCGCGTGTCCCAAGTTTAAAAAGGGATAGAGTCGGGGGTTGAATAGTCAAAGTAGAGGTAGGCACTGTGGAATCTACCACGTGTCGGTTGACGCTATTTAAAAAGTAAAATTTGAGGCGAGTTTCTAAACAAGCGCTAGGCCTCCACGTGTCTAGGGTCAAATTTTTGGCCTTGACGAGAAAAGAAACTCGGCGAGAATATAAAGGAACAACTGTGGAGCTTGTGGAAGCCACCACATGTCAATATGACACTATTTTAGAAGCAAAAGGAAGGAGCCGTATCTCCAAGATGCACGAGGTTGCCACGTGGACCATGTATGTACATACTCTTTAAATATTGCGCTCCCGTGACCCGAAACTTCAAATGGCCATATCTTTTGACTGGAAACTCAGATTTGGGTGGGAGAAGACTTTTTGAAATACCTCGAAACCCTCTATGCCATCAAAACATAAAATATCATTCTTAACGAGGATTTAGTAGGTAAAAAATGGGAAAATGTCTTCTAGGCCATCAATCTAGAATCGATTTCTTCAACTACCAGATTCGATTCGATTCGATCCACCGTTTTCATTCTTCAACACGTTGAGTAGACATAGGGAACCAAAATTGATAGATTGTAGGAATATTTAAGAGGGGGCATTGATTGATGGTGGTTGAACTTTCAAAGTAGGATTCAATGCATATCTCAAGGTGGTTGAAGCCGGATTTGAATTCTTCCCTCCTCTCTCTCATTCTTCCTATATATTGTAATGAAGGGGCATATTCAAAGGGTTGATCTTTTCTCTCCTGCCCCCTTCTCTTTCTTCCTTAGGGTAGAATGTGGAGTCTAAGCCTCCTCCCATGGCTCTGTAATGGCATTTTCTTGCCTCTTGCCCATTGATGATGTACTGTGTAACTTTTGGAGCAATAAAATCTATTTCGTGATGCATTTGTCCATCCTTGGCTCATTTTATTGTCTTTTCTTACCTCTCATTGTCACAGGGTATACTATGCATATTCTGATGTTTGTTACAGATTATGGGGGCTGTGCTTAATGGGTTTCGAAGTGTTTCTCTGTGTGAAAACTATCTCTGGTCCGTGGTGTATTATTTCCACCCTCTCCTCTGCTCACCTCTCTCCACTTCAGGCATTCGGATATGTGATTCAACCACTTCCTTTTCTGGTGTATCACCACTTAGTGTAGGCTCTTTCACCCTTTCTCTCTCTCTATGTCCCCTTGGAATGGTTAGAATATAATAGAATAGGTTTTGCTCGCTTTGGAGTAGTTTGTGGCAAGTAGATTAGGAAGCAAGAACTGGATTTCTCCTAAGGCCCATCTCAAGTTTTGCAAGTCCCACAGCTTGAGAGATGGTCCCATGTTGTGCAATCACACCAAATGCCCCACTCCACGTGCTAAGCCATTCGGGGGTGCTGTGATTATGAACTAACAGTTTTGGCACGCTCGGTGGGATAGGTCTAAAGCACCTTACCACTTCATCTTAGCAGGTCGGTGTGTTCCTATTAAGGTTTAGCCTTTGAGGCACATGCAAGCACATATGGCGACTCCATCTAGTCAAATAACCCATCCTCTGAGTTACAGATCTTTTCCATCCATTTCCATCCATTTTTCATTCATCTTTCTTTCCACATCTTTCATTTTCTTCCATTTCATGAAGTTGTGCAATCATGACTTCATTTCCTTCTCGGAACTCACACTTACAGAACAATGCAGTCCACCTCCAATGCATTTCCCAACTCCTCAGATCAACATTATTATCAGATCCAAAATAATCATGCTTACCCATATGAGCATTGCCAAAACCAGTTTGGCTATGGAGCTTATCAAGAACAAGGGTATGCATGTGATGACAACAGTCAAATGGAAGAGGTCAATCTGCTAGAGAAGATTCAAAAATGGAGGCTGACATGGTTCAGTCAAGAGCCATAGCACAAATGAAGGCATTCAAGATTGGTTACAGGGCACCTTGTCCATGGGGAGGCCCTTTTCCAAGACATTACAACCCTCAAGAGAAGCTTGACTTCATGGTTGAAGTGTTGCCTCAACTTACATAGTGGATTGAGGACATTGAGGCTTATGAGCAAAGTGTGAGATAGCCTTGTCAATGGGTAAGTTAGTCACCAGCTCCATGTCCTTCATTTTCTCTTTCTCAATATTTATCATTTCAATAGTGTCAAGAGTCAAGCCCCTCAGTTGTTGCCCCAAGTGTTGATTTCTCTTCTCCATCTCCCGATCTCCCCCATTTCAATTCTTTCTCCCTTTTCTTTCCCAAGCGGTCATTCCCCCAAACAAACAAGAAGTTCCACCACCCTCCCCACCACAAACAATTGTAAAGATGGTTGAAATCCAACTGTCAATCCTCTTGCTTTCTTAAGCTCATGTTAGGAAGAGACTCAAGAATCCGGTCAAGGAATATAGTAAGAGGTGGAGTCTAACAGAGGAGAAATGACAAACATCGAAGAGGTGGAGCCCAATGAGAAATTACGAAGACAAAGTATACTGATACATGAGACTCCCAACTACTAAGTATATGGTACTCGTGTCATCTATTTGACCTCCTCATGTAATGAAGGACATTGATCTTTTCTCAATTTGAAGTGTGCAGCCATAGGTGTACTTACGGGTTTTGAATTATGGATTTTAAACCTTTCTAACACACTATAGATATAATCCTTCCGAGACAAATATAATTTCTTATTCTTCTTGTCTCAGTGTATTTGCATGTCAAAGATTCTTTTTACGAGATCCTAAATCCTTCATAAAAATGTATGAGTTAGCTTTCCCTTAAGCTCACTAATATCCTGCATACTATATCCTACTGATAAGCATAACATCCACATACTGATAACACAATAATACGACTCTTATTTTAAAGCTTCTTGAAATAAAAACAATGATCATATTCACATCTCAAGTAACCATGCTCATGCATGAAACTATCAAACCTCATGTACACCATGGAGCTTGTTTGAGCCCATATAAGCTCTTTTTCAACCTGCACACAAAATTCTCCTTACCCTTGACTTCATACCCAAGCGATTGCAGCATATAAATCTCATCATCCAAATAACCATGAAGGAAAGTCATCTTCACATGTAGTTTCTCTAAATGCAAATCATCTACTACAACTAAACTCAATAGAGTACGAATATAAGTCATCTTTATAATAAGAGAAAATATTTCACCAAAGTCAATACACTGCTTTACGTGCGTAAATCCCTTTACTACAAGCATTTCCTTGTACCTTTTCTATCCATCCTCTTCTTCCTTGATCCTGAAAACCCATTTGTTCCGCAATGTCCTCTTACATGCTAACAACTTAACGAAGTCCCAAGTCTGGTTTTGTTACAAGGAGTCCATCTTCTCATTCATGTCATGCTCCCCACATGACGTGGGTCTCATCCTGCATTGTTTCTTCATAACTTTCTAGTTCACCACTATTATTCAATAATAAATAAGATAGAGAAGGTATAAATCTTTTTGGAGGTTTACTTACCCTTTGTGACCTTCTCACGAGGATTTTGGGGTACTAGAGGCTCATTTGGACCTCCTGGACATTTGTTTCAAATTTTGATAGTGGACCGACAGCCGGTCATCTATAGCTAATGTCGATACTAGTAACCGATGTCAATTTGTCTCTTTTGTAGCCAATATTGTTTCATCTAATCGTGTAACCTTGTAGGTACGAGTTTTAAATACGAGAGTTAATTTTCATTCACAAACTTCTCAACCGGTTCGTCCTTGGGTACAAAAATTTGATCCCTGTACATTCTCTTTTCATTCCATTCAATGTCATGACTCTAATAATTTTAGAGTTTTCTAAATCCCAAAAATGGAATCGAAATCACTAGATCCATAACCAATGAAAGTGCATCTCTTGGATTTTGCATCCATTTTTTTCTATTTTCCTTATCAATACACACAAAAGCTTTTGAACCAAAATTTTTAAAAAAGAAAGATCTACCTCTTTTCCGGTCAAATCTTCTTTTGATATTCCCCATCTAGTGAACTTGAAGTCCCACGATTAATCAAATAAACCCCTGTATCAATCAATTGTTTCTACCCAAAAGCGCAGCGCAATCCAACATGTATCCTCATACTTCTAGTATTTTCCATGATTGTCCTATTCATTCTTTCTGCAACACCATTCTCTTGTGGTGTTCTTGGAACCAAATCATTTCTCTACGTATTCCATTCATCGAACAATAATCATTGAAAGTCTTTCTACAATATTCACCTTTGTCATTGTCAAATATAAGGCACTTTAACTTCAAATTTGATTCATCCCCAATGAGGGCTTTCCATCTTTTAAAAGTCTCAAAAACATCAAATTTATGTTTAATACAATAAACCCATACCTTTCTTGTAGCATCATCAATGAAAGTAACATAATATTGGTATCCTCCATGAGAAGCTACCTAGGTGGTCCCCACACATTTGAGTGTACAAGCTCCAATTTATGCTCCTTCTTAGTTGCCCTAACTTTGAGAAATCTCACTCTCTTTTACTTTCCAAAGACACAATGCTCACGAAATCAAGATCTAAATGTTTCAAATCCGATAACTTACCCTTATCCTTTAAGTAAATTACATTCCTTTTTTAATCATATGGCCCAACTGATTATGCCACACGCATGCATTTGAATCTAAAGTAGATAATATAGAAAATGAATCAAGTAACATAGGTAGATAAATATAATGTTCCTACCTTCTTGCATCTTTGCACAACAAAGGCACCCTTGGTGAATTTCAAGAGTCTCTGTGAATGTAACCATGCAACTAACTTCACCTAGTTGCCATGCGAGAAATAAGATTATTCTTGAGGCTTGGCACATACCTCACATATTTCAATACCCATGTATTTCCATCCCATGCAATTTTAGATGAGCTTCCCTTTACCAGAATCTGCAAGGTTCATCATCACCCAAATAAACATGCCCAAAATTGTCTGGACATAATTTATGAAATAACCCTTATTAGGGTTGCATTGAAAGAAGGTCCTGAATCTAAAACCCATGATTCTATTCTATTTTCCAAAGAAAGAATAATATCATCTTACATTACCTCTGATATTTGTAATATTTACCTCTTTACCTTTGTCTCGAGTGTTAGTTCTCTTTATCCTTAGACCAATAATATTTCTTTCCATGTCCTTTCTTTCCACAATTCTAGCAGGTAATTCCCTTACCTATAGATTGAGATATGCCATTCCTTGACTTTGATTTTCCATTATTCTTACTCTTGGATCTCTCTCCTTCGCATGCCTCTGCTTTCTATATTCAAAGCATTCCCAAATGATGATTCCTCTATACTTTTCCTATGAATTTCTTCATTCAATATTATACTAACCACATCATCAAACTTCAAAATATTAGTAGCAGATGTTATATTACTAACAACCATTACCAATTTATCCCAACTATAAGGAAAAAATATAAGAATAAGAGTGTTTTCACTTCATCATGAAACGAGAATATCAATGGTTTTAAGCGATTTACAATAGATTGGAAATCATTCAAATGACTAGACGAGACCCACCTTCATGCATCTTAGAACTAAATAGTTTCTTCATCAAATAAAATTTATTTGAAACACTAAATTTTTCATATAAATTAGGAAGAGATTTCATAAACTATCTTTGTAGATGTCGCTACGTAATATTAGAAGCCACGATGATGTTGCGGACTCAATCTTATAGATCCCAAAGCCTTTTTGTCAAGAATCTTCCATTCTTCATCAGTCATCTTCGTAGGTCTAGAATTTTCATCCAACGGTAAATACAAATATCTTTGATATAGATAATCCTCAATCTGTGTCTTTCATGATTGATAATTTTGGCCGTCAAACTTCTCTACCTTGTATTTGTTTTCTTTTGCCATTGTTGTAGCTCCCACTCAATTAGAAAACCCTCTGTGAGTAAATCTATCAACACACAAAACCCTCAAACAAAGATCTGATACCAGTTGTTGGGATTAACACACAGGTTGTACAGATAATATATCAGATCTAAGCATACATGAAATAAAAGTGGATATTCTACCAGAAGAAATATACAAAACAAGAGATATAAATCAACACCAGATTTAACGTGGTTCACCCAGTGTGGGCTACATCCACCAAGAAACAAGCCAATCTATTATCCAAAGCTTTCAGAAGATATACAATGAAGATTTACAATCTTCCACACCTCTCACAATGTACAATACTTTCTTTCTCTCAAGCTTCTCCTTCTTCTCCAAGAATTCTCTCTCACACAATTATTTTCACAATAATCATTAACTCTCTCTTCTAACCCTAGCTTTCTAGCTTATAAATACCTTATACAAACTTAGGGCACTTAGCCATGCAATTAAAATCAAAGGCACCCTTGGTGAATTTATTTTAATCACGGATTAAATCATTTCATTTTTATTAAATATTTTATTTTTCTTGGGGCTTTGTAAGTTTTATCTTATTTAAGAGTGAGGTGAAAAAGGGTGGAGGGAGCTAAGTAGGTTGGCATGTGGCCATTTGGCGATTGGTGTATGGGTTGGTTAGAATCTTTTTTATGCTAAGATGTAATGAAGGTTAGGGGTTATGTAATTATGAAATTTTGGGGATTTTGAAGAATAATTTTGGACTATGTGTGAGAGTTTTGAAAATATTTTATTGATAGAAGATTTGGTGGGTTTTGTGCTTTAATATTGGATATGGGAAGTATGAGGTAGGTTTAGTTTTAAATTATGTTTATCATTATTTTTGTTGCACTTCCTTTACAATTAACATTTTGATTGTTGTGAATTTTATGCTTCTTTGAGTTGTGCTACAAATGTTGAAAGGTAATGATCAATGTTGCGATGTGTCATTATGGGTGTATTGTTTGTGTGTGTGCGTATGCGAGGAAGATGTAGGGACAAAAGTTTTCCTTTTATGGAGAACAAGTATGAAAATTACATCTATTATAAAGAAAGAAAAATCAGAATTTAAAATGTACCTCAATGGAGTAATATGTTACATCATAGGATTATTGGATGTAGGGACTCATTGAGGAAGTTAGTGTTTCCCCTTTAGGTAGTCCATAACCAAAATGGATGTAAGAACCAAAGGTTTTAGTTTCCAAGGGTATTCATCTCCTTAGAAAAACCTATTTTAGGTTTGCAAAGTCTGTGTAGTGTTTAAAAGAAAGTTGAATTCTTATTTCTATTTGCTATTGTCTAAGTAACTTTCAGAAGTTATCAATGTAAAAATGTGGTATTTCCTTGTTGTGTAAACTTGTAGCTACCCCTTTATTGAGCCTTAATTATCAAGTGATTGTATTTTGGATTGGGAATTTTTTGGATTAGTGTGCAAGAAATCATGTCTTCGTTGAGAGTTTTGGAGGTGAATGTTATCGCTCTCTCATTTTTGTGTCTATTTGGAGCGTGTCATCGCAAGAAATGAAGGTTAAAGGCTGCTTGGATATTATGTTGTCTCTATTAATTGTGTAAGAAATTATAATAATAAAGAATCATTCAATTGTAATGTACTTAATGTTTTTTTACACTACTGATGTGAGTGTATGTTATTTTAAAATTTCTTCTATTTGGAAACTATAAGTAGATTTTATGTAAAAGAAGAATGTAAGTATGTTTTCATATGTACTTTGCAGTAGAAATTCCATCTTAGATAGTACAATGTTCCAGGTTATAAGAAAGAGTTGCATTTTTAAATGTCTAGGAGAGAACCAATTTTATTAAACTCTTGAATTATACAAAGACAATGAAACTAGATTGATACCCCAAGGTGATTAACATTGTTGCATCTATTCCACATAGGAAAATCAAGTCATCCTTAAAAATAGAATAATAATATTGCAAGATAAATGAATTCATATAAATCTAAAATGTATATTTCATTTATAGTTGTAGTTGAACGAATTGTTCTATATTATGATTTTGTAGGAAGGATTAAAATGTCAAATTTATTTTTAGTTGTAGTTGCATGATTTGTTCTATATTATGAATTTATAAGAAGTATAAAATGATATATCTCATTTATAGTTCTAGTTGTATGAATAACTTTAAATTTTTGTGGTGAATCTACATAGTACAAGTAAGTGTATATAAATGTAGTTTTATATACACATGGATATACTGTGCATTTGATTTAAAATGTCAATACATTTGCTTTAAATAACCTAATTTAAATATTTTATGTCTATCATCATGATCATATATATATATATAACTTGATTGTTATTCTTGTTGAGATAAACTAAATAAAAAAATAAATAAGGGTTTTTGGGTTGGTTGGGTATAGACCGACCAAACATGTTTTATGTTTGGGGAGGGGATGACATGGATTCCCCCACCCCATTACATTAAATGGATGCATGACGACCATTCTATCCCCTTTCTATTCCCTTGTAGTTAAGGGGAGGGGATGACATGGCCACCTATCCCGCCTTTGGTAGGGGCGGGGTGACCACATATCGCGCCCCCTTCATATATGTTATAAAAAGGGGCGGGATTAAATCCCCACCCCCAAACCCCCTGTCATTGCTATATAAAATACTAATAAAACTTTAAATCACATCCACATAACTACTTAAGCAGCTATATATATACACATATAATGTATAAGTATGTATATACATACATGTATATAACTAATCTTTACAATACAAATGAATATAACCAATAAGATAGAAAATTGTATATATGATCTAATGGAGAAATCCATTATAGATATTCTACCCATTTGGATATCATATAAATGGATGTCACCTACTTATTTGAACAAGAAAAGGCGAACAATAAGAATAATGCAATGAAAATTTCTTTAACCCATTCACGTGAGAGGTAGAAAAATCCCTTTTAAAATTATATCCAACTTAAATATCCATGAAAGCTTGGCCTTCCCAATCCTCTCCATTCCCTTTGCTCAAATATGCAAATGGGCGAATGGAGGCCAATGAGATTTTTTTTTAATTTCTCAATGAGAAATTAGGGCAACATTAAGGTTTCCCAAATCCAATGGCTAATATTTGCTTAATCCTAGTGTTGTCTTTTAATCCTACATTAGCCTTTAAGTTGTGTAGGAAACCCCAAAAAGATAATTGATTTAATTAGGCCTTGTTAATTATTTTACTTATGAAAGCCATAGTTAGGATATTAAATTGATTGAGTATTAATTATGAATGTTGGGAATTTTGAATAAAAGTAATCATTATTATCTTATTTCATAAATTCATAAATAAGCCTTATTAGTTTCACTTAGAAACTAGGAGGTGAAATTAAATTAATATCCTTTCTTTAATTTTTTTTTTTTTCTCTTTATTAAACTGTAAAAACACATTTAAGTTCCCTCAATAAGATAAAATTTTATTGACTTAAGTCATTTGAGCACACAATCATCGGGTTAACTGTTAACATACCGAATTGAATTTAAAATCCTAGCATTCGCAAAATGGTAAGTGGTCTAAATTAAAATGAAATTTCAATTTTCTTCCCCATTCATGTCGTCGTGTTTCTCTTATGAGCATAATTGTGTGTTCCCTTTTCAATTTTTTTCTACACCCCATTTGGGCACTGCACATGTGATAATAACCTATTGGTTTGAGGACCTAGTGCTTTGAAGACCCAATCCATGTAGTAGTAGATGAAGAAGATTTAAGCTCATGCGTATAAGCTACAAACCCTAGGTAAATGGGATATCATGAATTGAATGTGTGAATAAGACACCAAAATCTAGTCTTATACTCTTTCTTCTTCTCCTTCTTCTCTTTCTTCTTCTCCTTTAAATTAAATGGAACATTTATTATTATGCCTTTCCATCCAAAGTGTGGTTTTCTTGTGAACAATGTTTAACTTTTGTGAATTCCAATCTAAGTTCAACCAACCTTTTTTCAAGATCATTGAGAAGTGACATGGATGGTGGAAATAATTGAAGGAAATGTTCTTAGATAATGTTAACTTTGGAAATATCCCATTATTCAGATACCTATAGCAAGCACAACTAATTTTATTGTGTTGTTTCACTAAATCATTTCTAGTCAATTTAGAGTATGTTTATTTTTCTAGTTTCTCGGATATAAATTTAAATTGGATTTGAAGTGCAAATGAATACAAACATGAAAAATATGAATTGGTGTCTCTTGTACACATTTTTTGAAAATTGTAATACTATGATTCATTGTAGATCTAGATAGCTATTTTTCTGAAATTTATCTTTTAAAAAATGAAGAGAAAGCTTCAATAGTTTTAGTGGATGTTTTTTTAAGTAATAAGATGTGTTCAACAAGTTCATGTGAGAGAGATTGATATAGTTTTTCATTATTTTTTATGTGTACAATGAATAGACTATGCTTCAACAATTTCTATGTAATAAAGCAATATATTTAAAATGAAAAAGAGAGTTGTTAAATGGTTTTTTTGACATTATGCGCTTTTCAAAAAAGGTTGTATTCACTAATTATATTAAGGATATTTCTACTAACACTTAATAGTTAATATGTCCAATGTCCAATCCAAAAGATACAAGGTTATATGTCAATTATGACTCTTGGCATTTTGATTATACTTTAGTTGTGTTCATCATTTGTGATTCCCATAGTTGAATTTTCACATCAAGCATAATGGAATTTGTTTTATACTTCATCTTAGACAATGAATGTTGAAAGATTCACTACGTCTAGACAACAAATAGAATCAAACAAAGCTTTCACCATATTATCCATTCTTAGGTTCAATTATATAAAATCCTAATATTTCTAGCATCAACGAAATTGAATATTCATACAAGCATATGATAACTACACATCTTTTGTTATACTATTACAAGTGCTTTTTTTACAATACAACTATTTACAATAGCCACAAAGAGGATTTGTATCATGGAACAAGATACAATATAGAGTACAAGGTATTCTAGATTGAATCGAAGATAGTCGATGCCTCTTGTAACTAACCAAACTCAGATTGTTATGTCAAGCCATCTAGCCAACCATTGTATGCTAAGATTGTTACCCCATAATACTACTTATTTCCCATTTGTGTTAGAGACAACACAAAGTTACGTGTGGTAAAAACATGTTCCAATATCACACATTCTATGCAACATGTAAATTGTGTGTCTTTATCTAAGTCTACTTGCAATCATCTCAATGCTTTTGGACCATCTCTATACAAACAATTTAAGATTTATGTTAAATTATCCCTATATGTAGCTTTAGAGAAGTATAACAAAAGTGCAATAAAACAAAAAAATTATCGAATAGACAATCGCCAACACTATAGTTAAATGAATTTCCTTTGAAAAAATGTTGTTTTACAAAAACATTGTTGATGTCACCTCTAGTTATTTTGTTGGTGTATATGCTCCACGTCAATAGGGCAAGATGGGAGAACCCATTATTTTGAAAACGTTAAAAATGGTCAAATGACATTTTCTTTGCAAAGGATGCAAATAAACATGTTGATGAACACACACATATAGTAATTCAAATACACAATTGCATGTTTCACGAAGCCCAAATACAATAAGAAAGAGTTGTAATGCAAAAAAACAAATAGATGTACATGCAAACATGTGATTACATTGCACATTTGACCAATATTCCATATTTGAGTCAAATGAGAGTATTATGGAATGTAGCAATTTGAACATAAGCACAACAAGAAGAACAATGGAGGAAGCTATATCATACAAGTGCATTTTTATAGTAACACATAAAATGAAATTGTGGGAGCAAACACAAACAAAAGTAATCAACAAGGTATTTATAACTAGAAACGAAAACAAATAATGTTATGCCAATGAATGGCAAAACCAATGCCATGTAAGAAATATATGAGTAAAACTCAAATTGCATAACATGTAAGAAAAGCTTAAATATATACAAGAAAATATCATAGTTTGTCTTATAATGATAGAGAGGAGACCCACACCACAAAAAAACTTTCCATTCACAATTTGTATGACTATTTTTTTACATTACTATACAACTTGTTTTTAATGGGTAAATGAAAAATATAACAAGTATTATATTTTTATTATTGAAAAACAAAATTGAAAGAGAACATTTACATATGTAAAAAGAAAGACAAACTATTGATACGTATTTTCCTTGTAACATTGTATTCATTAGATTCATTTTTTTGGGTCAAAGCCAAAAACATCCATGGCAAAAAAATAAAAAATCATTTGAACTCTAATTTTTTAATTTGCAAAAAGAAAAGAAACTAGATGGCACAATTTGTTGAAACCTTGTTTTGTAATATTTATCCAAACATTATCAAACAACCATTGTCTAGAACACAAATAATTCACATATATTTATAACATATACATACACCGAAAAAGTTCAATTTGTTTAACAAGAAATTTTTAATATCACCCTTCGAAAATACAAAATAATGTTATTTGTAGTATTTATTTTATTATTTTAAAGATATATTTATATATTTTTATAATTTATATATAAATATATATAAAAATGACGGTCAAATTTTAAATATACAAATTATATGTGACGGTTATTGCAAATATTTGCAAGTATTTTACAGTTAAAATTGCAAAAAAATCTAAACGGCCATCAAATTTAACCCTTGCTTGTGACCTAAACCATCCATAAAAAATTGGCCACACAACACCTTTTTCACAACATACCTAGCAAAACAAGAAAGAGATACCTAGATGCAAGACTTTGAGAGAGATATTTTTGGGAAAAAAAGACACAACAATAATTGGGTTCAGTTATATTTATAGTTTTTTAATTGGCGCTCACATGGCGGCCATATACACGCCACTCATTTCTGTTCCTTCGCCTCAATGCTTCACCCGCTCGATAACCCGGAATATAAGCACTCTGCGGATGGTCACGGGTTCGAATCCCAGGATGCCCAAAACAGAGATTAGCGTCGCCCAGCTGAAGGAAGGAATCGCCGAATTCTACGACGAGTCTTCAGGCGTGTGGGAGGACATATGGGGCGACCACATGTACCACGGCTTCTACGATGAAAATAATAATACTGATCAGAAGGCCGCCCAGATTAAAATGATCGAAAAAACCCTTTCTTTCGCTGAAATCCCTGGTAAGAAATCTAATGCCATACATCTTTGTAGAATCTAAAAACTTTTTACCCAGATATGCAAATCACTTCCCTTCTCACAAATACCATACATCTTTGTACTCATTTCAAAAGGGGCTTTGGCAGAGATATTTCTAGTTTGTATTTTTGTCTTATTGTTTTTAGCACAAAAATATCTTGTAAAATTTTAGAGGTGACATATCTCAGCCATATTATATCCGAAGTTTTCTTCAAGTTCGCTGTATCATTCCCATATCAACACTGATTCATATGTAATTGTATCTAAGGTTTTCTACAAGTTTGCTACATCAGTCACTTATTGACACTGATTCATATGTTTGTAACTTAGCTTTTTCAATTTTAGTGTTTACATACTCCTAATTAATGTCAATGGCTTCGAATTTAATACATCTTGTTACTTACATTGAATAACAAAAAAAGTGAAAAATCCTCCTTGACATCATCTATTTCATTCTCATTGCACTGTAACCTTTAAATTCTCCTGCAAGATACTCTCCAAGGTCATGTAGGCTTAAAGAATTTGGAGAATTCTTGAAAAACCTTGCAGAGTCTCAACACCGTGACTGCCACATTTTTTTGGGTTCTTCAAAATCCAAATACACAAGAAAAAGTACCCTAATGATAAACACAATAGAAATGCTCACCCGCTACTGAATAAGGAAATATACAAGTGAAAAATTGAATTACAAAGGATTTTTTCAGTACATTTCATGTTAAAAAACCTTATAGAACAGTCTTCCATGTCAACATTTAACTGTTGATATCAAATTCCCATTTCAAAAAATGTATACATAGAGCACTAGTTTTTGGTTGTTTGGTAAGTAATTGCTCACATGATCTTAGGGTTATTTTTGGTACATGTAATCCTTTCAATTTAATTAGCCTTTTCCTTGGAATCATATGACACTGGTTGTCATTATGCTAAACGATTTATACAGACTAATCGCTCCATCTTATTCTCTAGTTATAATGAAGGAAGCATTATGGCATGTACAAGTAAAGTTATTGTTGCTCTCCCGATGATGGGTTCAGTAGAGGACTTGGAATGTTGGAATTAAAATCACAGTCATGTACAAAAAGTTTTCCATGATGATTGTTCGGTGTTTGCCCAAAATCTTGCAAAATTGGGCCGACTGCCCACACCGTGTAAATCTGTTAAAGAGAACGATCTTTTGGAAAATGACCTTGGCGAAGCGATAGTCCGGTACTTTTCATGAGGAGGCAATGGAGGTAGAGGAGGAAGCCACAAGTTAGGATCACGGCCTTCCATATTAATCTGAGAATAATTCATAGAAAGAGCAAGGGCCAATGTGCTTTTGCTAGAATGATATGCCTTCTTGGATATTCCTACACCAATGTTTCGAGGAGGGCAAAAACGTTGTGTTTCCAAGTTATTTCCAGAGGCTAATGATTCCTTCGATTCTTCTTGGGAGATTGTAAGGATTCCTGACAAACTTGTGAAGGTTTGGGAGATACCTCATCTGGTAGTAATTGAATACAACACTACTTTGTCAAAACTTTTTGTGAAGGACTTTGATTTATCCCGAGAAGAACAACACATAGATTTTGAAGTCATCTTTTATGTTTTTACGTCAAAAAATACTACCCGGTTCATGCTTAATAGGTCGGCCTTGGTGATGGCCATAGCATATGAATAGTATATATAGGGGATTATAGGTAGTATTTCATTATCATTGAGCATTTGAGTCTTATTATATGGTTTGGAGGTTGCCCCCTCGAAGTGGCGAAGCTATTCTAATTGCATATTGAGATCATTATTCTGAAATATTGTGTTATTTGGTGTTCTATTGTTGCTCTTAATCTGAATTATACAAGTAATTTCATTACAAGTGGTATCAGAGCTGCGATCTGGGCCAAAATTAGGGCAAAAACCCTAATTTTTTTGTTTCCACCACATATGCATGAACCAAGAGTGAATTGGTGGGAGATATTTTTACCAGAGTTGAAACATTTCAAGTAAGGTTCCCTAAAAATTTCAGACTTTTTTGATTTATTTTGCAAAAGTTATTACAAATTTAGGGTTTTTCATAAAATCGCTCCCTAGGGTGCAAATTGTGGAAAATTTTCAAGTTCTTTACATTTTCAGAAAGCTCTCAAAAAAATAGTATTAGTATCTTCTCTGTGTTTTTTCCTGTTTCGGCCGAATGAAATTGTATCAAAACCCTAAACCCTAAGGTTTGACATCATGGCGGGGCCTTCCACAAGAGCAAAAAGAATCCAGTTACTCTGGGTAAAACCCCAGATAAAGATGGGGTAGTGATTGAAGAGATGGAGTCAGAAGGGGTAAATACAGATTCCTCAAAGACTAGGTTTACCTCGCTTGATCATAAGGTGAGCCAACTTGAGTATGAGTTGTGAAATGTACAATCCGAGATGGCCTCTAAAGGAGACATAGCCCAAATCAATCATCTCATTGGATGATATCATGCAACATGTAAAGGGTAACCAATATGGCCCAAATCCAGCCCATATCAACCAAGGAGGACCTTCAATTCAAAATCATGGACAAACTAACCATATTGGATCACTTTTCCAGTCCCATCAGAATCAAACTTATTCGCAACCACTTAACATGATGCCGAAAGTGGATATGCGCAAATTTGATGGTAAGGATCCCCTCGAATCGATAAATCAAATGGAGAACTTCTTTGAGTTACATCAAACACCATCAGACAAAAGGTGACATCGCATCCCTATATCTTGAACCCGACCAATTTGTTGGTATCGATGGTTATGTGCTCAGAGGCGTAAGAATGGTCTAGGTGTCACTGGACAATTTTTACCGAGGAGTTGCAATTGCACTATAGTTCCAAAGTGTTTCGAGAACTACTTTAGTCAATTAGCAAAGTTACGGAAAAAACAGATCACCAAAGATTATGTGCATCAATTCCAAAACCTATCCTTAAGGGTGGAGAATATTCCGTAAGAGAATCAATGACTGTTTTCTGGGGTCTTAAGGACCACATCGAGCATGAGGTACATATGTTTAATCCAATCAAGCTTTTCGATTCTATTATCATGGCACGTCAGTAGAGGAAAAATTTTTTCAGTAGTAGAGGCCACCTTTCATTAACACCAGAGACCGTAGTATCTCTTCCCCTTCATTTGCTAGGCCAATTAGACTGACTCCTCAACAAATGGAAGAAAAGAGAGCAAAAGGATTATGTTTTAACAGTGATAGAAAATATGGACCGGGACATAAATGTGCTGAGAAGAAGTTTTTATTTATCGACGGAGGTAATGAGAATGATGAGGAAGATGAAATTATAGGAGAGGCCGAGGAACCAAGAGAAGATGAAGTAGAGGATCACCAACCTACAATTTCTTGCCATGCATCATTGTGTATTAGTACTCCTCAAACACTCAAGGTTATGGCTATCTCAAAAAAGAAGGTGATGGTGTTGATTGACTGGGAGTACTCATAACTTCATAAATAGTAAGTTACCGCCCGCCTCAATTGTTTTATTTATTTACCAAACCTTAAATGCAAGTTATGATCATGGATGGTGGGACAACAAGCAAGTGCACAGAAAGTGCCATAGTATCAAGCTTTCCATGGGAGACTACATGTTAGACTCACCTATGTTTGCTATTTCTATGGGAGGGGCAGATATTGTTTTGGGGGTCCAATGGCTCACAACCTTAGGTACTATAGAGATGAATTTCCAAGAATTGTTCATGTGATTTCATTCAGATGGAAGGACAATACAATTGAATGGGATGGTAGCTAAGTCTCCACAGATTATTAGCTCTCATCGATGATGCGTAAGTTCTCTTAAAAGGAGTGGATGGCTTTATAGCAAAGCTATTTTCCATAGAAGTACAAAATACAGAGTCTTCAATGCCACCCGATCTTCAGAAGATTGTGGATGCTCACTCATCTATTTTTGATGCAATTCCAAAGGGACTACCACCAGTTAGGGATCATGATCATGCCATTCAGTTGATTCCAGGGAGCCAAACACCTAACATCAGACCATACAGATACCCATATTCCCGTAAAAGTGAGATCGAGAAAATGGTGGAGGAAATGTCAAGGCATGTATCATCGTGCATAGCCCAGAGTGCATATTCTTCACCAAAGTGGTCATGGTACGTAAGAAGGATGAAACATGGAGGATGTGTCCAGATTATCGAGAACTCAACAAGTACACCATCAAAGATAAGTTTCCTATTCCAAGAATTGATGATTTACTTGATGAATCATGGTGTTGTTTATTTCACAAAATTAGATCTTCGCTCGGGTACCATCAAATTAGGATAAAAGAGGAAGATGTTCATAAAATGGCTTTCAGACTCATGAGGGCCATTATGAGTTTTTGGTAATGCCTTTGGTCTTACAAATGCGCCCTCAACCTTTCAAAGCTTGATGAACACTATTTTTAGGCCGTTTTTAAGGAAATTTGTATTAGTTTTTTTGATGACATATTGATTTACAAGAAGACATGGGAAGAACACTTACAACATGTAAATAAAGTGTCGAAGTTTTGGAGAAACATACTCTGTATGCAAAGCCATCCAAATGTTTTTTGGTGTACAAGAGGTAGAGTACTGGGTCATATCAGATCCCATGAAGGGTCAAAGTTGATCCTCGAAGATCAAAGCTATGGTGGAATGGCCAAGGCCCAAAAATCTCAAAATCTTCGTGGGTTCCTAGGACTAACAGGTACTACGTAAGATTTGTGTGGGGATATGGTAGAATAAAGCAACCCCACTCACCGCATCATTGCTAAAGAAGGATGCCTTCCATCGATGACGTAGCCACTAAATCCTTTGAGCAAACCAAGGAAGCCATGTGCAAGACCCAGTTTTTTGGCTACTCCCAACTTCTCAAAACCTTCATTGTTGAATGTGACGCTTCAGATCGTGGATCGGGAGAAGTTCTAATGCAGAAGGAAGACCAACCGCATTTGAGAGTCGCCAATTCAAAGGAAAAGATCTGCTCAAACCTGTCTATGAGAAAGAAATGATGGCTATTCTTCATGCGGTCAAGCAATGGAGGCCCTATCTCATGGGTAGACACTTCAAGGTAAAAATTGATCATGATAGTCTCAAATACTTTTTGGAGCAAAGGTTATCATCTGAGGAACAACAAAAGTGGGTAAAAAAATGTTGGGTTATGATTTTGAAATCATATACAAAAAGGGTAAAGAAAATGTAGTAACTGATGCGTTGTCCATAAGGGATACATCCGCAGATGCCTTACTATGTGGAATGTCCATGTTGACGGCCGATTGGGTGGATGAAGCAAGATTGGAATGGAATCAAGATAAGGATACACAATCTCTAATACAAAATATCAAGCAAGGATCTATGACATCTAACAAATTTGAGTGGAAAGGTAATGCCCTATGGTACAAGGATAGGTTATACTTGAGTAAAGATTTCGAGTTCAAGCATAAGATTCTTGCAGAGCTACATGCCTCACCTATTGGAGGACACTCTGGGTTTTTGAAGACATCATAGAATAAAAAGAGAATTCTTTTGGGAAGGACTCAAGGGGGATGTACAAAAGTTTGTATCAGAGTGTTTAGTGTGCCAACAGAACAAAGGGGAAACAATTAAGACACCAGGTCTGTTGCAACCCTTACCAATTCCTAGCCAGAGATGGGAGGAGGTCTCCATGGATTTCATCACCGGATTGCCTTGTTCAGAGGGTAAGAATGTTATTTTCGTGATTGTGGATAGGCTCACAAAATATGCCCATTTTTGTGCCCTATCACATCCATTTGCAGCCAGTACAGTCGCAACTATTTTTTTGGAGACAATTCAAAGGCTACATGGAACCCCAAAGATAATTGTAAGTGATCGTGATCCTATTTTCACAAGTAATTTTTGGACGGAATTATTTTCATGTTTGGGTACTCAACTAGCTCACAGTTCATCTTATCATCCTCAAACTGATGGGCAAACAGAAGTGGTCAACAAATGCTTAGAGGGGTATTTACGTTGTTTTGTATCATATAAGCAAGAAAGGTGGATTAAATGGCTACCACCGCGTAATGGTGGTATAACACATCTTTTCATACCTCTTCTCAAATGACCCCATTTTTAGCATTATATGGTTACCATCCACCTTCTATCACTTCCTCCTTGAGGGTGCAAACTAAGGTCAGAGATGTTGAGGAACACATTCAACATCAACAACAGGTTTTGGCTAGTTTGAAGGAGAATTTAGCATTAGCACAAAACAGGATGAAACAACAAGCAGATCAACACCGTAGTGAAAGACATTTTGAAATTGGTGACTGGGTTTTTTTACGTCTCCAGCCTTACAAATAGATGTCCCTAAAGCAACAGAAAAAGGAAAACAAACTTGCTCCTAAATATTATGGCCCTTATCAAAGTTCTCTGTAAAATTGGTAGTGTTGCTTATAAACTAGAGTTGCCTCCATCTTCACACATACACCCAAAGATTCCATGTTTCATGCCCGAAGAAGGTTATTGGACAAAAATTGAAGCCCAAACAAGAGTTACGTAACTTGACGAGGAAGGAAGAATCATTTTGGAGCCGAGAAGATTCTCGCAAACACGTACTAAGAGGTCGAGAACTAGAGACATTAAGGAATATCGATCAAGTGGAAGAATCTCGAGCATAGAAGATGCCACCGGGAGGATGAAGGTTTTTCGCAAGAACATCCAGATTATTCAACGTTGAGGACAACGTTGGTTTCAAGGGGAAGGGCATGCTACGCCTTAACCTATTGCTTGTATTAGGATATGAGTAGCCGACTTGTGGCTTACCATATCATTTTATTATATCATTTATACTTTCTCATGCTTAATAGGTCGGGCCTCGTGATGGCCATAAGATATGAATAGTATATATAGGGATTATAGGTAGTATTTCATTATCATTGAGCATTTGAGTCTTATTATATGGTTCGAGGTTGCCCTCGAAGTGGCGAAGCTATTCTAATTGCATATTGAGATCATTATTCGAAATATTGTGTTATTTGTGTTCTATTGTTGCTCTTAATCTAAATTATACAAGTAATTCATTCTAATCTCGGCTCCCTCAAACCATTGACACATGAGAACACCTACTTTGTCCTCTGTTCGGAAAAGAAAGAAACTTGAATACCAATAAGTAGAAAAGGAAACACACCGACATAGTCCCGAAAAGAATGGATTCAAAACCAAGACAATCCACGCCATAACCACCAAATGCACAAGCACACACAAGAGAAGTCCCTTTTTGCTGCAAAACAATGCCTAAACAACCTACTCCACCTATCCCACCAATAAATTACCATTTTGCAACATATAAGAAACCCTTCTTTGATGCATAGAAAAACAAAGGAAAAATGGTGAAAGCTGCTTAGGAGCCTTCCCTCCCATGGACTTGTGAGTATGTTGTGGTCTTCTTTCAATGAGCTTATTAAGATGGCAATAACTATTTTTAGGAACCCTAGAGAAAGTCCTACCTATTATGGTTTAACATAATGTTCATTTTGCATTGAAAGAAATGCAATTAAGCAACCAAGCTGCCGATCATTGCAGCAGCAGAACAATCTTGATTCAAGTTAATATATATACCCACACCAGTCTTAAGTCACCTAAGAGTTCAATCCTATAACTAAGACGGATTTTTAACATCCACGAGGCTAGTTGCACTTTTGTTCGATTACTAACAAATTTAAAAACTGGTTATAAATTTCACTTCAATCCCCAACCACTTTGTTATTCTTGACTTCACATTAAAAAATAATTTATATATTACATTAAAAAATAATTTTATTACATTTTTTTGTAAGTTTTATTGCATTGGTGATAATTTACATCATTTTAATTTTACAATTTTATATTGTGCTTGACAAAATATCTCCAAAAAATTAAAAAGGACTTTAAATTTATATTGTATGGCTAAAGTATTTTAGAAAAACAAAACCAAATCTAAACTCCCTATATGAATTGGATGTTACTTTTTGATATTCGAAGGGAGACAAAGATATTTCTTTAAAATTAAATGACTCTCTATGGACCCCTTGACCAAAATATTGAGATGTTTTAATTAACTCAAATTACATATCAAATTTAAGATTAGAGATTAATTGTCAATAATTAATTATTACAATCCACCATCCAATTTAATTATTACAATCCACCATCCAATATTATCATTATAGAATCCATGAACACTGTTTATTACTATCATAAAAAGTCTATCAACATAATTATAAAATTTAAATAATATTTAAAAATATAATATTAAAAATGTAAGAACCTCACTAACATTAACATTAATTTATTTGAATAGAATAAATTTCTTTTAAAATTTCGAATTTGGTGTTAGATTCAATTATTGGATTCATTTTTAGAGATTGAATAGTGAAGTATCAATTTGACATATTTTAGACATACCGTAAAGTTTGGTGTTTTCCTAAAAATATTGTTATTTATTTATTTATTTATTTTTGTTGTGCGAAGATGAATCGAGAGGCCAAGAAGTGTTGTGGATGTTGGATGTGGCATTGGAGGGAGCTCCAGGTATTTGGCAAACAAATATGGAGCCAATGTAAAAGGCATCACTCTCGGTCCCCGACGGGTTGCGAGCTCTCTTTTGTTCTCCTGTTGTTGTTGTAGGCCTTGGACATAGGGTATGCAATTCCTTTCTATTTTGGAGGCTTCATATTAGTTTTTACTCAATTGATTTTCTATTATTGCTATAATCACAGGCAAAGGAGCCAATAAAATATATAAACGTTAATATTAATATATATACACTTCACCTAAACCTAAATTTAAGAATTATAAGGAATCCATGTGCGGTGGATTTTCAAGTGGCGATGCATTGAACCACCTTTTGCGAAGGGTAGTTTGATCTGGTGTGGTCTATGGAGGGTGGAGAGCACATGCCGGATAAAGAAAAGGTAGTTTACATTAAATCTTTAGATAATTTTCTTGCTTTAGATTAAATCCGAAGTTTATATGAGTTGGATGCACATAATTCTTAGATTTAAGCGTGAAGGATTAAGGGGTTATCATTTGATCTCGCCTACCTTTCCTTATTATTTAGATAATCTTTTGTTATTTGTTTTTGATTCCAAGTGATTTGGTGGAATGAAACCCCTCAATCCATGCATGACTAAGCTTAAAATTTTTGTACACCTAATCTATACAAACTTAGAATTCAATCAAAAAATAATCAATAAGTAGTAATTTTTGGGTTCTACAGTTTATGAAAGAGTTGGTTCGTGTAGCTGCTCCAAATGGATCCATTATCATAGTGACATGGTGTCATAGAGACCTCTTACTGGGGAAGTCTCTCTCAAACCCAAGTGACAGGTAGGGTTTGTTTAACACCTTGTGAACATATAGATAACATCTATGTTGTAAATTACATATTGTTGTCTAACAAAATGATCATGTTCATAATTCGTCTCAGAATTATTGGAGAAGATATGCAATGCATTTTATCTTCCGCATGGTGTTCAGTGCGGACTATGCAAAGCTTGCGCAAGCTTTGTCACTAGAGGTGAATTGAATCAATGGTTTAATTTAAAAACCGACAAGCTATATGAACTAGCTATTGTACTTCATGGTGTAGTTCTAAGGCCTTCTTGACAGTGAAATGAAATGCAATTTAATGAATACTTGGAACAAATGTGGTTGAATACATGAACTTTATGCAACAGGATATCAAGACTGCAGACTGATCAGAAAATGTAGCTCCCTTTTGGCCAGCAGTGATTAGCTCAGCCTTAAGTTGGAGAGGATTTATGGGTATATTCAGATCTGGTAACTTAATTTTTTCCAACTCAATCATAATCTTTTTTTGTAAAAGATTATACATGGTTTCATTTTTTTGGGAAGAGTCTATTTATGACATAGGTTACTCTGGTTGAAATGTTGAATAACCAAATGAACTATTTAACATTTTTTAAGTAGTATTTTTTAATTGGTTGGTCAACAATTCAACTTGTTAACACATATAAAATATAAATAAAATATGTTCTTTCTATCAGACATTTTATATATAAATTTAAAGACTAAAACATACATAATAAAATTAAAATTCACATTTTATCTTAAAACACGTCTTATTGTTTTATAGTTTGTAAGCTACCTTACAATCTAAGCACGATCAAGTACATTTAGGAAAATATACTAAACCTCACAACAAACCTTTTTCCCTTCAATTCATTGATTTCAATCACTTTTCATTTTTATTTTGATCGGGGTGGAAGACAATTAAGGGAGCATTTGCTATGACCCTTATGGTGAAAGGCTACAAGCAAGGGCTCATAAAGTTTACAATTATTACTACCCGAAAACCAACATGAGGCAAAATGTCAACAAGATTGATTTGTTATCAGATTTAGCCATCAATGTTGTAATTGTTTTATATTGATCAACTAATAAAAATGACTGTTATTTGAAAAACCTTAAGAGTTATAAGGATTTATAACTACTCGAATAAGGGATGTTGAAAAGTACTTTTATGGAGTGTCTTGTGCTAGTTTTATTTTAGAGGTTGATGTTTTATAGTTTTGCTTAGATTATTTTTATAATAGTGTGGGTTGGTTTTTGGCATACTATTTGGATGCATAATGAACTTGTCAGATTTACATTTTTGTCAAAATAATAAAAGTTAGATTATTAATTATTGTGGATTTTATTGTGTTTAGATGATTTTAGAATGACATTTTTGGCTATAGAAAGTGGTTTTGCATAAATAAATGTATTGAATTAATTAAAGTAAAGTGTAATTAAATTTAATTGTATAAGTTTAATAGTTTAGGAGTGTAGTTTAATTAGAATAATTGAAATGTTTTAAAAACTATTTGACAATTAAAGTTGTAGAGTGATACATATGTATTTGTAAATTTGAAGAAAATAATTAAAAACAAGGAGTGGAAAATAAGTTATGATTGCAAGGAAAAACAAAATTCAAACAAATCGGAAAAAATAAAACACCTCAATCGAATTATCATTGTATAATCCTAAACTTTCTTATGTCCAATGAGGCCGATTTGACAATCTCATTCATCCGCTCTTGGGCTTCAAAATCCTCACTTGCTTTTCTAGTAGTTGCGATAGATGAGAAAAACTCTCTTCTTAGAACCCTAATAAGCCCACCACATGTTGCAAAAACATAAAAAGTGGAGGTAGGTAATGGGGTTGTGTGTTATCCCTCCACCATTATCGGTCCCTTAGGAATTTGAATAGTTTGGCAAATAACACACACTATATTTCACTTTAGTAGGCAATCCAATGTAGTGTAACTACTCCAACTCATATCTTTTCAATGAATGAAACAAGTAGTAAAATGCTAGTTGCTCGTCTCTAAAAGCTTGAATTATGTTTTTGGCACGAGGATGCTTTAGAAATAAATAAAATCCTTGATTTTACAACTTCAACAAATGACCCTTGTGTGAATGTGAATGTCTCTATGATTGTTCTAAATTGTTATGTACGTATGAATTTATAGACTTATTGAATTCAAATTAGGACCCCAATGCATACAAGACGACACACAATGAGTGCGAAGAATTGACAACGGAGGAAAATAAACACTAAGGGACCTGAAATGAGGAAAAACAATGCTATAATAGGGCCTAATTTGGAACAATGATCAATAAACATATAGTTACACCAACACTATAACAATTAACTATTTTTGCTCCTAAATTAGGCGTCTACATAATTCCCCACTTTAATGTGTGTGCTTGTATACGTGCACCAAAGAAAAACCAACATGTGAATACAAAGAAATTGTGGTTTCCTTACCACCTATTAAGAGTTCTTGAACTTAGTATCGAACAATAATTTAATAAAAATCAAAAGGAGAGAGCTCACCTTATCTCCATAGTGTTGGGATGGGATATTTTAGAATTTACATGCACACTCGTGTGTTTGGGATATTGAAACATGTTCCCTTACAAACAAATGGGAAATACATGTATGTGAATAAGTGGCGATATAAATTCACAATCAAGGGAATTTGTTGAAATCTAGGAAAAGAGAATAGGACCTAATACACTTAATTGTGCTATAACTATAAAAATGAATCTATGAAATACATATCACCCAATCTATGTTTTATCGAATATGTGTGCGTGCACGTGGGCATGTCTAATGGTGAAATTGAATGGAGAATGTGTATGTATCTTATGGTGAGACCAAGTAGGGTATGTTGTGTATTTCTTGTATAACCACCACATGTATTCTTCCATGCATGACAAAGAAAGAGAGTGTTTGATTTTCACCATGAGGCCCATGATGTATGTGCAAAGGATAACCTTGCACTTGCAGACAAAGCTGTGAAGGTTATAGAATGAAAAGAGAGGGTTAAACACAATAACCAACTAACCAAATTGGAGTGTGGATTTTTTTTGGAGAATAATGTGACTTATTTAAATTAAAGAATTGGAAAATAAGACAGAGGTGTACAAAGTTTAGTGAGGTTAGGAATTTTGGTTCTTATTCTCACCAACAAGGAAATAGTTCTTTGGCTAAGTTTCCTAGATTGCAACATGACTTAGAAGAGTATGGGAATAAAAGGATACTCAAAGCATGCAAACTACTTACTACTACTTGGCCTATGATTTCTCATTTGTTACCCTGTGATCCAAATGTTGTATGATTACAAAGATGCAATTATAAAACACATTATGAAACACATCATCTTCATAGCCGAGTGACAATTGGTTTTATCAATCGAACGCATTGAAAAATGCTTTGACCATGAGCAAGAAAAGTTCCACTTGGTGTGTTGTGTCAAGACTAAGTCCCAAAGTCCGGGGTTTTCTCCCATGAGACATCTCAACAAATTTCATATGATTTTATTCATCACTTTTTCCCTCTTGTCGATATGAGGATGATATGTTGAACTAAATTACATCTTGTTGTTCACATTCTTCCACAATGTTCTCGAAATATCCCAGAAAATCTATATAATTTTCACACACAATGTTGTTCGAAAAACTAGATGCAACATCATTAAAATCCCTAAGACTAGCTACATACGAGCATCATTATTTTTACAAGTAATAAATTAACCATATTTGAAAATCTATCTACCACAACAAAGGTTAAATCATATCACTTTCATGTTATAAGAAAATAAAGAACAAAAACAATGCTCAAATGCTTTGATGGTCTCTTAGGTATTTGCAACCGCGTTGATACACCATGTTTTCTATCGTCTTCCTTTTCCAAATACAAATTTGTATATCCCTCGCACATATTTGCACAAATACACAACCATGCATGGCCAAAAATATCCTTCACTCAATTGTGAACAAGTTTAATCAACACCGAAGTGTTTACCCAATCCTCCACTATGCTTGTCTTTGACCAAATTATCATGTAAAGGTCCCATGGGTATGCTGTTGCACCCTTTTAAAAATCAAACATTCTTTCATAACACAATCCAAGGAAGCTTTATGTCTATGTTTACTAGTTCTACACGTGCCTTGCACGTGTCCTTAAAATCTTCATCTTCCACAAATTACTCCTTCATGGAATCAAATTCCTTTACCTGCATATACATCTTGGTCAACAAGACACATATTTTACTTATAGTATATGTAACTTTGTTAGATTTTGAATGCTCCTATGTTCTAAGACAAATGAGTAACTTTGCATAGATTCCACCCATTTCACATGTCTTTATTTTATCTTACCTTGAATATTTATAAATTACAATTTTGGTGAACCATGTATAATATAAAATCTTTCACTACTAGATAGTACCTCTACTTTTTCAATTCTTCCATGATAGGATAAAACCATTGATCATAAAATTAATATTTTCCTTGCTTCATTCATTTTTTCATTGAAGTAAGTGATATTATTGTCTTCTTGTGATGCGCTACTAGTATCACAATCCACTTGAAAGACTTTATTGAAATCGCATCACCAATATTGGTTGTTCATTGATTTCCTCTTTAATTTTTTGAAACTATATTTTGCATTGATAAGTCCCTTAAAACTCCGTCCTATCACCATTCATTTCCTCCATGATTATAGGTGTATAAATATGATATAAACCTCTTATAAACTTCTTATAGAAGCTCATAAATCCATGAAAGGTTCATGCTTTGAATGTACTCCTTAGTGATGACCATTCAAAAATAGCCCTTAATTTATTTGGATCCATATTCAATCATTCTTGAGATGTTACAAATCCAAAGTAGACAAACCCTTCCTTTATGAAAGTACATTTCCTCAAATTCACCAAAGAACATCCCCTAATGCAAATGTTGCAACACTTGTCTTAGGTATGCAAGAACCTCCTTCTTGGTCCTTTTGAAAGTCATAATCTCATTCAAATAAATAATGGCAAACTTACCATGCAAAGGCTCGATTACCTCATTCATGAGTCTCATGAATGTGTTGGGTGCATTAGTAATACCAAAAGGTATAGTGAACCATCTCACATTTTTAATGCAATCTTCTATTCATCTCCCTCTATGTTATGGATTCAATGTTAACTACTCTTCAAATCAATTTTGGTGAAGTATTTCCCTCCACACAGACAATCCATCAAGTCATTCATGAAAAATGAGAGTCTATATTTGATGGTTATCTTATAAAGGGCTCTTGACTCAGTGACATCCTCCATTCTCCTCCTTTCTTTAGCACTAGCACTCGTAGGTACTTCGCACATGTTTAAGTTTTTATGAATCATCCCCTTCTTAAGAAGCTCTTGGACTTACTTCTTCACCTCCTCAATTTCTTGAATTTCATTCTATACACAATTTTGGTTGGAAAACATGAACCTCATATCAAGTCCATTACATTAATTATATTATGTGTGGTTGGAAAATCATCTAGAAGATAATAAGAAATTATCTCCTTGACCTAGTGCAATATCTCCTTCACTTTGCACATAAGTTATTCTCCTTCTCCTATTCCCTTGTCATGTGCTAGTATTGGTATGAGTACAAAATATGTGTGTTCCTTCTTTGCATCCCTTAAAAATCGTGACACCATCAACTTTTGAGTTTTTATCCACCTCTACATCTTTATCCTTTAAAGCATTCAAAGTGTACTACTCACCATCCTTCCACAATGTATAGCTGTTTTATCTTCCATAATGTAGATATTTTCCATCAAACTATCAAGGCCTTCCCAAATATGCATGGTAAACATCCACATATTTATATGAGTCGATATGAAAATTGACTAACCAATATTCATTTACTAGCAACTGATGTTATTTCAACAACCATAACACTTTGGATGGATTTGGGCATGCAATCTTCTTCAAATCAAACTTCTCAATCATTTCGCTAAAAACTAGATTGTAAGTAGTGCCACTATCAATGAATACTTTTTAGAACTTGACTACAAATTCGTAAACAATCCTAAAAAATATTCTCTTTGTGTAGGTGTATTTTCTTGTTTCATTGGCTTTAGAAGTACCTTCATCATGAGATCCTCTTTGCACTTTGGTTCTTTTAATTAATTAATTGACATACTACTCTCTTCCTTGGATTACATAACATGGTTTCTAGCCTCAATTTTGTGCATGACATTATTATATGAAGCATGCGAACATTCAAATTCTCTATGTCCAACTTCTCTAGATATGAAACATGTACCGATGAATCCCCACCACATCCTCATCAACCATATCCTCTTCCTCTAGAATAGCCTATTCCTCTCAATGCATGATCATAAATTTGAGAAGAAATCATCTCTTCTTCGTGCACATGTCTTTTTCTAGTCATTGTGCAATGACATTCCTCTCTTACACATAATATTTCCCTTTCTTCATGCATCATATTATTTTTCTTGGAAACTTCTCTTGACCTTAAGTGTACATTGATAGGATTCATCAATTTTCCTCAAGCTCACCATGTTGAATTAATATTTAATGGAAAAGTGCGATCCATCCATGTTCCTTGAGACCTTTAATGCTCCGTTTTCTATATGACCTCTAAAAATGGTCAATGTTGGGGTTGACACAAGGTTGTATGAGATAATATATCGATCTAAGCATACATGTAATAAAAACATATATTCTACCCAAAGAAATATACAAAACAAGAGATATAAATCAACACCAGATTTAACATAGTTCACCCAATGTGGGCTACATCCACCAAGAAACAAGTCAATCTATTATCCAAAGCTTACAGAAGATATACAATGAAGATTTACAATCTTCCACACCTCTCGATGTACACTACTTTCTTTCTCTCAAGTTTCTCCTTCTCCAAGAATTCTCTCTCTCACAATTATTTTCACAATAATTATTAACCTCTTCTTTTTAACCCTATCTTTCATGCTTGTATATGCATATACAAACTTAGGGCACTTAGCCATACAATTACAATCAATAAATCTACTTTAATACTAAATTTAGATCTAATTCTCGTGAATTAAATAAAACACTCACACACAGGTAACCGATACTAGTTAGCCCTAACTAATGTCAGTTCCTCCTTACTTGACCGATGCTGATCATAGGTGACCAATGACGGTCCCTTCATAACCGATGCCGATTACTGTGTTTTCCGGCAAGTTTAATATAACATGTTAAACTAAAGTAATTGAGCTCCACATCTCAACAATCTCCCACTTGGAGATAAATTACTGCACTATACTTGTACAATGTCATTCTTGGATCCTTTCCTTAGCTTCGTTTCTTCCTCTTCAAGTTTCAAACTTGAAGACCAACATAAGTGGAGTGTAGCTCCAAATTTTCTTTTGTTAATGGCTTCATTAGCATATCTATAGGGTTCTCACTTGTATGAATCTTCTCCAGTTTCAGCTACTCATCCTCCAATACTTGTCGCATGAATTGATGTCTCAACTTAATGTGTTTCGTTATAAACACCGAGTTATTTTCCAAATGAATTGCACTCATTGTCACTAAACAATTTACAATCATCTTGCTCTTTTCCCAACTCTTCTATGAACTGTTCATCCATATCATCTCTTTGTTAGCCTTTGTATCCGCAATATACTCGCCACTATAGTAGACAAAGCCACAACCTTCTACAATCTTGAAATTCAACTAACTATTGTCCCACTTACTATATGAAAATATATCTAGTAGTGCTCCTACCATTGAGATCTCCACCATATTCAAACAAAGATAGCCACATAAAGAAATATCTCGAGCCTCCATAGAATAATTACATGTTAGATGTCCCTCTCAAATACCGAGTATTCATTAGACTAATTTCCAATGCTCTTTAACTAGATTGGCCATAAATCTACTCACAACTCCCTCTTCCTGTGTAATTTATAGTACCTGGTACAAACCATATCATACATGAGACTCCCAACTGATGAAGCATATGGTACTCGTGTCATGTATTTGATCTCTTCATTTGATGATGGGCATTGATCTTTGCTCAATTTTAAGTGTCCAACCATAGGTGTACTTGCAGGTTTTGAATCATGCATGTTAAACCTTTCCATCACCTTATTGGTATAAGCCTCCCGAGACAAATACAATTTCTTGTTTTTCTTGTCTCTATGTATTTGCATGCCAAGGATTCTTTTCATGCTCCTGAATCCTTCATAACAAATGTGTGAGCTAGCTTTCCTTAAACTCACCATTGTCTTGCATACTAGATCCTATAATAAACATATCATCCACATATAGTAACAAAATAATATGGCTCTCATTTTCAAGATTTTTGACATAAACACAATGATCGATTCACATCTCAAATAACCATGCTCATGCATGAAACTATCAAATCTCATGTACCATTGCCTTGGAGCTTGATTGATCCCATATAGACTCTTTTTCAACTCCGCACACTAATTTCTCCTTACCCTTGACTTCATACCTAAGCAACTGTTGCATATAAATCTCTTCATCTAAATCACCATGAAGGAAAGTTGTCTTCACATCTAGTTGCTCTAAATGCAAATCATCTACTGCAACTATACTCAATACAATACATATGGAAGTCATTTTAAGAACAAGAGAAAATATTTCAAAGAAAGTCAATACGCTTTATGTGTAAATCGATTTACTACAAGCCTTGCCTTGTACCTTTTATGTCCACCCTCTTCTTCCTCGATCATGTAAACATGTTTGTTCTCGCAATGTTCACTTACCTACTAAAGAACTTAGCCAAATCCCAAGTTTGGTTATATTCTAAGGAGTCCATCTCCTCATCCATGTCATGCTCCCACTGCATGTGGGTTTCATCCTACATTGTTTCTTCAAAACTTTATGGTTCACCATTATTAGTCAATAATAAATAAGATAAAGAAGGTGTAAATATTTTTGGAGGTTTACTTACCCTTTGTGACCTTCTCACAGGAGTTTGGGGTACTAGAGGCTCATTCTAGACCTCGTGAACATTTGTTTCCACTCGAAAGTGACCGACACCTTTGGTCACCTATACCGGACGCGATTACGCTAACCGATGTTAGTTTGTCTCTTATGTAATCGATACCGCTTTCGGTTGGTCGATGTCGGCCACGGTCAATCGACACTTTGGTTGTTATGTGTAACACTTTGTAGGTATGAGTTTTAAATCTAAGAGTTCATTTTCATTCACAAACTTCTCAACTAGTTCATCCTTGGGCACCAACATTTAATTTTTGTACATTCTCTTTTCATTCCATTCAACGTCACGAATCCTAATAATTTTAGAGTTCTCTAAATCCCAAAAATAGAATCCGAAATCACAGATCCATAACCAATAAAAGTGCATCTCTTGGATTTTACATCCAATTTTTTTCTATTTTCTTTATCAATATGCACAAAAGCTTCTAAACAAAAACTTTAAGAAAAGAAAGATCTACCTCTTTTACGATCAAAGCTTCCTCGATATTCCCCATCTAGTGAACTTGAAGGCCCACAATTAATCAAATAAAGCCATGTATCAAGCATTCGCCCAAAGCGCAAGGAAATCCAACATGTATCCTCATACTTCTATTACGTTCCATGATTGTCTTGTTCATTCTTTTTCGCAACACCATTCTCTTGTGGTGTTGTGGTGTTCTTGGAACCGTCTTTTTCTACGCATTTCATTCATTAAACAATAATCATTGAAAGCCTTGTTACATTATTCACAACCATTTTCAGATCTAAGACACTTTAACTTTTAATTTGATTCATTCTCAATGAGGGATTTTCATCTTTTAAAAGTCTTAAAAACATCAGATTTATGTTTAATACAATAAATTATACCTTTCTTGGAGCATCATCAATGAAAGTAACATAATATTGGGATCCTCTATGAAAAGCTACTTGGGTTGGTCCCCACACATCCGAGTGTACAAGCTCCAATTTCTATTCCTTGTTAGTTGTCCCAACTTTGAGAAATTTCACTCTCTTTTGCTTTTCAAAGACACAATGCTCACCGAAATCAAGATCTAAATCTTTCAGATATGATAACTTACCCTTAGCCTTTAAGATATGCATTCCTTTTTTACTCATATGGCCTAACCGATTATGCCACATGCATGCATTTGAATATGAAGTAGATAATATAGAAAAAGAAAGCATTAACATAATTAGATAAATATAACATTCCTACCTTCTTTCCTCTTGTCATACAACAAAGGCACCCTTGGTGAATTTCCAAGAGTCTGTTGTAAATGTAACCATATGCAACCGACTTCACCTAGTTTCCCTGCAGAAATAAGATTCTTTTTGAGGCTTGACACATGATTCACATATTTCAATACCCATGTATTTTCATTCTGTAATTTTAGATGAACTTCCTCTTTACCAAGAATACCGCAAGGTTCGTCATCACCGAAATAAACATACCTAAAATTGCCCTGGACATAATTTATGAAATAACCCTTATTAGGGGTGCGATGGAAATAAGCTATGTTAGTGCAGAATCACAGCACCCCTAAATGTCCTGGGTGTGAAGTGGGGCATTCGGTGTGATTGCATAACATGGGACCATCTCTCAAGCTGTGGGAATTGCAAAACTTGAGATGGACCTCCGGAGAAAGCCGTTCTTGCTTCCTAATCTACCTACCACAAGCTACTCCAAAGGTAAGAAGAACCTAATCTATCCTAATCTAACCATTCCAAGGGGACAGAGAGAGAGAGAGAGGGTGAAAGAGCCTACACTAAGCGGTGATACACCAGAAAAGGAAGTGGTTGAATCACAGATCCGATCACTGAAGTGGAGAGAGGTGAGCAGAGGAGAGGGTGGACAAGATGCACCATAGACCAGAGATAGATTTCACATAGAGCACCACTTGAAACCCATTAAGCACAACTCCCATAACCTGCAACAAACATCAGAGTATGCACAATATACCTTACAATGATGAGAGGTAAGAAGAGACAACAAAATAAGCCAAGGATGGACATATGCATCACGAAACAAATTTTATTGCTCCAAAATGTTACACGGTACATCATCAGTGGGCAAGAGGTAAGAAAATGCCATTACAGAGCCATGGGAGGAGGCTTAGACTCGCATTCTACCCTAAGGAAGAAAGAGAGAGAGGGGGCAGGGGAGAAACAACGACCAACCTTTTGAGTATGCCCCTTCATTACAATATGCATGAAGAATAGGAGAGAGAGAACAGGGACGAATTCGAATCCTGCTTCAACCACCTTGAGATATGCATTGCATCTTGCTTTGAAAGCTCAACCACTATCAATCAATGCCCCTCTCGAGATCCGCCCCAATCACAATGCCGACTCTGTCATTCCCTATGTCTGTTTTGCGTGTCAAAGAAGGAGAACGACAAATCAAATCATCAAATCGGGTAGTTAAAGAAATCAGATTCTACATTAATGGTCTGGAACTATTTTTTCCCATTTTCACCCACTAAATCCTGTTAAGAATGATATTTTATGTTTCCATGGCGTAGAGGGTGTCGAGACGTTTCCAAAAAGTCTTCTCCCGCCTAAATCTGAGTTTTCAATCAAAAGATATGGTTGTTTGAAGATTCGAACCGCGGGAGCGCAATATTTAAAGAGTCTGTTCATACAGGGTCCATATGGCGGCCTTGTGCACCTTGGAGATTTGGCCCTTGCCTTTCGCTCTTGAAATAGCACCGATTGATGTGTGGCGGCTCCCGCGAGCTCTTTGGGCTTCTTTGTATTTTTCTTGAGTCCTTTTTGCTTGGTGAGGCCAAAAGTTTGACCCTGGACATGTGGAGGCTTGGTGCTTGTTTAGAAACCCGCCCCAAATTTTACTTTAAAAAAACAACGTGCCGTTGACACTTGGCTCCTTCTTGGCCTACCTCGCTTTGACTATTCAAACCCCAACTCTGTCCTTTTTGGACCTGGGACACGCGGCGAGCCTCCGCTCATTTGGGAACTGCCTCTAGACTTTCCTTTTGAAATCGCGCCAATGAGACACGTGGATGCTTATGTTGGTTCTCTATACGTAACCAATTTTGGGGCCTGTTCTCCTTTTTTGACCTCTCGTTGACCATTAGCTACATGGAGGGTTGGTGCAAGTTTGAGTCTCCACTCAGGATCCCGCTTTTGAATGTGCGTTGTTCGGACACTTGACACTCCGTTGAGTCAAAGAATTTTCAATGGTCGGTGCAACTTTTGAGGTTGTGGACGTGTGGAGGCTCGGCGCTTGTTTGAGGACTTCCTTTTGGATTTAACCTTTGAAGATGCGTCGTTTGGACACTTGGCAGCTTCCACTATCTCCTCCATACTTAGCCAATTTTGGGGCTCGTTCTGAGTCATTTGCAGAGTTCGAAGACTTCGAGCCTTCGCCGTTTCTTTTCCTTTGAGCCTCTGGTCCTTTGACATTGTCTTCACTTTCCCGACCCTGCTATTCCATTTTAGAGTCTGCTGCAACATGTTTGTTGGATTTGAAGCATGGGTTTCGTTCGAAGCCGTTTCTTGAATTTCTTTCTGCATGGGGTCGTGTTTGATCAATTTTGTTGGGGGCAAAAATTGAGATAACAATTGGCGACTCACAGGGGACGTCTGCCTACTAGATGAAGAGACCAGTGGCCTTAAAGCATCCATTGGGCATGGAGTCACCATTAATGGCACATTCGACCCTTCTTTCAAAATGGACCCCGATCACTCGCCTTTTTGCTTGACCTCTCGCTCGACCCGAACTCTGCCGCGCATCTCGCACTCTCAATTTTCATGAGAAATCTTGAAACAAGGCTTCTGAGAGTAGAAAATTGTTTTGACCCTGGGGCTTTCATCTGTCCCTAAATGGACTGCCTCGAAAGCGGCTTTAGTTGCTCTGCATTTGTTTCTTTTGAAATTAGCGTCATCACATTATGGGTGCAACTAAGGATATTTCGCCATGAATACTGAAGGGCCTGGCCTCATGCACCTCCAGAGCAATACAAACAAAACTTATGTACAAAGACAAAAATCATACATGCTCAAATGAGACATGCAGAGTGTGTAAGGCACTTCTTCTATTGAAATCAAATCTACTCCTACTCCTAAACTAACCAGAGAGAAAGAAGATAAACAAAGCCTGCTACATGCAGGGAGAAGTAACTTCCCTTTCTCAAAAGGGGCAGCCATGCAAATGATTTGACACTGAATATGGCTTCTTGTATGAGTGAAAAACTGACAATAAGCCGGTCCTCCACCCAAATCATCAAGGTATCAACATCAACCAAAAATACCTCCTCAAGTTGATTGGTATTGGATTCTGGAGGTGCTGATGGTGACCCTCGGTGCTTTGAAACTCATCCTCATGCCTTGAGCCCTGAAGTGGGCATGACTAGTTTTGGCTTCTCTCTTGGCTCCAATGAAGCCAAGTACCTGATTGGGCACGGTCTGATCCTTTGAATGTGCCCCTTGTTATGAAATTTAACTCCAAAAGTGGAGTCTTTTTGTGGACCTTCTTGGATGGATGGTGTGAGAGAGATGATGACATCCTCTTGCTTTTTCTCTTCCTCCTCTTGTGGAGAACATGGAAGATCAAGATCTTCCAACCTTGGTTCTAGAGGGCCATTATGGAATGCAGGTTGTTGCACTTGAATATTCTCCTTCATGGCAGCAGGTTCATGTGCTTGGAAGGTGGAAGATGGAGGAAAAAATGATGTTATCTCCTTAGGCTCCTCTTCATTAAAGCAATCTTCCAAGTTTGATAGACAGTCTCCTCCTTGTTGTCTTGTTGCATGTGCTCTACCTCCTTCATGGTGTCCTCTTGATCTACAACTTGCTCACCATGGTTCCCTTCATCTTCAAACATGAAGTTTGAAAGATCAAACTCCTCCTCAACATTAGAGATTGAAGGAGATGAAGTGGGAGGAAGAACTGAAGGTTCCTTTGTGGCCTGCTCCTCACTTGGAGCCTCTGAAACTGTATGGTCCTCCTCCATCATGGGTTCATCAATCAAATCAGGCCCTTGAAATGAAAGAAAAAAAATCTTCAATGATGCTTTCTTCATTGAATGGCCTCAACACTGATTTGATCTCTCCCAGTTGCTCCTCTTCAATGGGGCTTGGAGCTGATTGTTCCTCCTCTTTAACTGGTTGTGCAGCTTGGATTAGATCAACATTCTCCTCAGACAGAGTGCCATTAGGTACACTGTATTTGGAGAAAACAGACTGCTGATCTTCTTCCTCTTGTTCTTGCTCTTCTTCTGCTGCAAACTCAACCTCAGCCACCATTGGCTCTTCAACCTTGACCTCCTTTATTGGCTTGACCATCAAGGGGATCTTTGTAAACCCAAATTTGGCAGCCCAACTCTTCAGATTGTCTATCATTTCTTTTCTGTTGGGCTCCTCTTCTTGTTGTTCTCCTTGACTGGATTCTTGAGTCTCTTCCCAACATGGACTTGGGAAAACAAGAGGAGTGACAGGTTGGGGTTCAACCAGCTTTGCAATTGTTTGTGGTGGAGAGGGAGGTGGAACTTCTTGTTTGTTTGGAGGGAATGACTGTTTGGGAAGGGAAAGGGCAGAAGAATTGAAATGAGATGGAAGACTAGGAGATGGAGAAAAGAAATTAACACTTGGGGCAAGCAAGTGAGGGGCTTGACTCATGACACTGTTGAAATGATAAAGCTTGAGAAAGAGAAAATGAAGGACAGGGAGCTGGTGATTGACTTACCCATTGACAAGGTTGTCTCACACTTTGCTCATAAGCCTCAATGTCCTCAATCCACTATGTAAGTTGAGGCAAAGCACTTCAACCATGAAGTCAAGCTTCTCTTGAGGGTTGTAATGTCTTGGAAAAGGGTTGACACATGGACAAGGTGCCCTGTAATCAATCCTGAATGCCTTCATTTATGTTGTAGCCCTGGATTGCACCATTCTAGCCTCCATTCTTTGAATCTTCTCCAACAAACTAGCATTCTCCACATAGTTGTCACCATTATAAGCGTCCCCTTGTTCTTGACAAGCTCCATGGTCAAACTGATTTTGACCCGCTCATATGGGTAAGCGTAATGGTTCTGGATCTAATCATAGTGTTGATCTAGAGGAGTTGGGGAATACATTGAGAGGATGAATGCACTGCTATAGGTGTGAATTCCATGAAGGGAATGAAGTCATGATTGCACAACTTCATGAAATGGAAGAAAAATGGGAGATATGGAAAGAAAAGTGAATGAAGATGGGTGGAAATGGATGGAAAAGGTTTGCAACTTCAGAGATGGGGTTGTTGACCAGATGGAGTCGCCAGATGTGCTTTGAATGTGCCTCAAAAGGTTGAACCTTAACAGGAACACACCAACCTGCTAAGATGAAGTGGTAAGGTGCTTCAGACTTGTCCCATTGGGCGTGCCAAAACTGTTAGTGTAGAATCACAAAAAAGACCCCCGAATGGCCTGGGTGTGAAGTGGGGCATTTGGTGTGATTGCACAACATGGGACCATCTCTCAAGCTGTGGGACTTGCAAAACTTGAGATGGACCTCTGGAGAAAGCCGGTTCTTGCTTCCTAATCTACCTGCCACAAGCTACTCCAGTGCAAGAAGAACCTAATCTATCCTAATCTAACCATTCCAAGGGGACAGAGAGAGATATAAAGAGGGTGAAAGAGCCTACACTAAGCGGTGATACACCAAAAAGGAAGTGGATGAATCACATATCCGACTACCTGAAGTGGAGAGAGGTGAGCAGAGGGGAGGGCATATAAGATGCACCACAGACTAGAGATAGATTTCACATAGAGCACCACTTCAAAACCCATTAAGCACAACTCCCAGAACCTACAACAAACATCAGAGTATGCACAATATACCCTGCAACGATGAGAGGTAAGAAGAGACAACAAAATAAGACAAGGATGGACAAATGCATCACGAAACAAATTTTATTGCTCCAAAATGTTACACGATATATCATCAGTGGGCAAGAGGCAAAAAAATGCCATTACAGAGCCATGGGAGGAGGCTTAGACTCACATTCTACCCTAAGGAAGAAAGAGAGAGGGGGCAGGGAGAAACAACGACCAACCTTTTGAATATGCCCCTTCATTACAATATATAGGAAGAATAGGAGAGAGAAGAGGGAAGAATTGAATCCTGCTTCAACCACCTTGAGATATGCATTGAATCTTGCTTTGAAAGCTCAATCACTATCAATCAATGTCCCTCTTAGATCTACCCACAACAATGCCGAGTCCGCTGTTCCTATGTCTATTTTGCGTGTTAAAGAAGGAGAATGATGGATCAAATCATCAAATCGGAGTAGTTTAAGAAATCAGATTTTGCATTAATGGCCTAGAAATGTTTTCCTAATTTCACCCACTAAAGCCTGTTAAGAATGATATTTTATGTTTCCATGGCGTAGAGGGTGTCGAGACGTTTCAAAAAGTCTTCTCCTGCCTAAATCTGAGTTTCCAGTCAAAAGATATGGTTGTTTGAAGATTCGAATCGTGGGAGCGCAATATTTAAAGAGTCTGTTCATACAGGGTCCATGTGGCGGCCTTGTGCACCTTGGAGATTCGGTCCCCGCCTTTCACTCTTGAAATAGCCTTTGGATTGACGCATGATGGCTCCCACGAGCTCTTTGAGTTTCTTTGTATTTTTCCTGAGTCCCTTTGCTTAGTGGGCCAAAAGTCTCACCCTGGACACGTGGAGGCCTGGTGGTTGTTTGGAAACCCACCCCAAATTTTACTCTTAAAACAGCATTGTGTTGACACTTGGCTCCTTCTGTTGGCCTGCCTCTGCTTTGACTATTCAAACCTCGACTCTGTCCTTTTTTGGACCTGGGACACGCGACGAGCCCACTCTCGTTTGGGAGCGCCTCCCATTTTCCTTTTAAAATCGCGCCAATGAAACACATGGAGGCTTTCGTTGGTTCTCTATACTTAACCAATTTTGGGCCTACTCTCCTTTTGACCTCTGTTGACCATTAGCTACGTGGAGGGTTGGCGCAAGTTTGAGTCTCCGCTCAGGATCCCGCTTTTGAATGTGCGCCGTTCGGACACTTGGCACTTTTCGTTGAGTCGAAGACTTTTCAATGGCGGTGCAACTTTTGGGGCTCTGGACACGTGGAGGCTTGGTGCTTGTTTGAGACTGCCTTTTGGATTTAACCTTTGAAGATGCACCATTTGGACACTTGGCAGCTTCCACTGTCTCCTCCATACTTAGCCAATTTTGGGGCTCGTTCTGAGTCATTTGCAGAGTTCGAAGACTTCAAGCCTTCGCCGTTTCTTTTCCTTTGAGCCTCTAGTCCTTTGACACTGTCTTCACTTTCCCGACCCTACTATTTCATTTTAGAGTCCGCCACTGACTGTTTGTTGGATTTGAAGCGTGGGTTCATTCGACGGAGCTGTTTCTTGAATTTATTTCCTACATGGGGTCGTGTCGATCAATTTTGTCGGGCGAAAATTGAGATAAAAATCTCCGAATATAAAACCCATGATTCTATTCTATTATCCAAAGAAAGAATAAGAGCATATTGCATTACCTCTGCTGTAATATTTGCCTCTTTACCTTTGTCTGGGTGTTGGTTCTCTTTATCCTTTGACCAACAATCTTTACTATGCATGTCCTTTCTTTCCACAATTCCATCGGGTAATTCCCTTACCTATCTAGATTTAGATATGCCATTCCTTGACTTTGATTTTCCATTATTTTTACTCTTGGATTTATCCTTCGCTCGCCTCGATTTCTATATTTAAAGCATTCCCGAGAAGATGATTCCTCTATACTTTTCCTGTGAATTTTTTTCATTCAATATTATACTAACCACATCATCAAACTTCAAAATATTATTGTGAAGTTGTATTACTAATAACCATTACCAAGTTATCCCAAATATAAGGCAAAAAACTTAATAATAAGAGTGCTTTCACTTCATCGTCAAACAAAATATCAATCTGATTTTAAGCGATTTACAATAGATCGAAAATCATTCAAATGACTAGATGCGAGATCCACCTTCATGCATCTTATAACTAAATAGTTTCTTCATCAAATAAAATTGATTTGAAGCACTAAGTTTTTCATATAAATTAGGAAGAGATTTCATTAACTCTACCGTAGATGTCGCTTCTATAATATTGGAAGCCACGGATGTTGTCAGACTCAATCTTATAGATCGCAAAGCCTTTCTATCAAGAATCTTCCGTTCTTCATCAGTCATCTTCGTAGGTCTAGAATTTTCATCCAACGGTAAATACAAATATTTTTGATATAGATAATCCTCAATCTGCATCTTCCATGATTGATAATTTTGGCCGTCAAACTTCTCTACCTTGTATTTGTTTCCTTTTGCCATTGTTGTAGCTCCCACTCAATTAGAAAACTCTCGTGAGTAAATCTATCAACACACAAAACCCTTAAACAAAGCTCGATAGCGGTTGTTGGGATTAACACACATGTTGTACACAATATATTAGATCTAAGCATACATGCAATAAAAGTGGCTATTCTACCGAGAAGAAATATACAAAACAAGAGATATAAATCAACCTCAGATTTAACGTGGTTCACCCAGTGTGAGCTACATCCACCAGGAAACAAGCCAATTTATTATCCAAATCTTTTAGAAGATATACAATGAAGATTTACAATCTTGCACACCTCTCACGATGTACAGTACTTTCTTTCTCTCAAGTTTCTCCTTCTTCTCCAAGAATTCTCTCTCACACAATTATTTTCACAATAATCATTAACTCTCTCTTCTAACCCTAACTTTCTAGCTTATAAATACCTTATACAAACTTAGGGCACTTAGCCATGTAATTACAATCAATAGATATGATTTAATACTAAAATTAGATCTAATTCCCGTGAGTTAAATAAAACACTCATGCATAGGTAACCGATGTTGGTTAGCCCTAACCGATAACGGTTCCTACTTGCCTAATTGATGTCGGTCATAGGTGAGTGATGTCGGTCCCTTCATAACCGATGTTGGTTATTGTGTTTTCTAGCAAGTTGATATAACATGCTAAACTAAAGTAATTGAGCTCCACATCTCAACACATTGATCCTCATCCTACTTGGATGGATCTCCACCCTCCATTTTCTCTCCTACAAGCTATGAATTAAGCCATCCTCCTCCACGAGAGCTAGATGGGAAGAACACATAGAATCCATAACAAATCTCTACCATTTTATTTCATCAATCATCCACAACAATCAATCCACTCTATCATCCAATCAATCAACTCATCATCCTTCATCAATCAATCCAAGGCAATCAAGGGGATGTCTTTGCCCAAGTGTCTCCATAAAATTTGAAGGAACCAACACCATCCGCGATCAAATCCAACACGATAAAAGAGGAGCATCACATCTTATTGGTAAGTGCAGGTATTGATTCTCTCCCCTTTCTATCTCTTGCTCAATCTGAGGTATTGTTGGAAGGATTAACATAGGAGAACATTTTCTTTGTTTTCTTATATTCACTAACTAATCTTTTCTAACATATACACAATCAATCTCATATCTAATTCGGATAGCAATTTAAAACTTGAAAGTTAAATATGGTAGATAATGATATTTAACAATTCAATCAAGTTTCTTATATATATCTTGTATGAAATGCACAATAGTAATATTTTTTTTTGTAAAAGCTTTTAATGTTATACTAATGAAACATAATGTAAAATGTGATGGTATACTTTGAGCAACAGAGAGAAAATACAAGTATAATGATACAAATAATAATATTAAATAAAATATAAAGTTCTCAAATTGAAAAAAATGATGTTCTTATGAAGTAGTTCATTAGATTGATTCTTCAAATTTAGTTGCAAGCCTACAATCACCTACTTGGCATTAAGACACTAAAACAAGGAGGTTTCAATGAAGGAGATTTTTTTGGATCCTTACAAGGAATCCATCTTCTCCTATCAAAATTCTCTTCCCCAACATGCTTATTCAATTTCATATTTTAAGAACACCAACAAATTGTCCATTACAATCTATAAAATTATTTAGCAAGATATTCTTTATTTGAATTCTAATATTCATCATCCAATTAAATATAATATATAGGATAAGGTTCAAGGGATATTAGGGTTCATATGTTAGAGAAGACAAAGCCTATCAATTTGAGTCATAGTTCTAGCATTTCCAAGATGGAATGAAAGGCATAAATGGCTTGGTGTAGTAATAGGTACAAGTGAATGACATTCTTTTTGGTATAAAAACACTCTAGAGGAGGCGAGGTAAGGCCAAAAAAGAAAACATACTTACCTCACAACCTATGAATCATTATATTAATACGAATCCACATTTAATGAAATGTTTTGCCCATTGGCATAATAATCATGGTATGTTGAGGTTTCCATGTTGAGGTGGAACTAAGACACCAACTAATGCGGGATTAAGTTTTTGAATGAATTTAGATTTTAAAGACACTAGATGCAATTACAAGATGCACTAAAAGGCATATCTAAAATATTTTTGTAAGGCTTGATTGTTTTAGACACAATTGAACAAAGTTATTTTTGTATAGTTACATTATAGAAGAGGAGGGGAAGGTTGAGTAAGAAAACATGCTCACCCCACAACTAATCAACTATTATGTTATTAAGAGGGCCACTCACAATGGCATAAGAATCACAATATATTAGAGTGAGTTTGTCCCACAAGCCAAGCCTACCAATCAATACGAGATTATTTTTTGAATGAAAGATGATTTTACAGTCATAGAAATAATTATTGCAATAGTAGAACTAATAGTGCTCAACCTTTGGTGATGTTACATGATAGAGTTGTTCTTTATGATACATCATAAGCATTGGCTTCACTCTTCTTTATGTGAACATAACTTCAATAATGAGATACGAAATAGATGGTTTTTTCTCTAGATCGAAATAGATGTGAACATAACTAGAGAAGAATGTTATTATATTTTTACTCTATGAAGAAACCAAATTAGAAACTAAAATTATGCCAAGTTAGTGTGTTTGGAGCGAGAATACACTGTCACTAGACACCAATCTAATTTTTATGACATATTAAACCGAGATCACAAAGTTTTGCCAAAACGAAAAAATCTTAATGTAAATGCTTATTAAGAGTTGCACTTCCTCTAGTGTTAGGGGTGGGTGTGGCACACAATGGCTTGAATGCAAGTTATTTCTAGATTTCGCCTTTATCTAGCAAAATTCTTCACCCCATTTTTGACTAATGGAGAAAAGGAGAGAAATTTTCTTGAAAAGAAAATCTGCATCATTTAGGATTTGCTTGTACGAGTTACACTTATTTAAGAGGAAAAATTATAGTATTACTTGGTCTAATATAACGACAACTAATAGTGCTCAAACTTTGACAAATAATAATCACGCCAAAGGCATTACCCCTATGAGAAAAGGCTTTGTAGACATTCATGGGACTGTGTCAAATTTGACGGCTTAAATGATGGTTTTGCTATTTTTAACAATTTTGCTTTTGCTATTTTAAACAATTTTGCTTTTGTTATTTTTAACAATTTTGCTTTTTGATTTTGCATATTGTTTTGGCTTTACTATTTTTAAATTTTATTTTATAGCTTTTGCATGCATTAACCTTTAAATACTGGTCACTAACACTATAATTTCATTCTTCAGGTTCTCCAAGTTCCAGTCAATTCCTTGCGTTAAATTGAATTCTGCAGGTATGCATTTAAATTCTGTTTATACTTGTATGTAGCAGTAGAATATCTTGTTGTATGGGGGCTAGCCTCATCACAAAACAAACTAACATATAATCAGCCTTATGTAGAATACTAAGCACGAATTTGCAGGAACTACACAACGATAACAAAGAACACAGGAAAACTTGTAGTTAAGTGGACTCAAACAGAAATAAAGAACCAGCTCGCACTAAGTACATAACACAGGAAATCCGGTATATGGTTATATCCCAAAGAATAGTGAATATGCAGGGAATCTAAGTTGGAAAATATGCCTAGGAAGTAGGGAATCTGTAAGAAGATTAATTTGAATAGAATAGAGGATGAAACACAATTCCTCCTTTCAAGTACACACAGATTCTCAGTCGCCGTCAAGATAAGTAAAAAAGCTTGGGGAATTTACTTCAAAACTTAACATCCCTACCAAAAATCATCTGTACAATTAAAGACACCTCAATACGCCCTACTTATCAATATAGTTGTGCACATTTATTCGTATGCCTCTTGCGCATACATATAATACAGGGTGAAGCAGGAGCAATTTTATCCAAAAAAATCTCGTTATTTTGTACAATGTGAAAGATAGTATATTTGGAGTCTACTTGAAGGTTTATCATGTTTCATAGAGATTAGATATTATGTAACTGGCCATGAGCAATGTTGTTAATTGCTTGAATGGCGATGTATTTGCTTGAATGATTTCTTAGTAACGATCATGTATTGACCATACTTATCCAATCAAGTATCAAGTATTTCTTTTATCAAAGAACTAATAGTTTGCTTTGTTACCAAATTGAAGAAGAGATGTTTTCTCAGGCCATTGCTTGTAATTTTATATGGATGCGTTTATGGAGAACTTTATGAGAATTTAAGCCTTTGTTACATTTTATTTGAGAAGCCTTGTGTGCACCTAGACAACCTATGATATCTCCATTGTAAACTACTTGGAGGCAATTTTCCATTGTAATGTTGATGTTTAAATTTAAAAAGAACTGGAATAATTCTTTTGTTTCTAAATGATTTGGGTAAAATTTAATAGGTGTATTGTCAATCTTGCAATTGGAAACTTGCCCCGTACTTTTTCAATCTTGCAATTGGAAACTTGTCCCGTACTTTGAAGCAAGACATGTTTTGTAATGATTTGGGCATATTTATAGTTTTATATTATCTTCTTGGTATGAATTTGAATTTTGCCCTGCAATGAAATTTCTGGCATGATAGAGAATCCAACAGTCAAGTCTCATCAACCGAGAAATCAAAATTCAATGTTTCAATGAAAAAAACTAGTTCCATTCCTGCTCATTCTCTTCAGAATATTGTTGAAATGCAAGTCCAAGCTTCTAGAGCATCCTCCACTGCACATATAATTCATTTAAAATATTGTAAAATTACCTCTATATTGATTTGTACCTTTAAAAATTGGTGCTTAGCTATTCATTGATCAATTTATAATCTCATCGAAAATAGGGCTATTTTTTATTTAACTAATTGAATAAGTATAGATATTTTTATTTTTATTAACTTCTTTTTTCACTTTTTTGTAGGGTATTTGTGATTCTCATTCTCCCGCAGTAAAGAAGAGAGTGTCGTCTCTAAACAAACTTCAGGTGGGTTTAAATATTGATTGAACTATTTATTCATTTGTTTTGTTTATTGCATGTTATGGATTAAAAAATTATTGTAGAGTGCTTTCATGTTATTTTCTTTTGATTGTTACATTTATATTTAGACTCCAATCCTTTTTCCGAAGTGACATGTGGGGGCATGTGCATTCATCAATGACAGGATTTGTTATGTGTTGAGGGGCTTGTTCCTCAATGAGGCCATTTTGAAGTGTCCCAAGTTGGACATTAGACTGACCATTGACAAGGCTTTTCAAGCTGCATGTCATACCTAAAAACATCTTCTAGAACTAACATACTTCTTTTCCCTCTCCAATTTAATATGATGCAGACTAGAAACACAATTCTTCTCCCTACAACGGGACTGACATTAACTACGCCTCACTTATAGAGGGAAGAAGAGTTTAAATGTCTTCAATGTGTTCTTAATGTTTTACATTGCAGCAATCGCAAAACCACCTAAAATAGTGATAGCCGAAATGATCGAGAGATCACCTCCCACTGATGCCAACATCTCCAATTTTTCTCTCAAAAATCCAACGATTGGAGATCATTCACGAGGCTTCGATCGATTTATGATTCTAACAAATATGCAAGTTAAATATGAACCATCCCACAAATTGAGGAGAATGGGAATTTCAATTGAGGCATCCGTAATTGGACAAAAATACAAGAAACGTGCAAAGAAAATTGCACAAGCAAAAAGTAAGAAATTTGATTTCAAAAAATAGCTTGTAGTGGTTAGTTTATAAGTGTTTGTCTATAAGTGTTTCGAATCAATCGTAACTCGTTCCAAATAATTCCATGTATGTATTGTGGCGGTATATATCCAACAAAGAATTAAAATTATCAAACACATGTTCATTTTTTGTTATCCAACAATTATGCATTCCTAATTTCTTTATCATTGTGTCTTCATACAAAAACCTATAGTTTTCTCACTTCAAGTGTACATATTGTTCTTATTGTTTTCCATTCTATTTGCTTAACATAATAATCAGATTTCATTTCAAACAAATGCTTGTATATATTGTGGCGGAACATATGGAACACAAAATCTAACTTTTCAACAAACATGTTTAATTTTTCCTTTATACAATTGCAATCTAATTTATGTAAACCAACAACAACACATCTTTTATGTGTTCTTCATTATATCTTTCCTTTATACAATTTCTCACTTCTTTATGTAAACCAACAACAATCATTTTTAATGTGTTCCTCATTATATCCGCACAAAAATACATATAGTTTTAAAATGCCGAGAAAGAATCATGCATTTTTAGTTATTTTCATGCAAAGCTTTGTACATTATATCACTTTTTGCATATTGAATGGTTAAAGGGTCGACCTCATGTTTGCGCTTTTAGAAAATATACATGAAAAAGGAAGAAAACTTTAAAGGTTCTCATTGCTTACAAATGCATGCTTTCCAGAACACATCCTTCATTTCATCTTTGACTACACTACAAGTTTACATTTTCCACCATACATTTGCAGAACTTCGACTATCTCGAGCATCTTTTAGTTGCCATGGAAATAAATTTGACACACGAAGGCATTTCTCAATTGATTGAGGGTGGTTCCATTGTTGACCCCACATTTCATATATTGCACTTGTCCTCCCTAAGGTCCATTCTCAACCTAGGCCCAACATCGTGTTGACCTTTCAAATGGGAAACATGTTCAGACAACACTTCTACCCTCCAAATTTGCAAGCCGTGTAACCGAGAAATCATTACAAGAAGGCTCCATTGTGTGCTTACACAAATCCCGCATTAGAATAATCAAAAGTGAACTGTAAGATTCATCTCCTTCTCGATTACCAATGTATATAAACTCCCTATATTAATTATAATTTCTTTATGTTTGTTTTTTTCATCCGTTGCTCAATTCTAATTCTATCATGATTTTCTTTTCCACTACAGGATTGTTCTTATCATTGAAATGGATGTTCTTGTCAAAAAACATTTGATAATCGGTGCTCCAACCCAACTACCAAAAAATGCTCTCCAAGACAAATCGGTTGCCTCAAAGCAGATGTAAGTGCCAATCTGGTTAACACTAAAATAAGTGGATTGAATACATCTATGCGCATGTGGTCCATAGAGGGTCGTGCCCTAGAAAAAACAAGTCTTCACGAATATCACAATGCAAGGGGAGATGGTTTTGTGTCTGGGTTTGATTTTGTGGATCAGGAAGGAGGGGAAATCCACATCACTTGTTTCAATGAGGCTGCGAAAGCATTCTATGAGAAGATTGAAATTGGGAAGCTATATACAATTTCCAATGGGAGGATTGCGAGGATTGCTGATGGAAAGCTATGTTACAACCATTTGAACAATGCTTCGGAGATTTTCCTGCAACCTTCCTCAACCATATCAAACAAACACAACTACAAAAATAAAAACTATCCCTATAACAAAAATAACATATACCGTTTTTCGTTTGCAAAATGCCTCAAAGAAATGTGGTCTCGTGGAATGCTATGATTGTAAGATATACACAAAATAAATCTAACAATGATGCTCTCAAACTCGTTGAGATAATAAAGAAATTTGGAATGTACCCATAACCATTTCAGATTTGTTTATATATAATTACATATTCTGTCGCATTTTAGTTTTATGGAGAGATAATATGTTAAAGAACTTAGTCATTCTTTCAATCTACTTTGAAAACAACATTTCACATTCACTACATTCTTGAGAATGAGTATTAGTCAACTTACATGTCTCACTTGCATTTGTATTCATTTATTACACAATTAACTGTTATCTAACATCCCTTTTAATGTATTTCGCAACATTTGATCTGGCTTTAATACAAAATCAATATTGTCAATCACACCCCTTATCAACATCAACTACAAAAGTAATAATTGTCTTTCTAAATCTAATAACATATACCATTTGGCATTCACATTGCATTGTACACATGCGATTGCTAGTAGTAGACCCTCTTAAAGAACACAACAGCCAAGCAAACACACCATTAGGGAAATGTTTTTCGAAGGAAAGTTGGACCGAGTTTTTGGGGATGATCATGTTTAAAAGTATTGAATCAGCTAGGGAAACCAGTTAGTGGCACTACTGCTATTTGTCATAAATTTATTTGCCTTAAGCAAGTGGAGTATCGAGTCCTCATTTAGTTCGCTGGTAGATTCTGTCGTTATGTTTTACCTCACTCAATCCGTTAGTGCAGCAGGGATTGGTTACATTTGGTGCTGCTTTTATTTAACTGCATCCTCTAACTGCTTTCATTGATGGTTCTGGTGCGATTGGAGGAGGTGGGCAGGCCTCAAATTCTTCAGTTTCATGTGAAGTAGGGTTACTAAGAAACCCAGGTATATTTTGTTTTTATTTATATTTCAAACGGTGTGAGAAGCGAATCGTTGTTTTTCCCCGAACAATTGGGTTTTTGATAGCATCGTGTGGGCGGGCAATCAGGAATATTGGCGTGGGTTTTATCTTTATACGAAGTTGGTGTTCTGATTTTAGTTAACATCTGGTTTGGTTTCTTAATTGTGCAGTTGGGTTTCTGTTTTTTATGTATATTTGTTTTTCTAGGTGTTGAAAATTGGTAACCATTAAAAATGGAAGGCGAGCCTGGTTCGTCTTCTCAGCAAGGAACAATGAATATTCCTGCAACGGTTTCTTTACCCTCCTCAACAACCCCAACTCCATCCACAGCAGGAGTGTCATCTACAATTGGAGCCCCATCACCCACTGTGATATCTTCTCATCAAAACCCTCTGCAGAATTCAGTGCAACTTGGGGCAGCAGGGGCAGTTGGCGGTGTTCCTGTTGGAGGGCAACATCAACAACAACAACCACCTACTGTCTCCTCAGGGCAGCAAATGCATCAAAATTTTGTGTCCACATCACCCAATTTCCTTCCTGGCCAATCAAGGCCTGTAATGGCTGCAAACAGAAGCAGGCAGCACCCAACAACTTACTCACACTCGTCAGCATCAACTGCAATGCACCAGCAAAGAGGGGTTGGTCAAATGCAAGGTATGGGAAGTCAGCAAAGGCCTCAGAGCGTGGGAACACCCCCATACGCTTTTGGAATGCCGAGGGGAAGCATGATGGGACAAACACAAGGTACGGCAGCTTCTTCAATGATGCCTTCTGGACAGACGGACCAAACTCTCAATATGCAATCACCATATGCAGGTCACCAGGTAATTCATTATATTATTTCTTCCCTTTCTATTTTCACCTATATCCATTGTCACAAGCAAAGCGGATCAGAGCATGAGAAAAACATCATTCTATCGTTTCAATTCTGGAATGTATAATCGTTTTTACTTGTGCATTCGTTCTCTGTCTCAAAACGTCCTTATATTGTTATTCGCCTTTCTATTTTAACCAATACCCAAATGTCACAAGTAAAGCAGACTTGAGCATGAGAATAACATCATTACATCATTGTAATTCTGGAATTGCCTCCCGTTTCTTCCTAGGTGGGATTATACATTTATCTGTCGGCTGACCAGCCCTATATTAAGGAGTTCACAATTTATTGAAAAGCAAGAAAAAGCTATTTTCTAGAGATCATAGACCTTGTAAATTCTTGACCTGTTTGCCTTTCCCTGTACTGCTTGGGCACAGTAGTGTATTTCTGTATGATACAAGAAATGGTATCCTGGTATGCACATTCTAGAGACACGCACTGCTTATTTTCTCTGCAGTTAAGGACCTTTGTTCTCTAATAGATTCTCAATGCCAATCTTACTGAAATAGTCATGGCTGTTCCTGTTGAATTTTAGAATCCTAGATGCTAAGTTTCCAAATAAGCTAGTTTTGTATCCAATTTCTCTTCATGGCCTCTAATGTCTATTTTAAGGAAAGCGTTTAGCTTTTCCTTTTGTTTATATGAGAGAGTTTTGTGCAGCTATATTCTATGCTTGTAAAAATTGACGGTTTAAGGATTCCTGGTTTTAACAGGTAAAGCAGAAGTCAGGATCTGTCCAGGTTCCTCCATATCAGCTTCCAACATCTTCAGGGCAGACATTGCCAAGCACGCCATCAATGAGTACAGTGGGTTCTCATCCTCATGGCACTCAGATGAGACCAATAAGTGCTTTTAAGTCATGGCCAGCAAAGGCCTCTTCAAGGGATGTCGAGATCGCAGCCTCCATCTCAACATCAACCATTAACTCAACAGGTATTTCATGCCATTCTAAGTTGATTAAAAATGCAAAATCCTATTTCCTTTATATATATATATATATATACACACACACACATAGTACTAAAATCCTAGTTCCCTAAAAGCGGCAAATAGAAAACATTTCTCCTGCTTTCGGGAAAAATCCATTAGAACGTGTACAAACCATCATTGTCTCTTTGCGATTTTGGGTAAAATTCAGCAGAATGCCTGTTTGCACTCAGTCTTGGATTCAACAATATTTTATTCTTTTTTTCCTTCTCATGGGTTTTTAACATTTAGCTGATCTTTGTATGCGGTGTACCTTGTTTAATATACTTGGATGAGTTAGGCTTTACATTCATATGTTAAATGTGGATTATCTTTCTATATATGAAAATGGCAGCCAAATCCATGCACAATCAAATGCATTTGTGATTTTTTTAGTTGAAATTATTGGAAAAAGCACACCTACTTCTTTGCTGATTTTGATAATTTTTTCAATCATGGTCCTAATATCTAAATATCCCCCAGATTAGCTTTGGTTATGTTAATTATTTGAATCATGGTTCAACTTTGAACTATGTTTAAGGAGAACTTTTCTATGTTCTGCCATATTTCTAAGGCATTCATTTTGTTGCTTAAATAGCAAATATTCTAAAGTGTAAGATGGATTTTATCCATCAAATATATCCCCCAGATATAGCTTTGGTTATGTCATTTTTTTGAATTGTGGGCATTTTTGAACTTTATATCAGGAAAACTCATTACATGGAAATTGGAAAGAATTTGAACAATATATTGCTAAAATTGTCAGATGAGTTTTGTTTTCCTCAAATTTATACCCTCATATTATCCAAATTATATAGGTATTGTTTTTTTTTTTCCTTTTAGTTGTTTTACTTTTCTTTTCAGAGTGTGAATAATTCTTTTTCCATCGTAATACATCTTTTTTCTCTGTTTCCAACTGAAACCGAGTTCACACTTAACATCTATAAGATATTCCTCGGCGATTCTACATATCAAAATAGAGGTTATGTTTGCTGCAAAATCCCTTAGAAGGTTCGGCTTATCTAGTTGCCCAAAAAGGTCAATCAAGCTATTCATGAAGTCAGGGTAGATTTTAACTTCACTTTGTGTATGTGCGTGTGCACGTGTGTATGTGTAACTTTTGAGGATTTTTATCAGTGTGCTTGGACTGTCATGCCAATCGCCACAGATAACAGTAAGGACCTTGCTGTTGTAAAGCATCACTATATGCCACAATTTTGAGGCATGTTACATCTCAACACCTTGCAATTGTTCAGATATTAGTGAGCTCCTAGGTCTATTTGGTCCCTATGAGCAGTTCCTTTATTTGTTCAAACGGATGCCCAAATCAATTAAAATGTAATACAAAGTTTGCAGTGTGGACTAATAGAGTCCCGTATACGGGGTCATACATTTCATGTTAATCTTGTAGCTGTGTAAAGCAGTGCCTTGTTACTGATTACTTGCACTTAATTACACGGCATATTATTATTTATTGTTGGTGTACACTGTAATAACATATTAATGAATTCCTAGGTTGTTTTGTCTCCTTAATCAGTTACATTATATGGTTGATGCCCAAATCAAACAAAATGAAATACAATGCATGCAATGTGGGCTCTGCATGAGTCCTATGTATGACTATGAAGTCATAGTCATAGTTTCATAACCTTGTAACCAGTGACTTGTTAGTGATTACTTGTGCTATATTGCCGGGCTTGGTATTCTTTTACTGCCTAACTGGGATTTGGAAGAATGAGTTATGATGATCCTTTCACTTTGTAAGACTCCTAAAGAATTGATTGGAACTTAAAAGAAGATTGAAGGGTGTTTTTAATTTTTTTTTTGGCATAACATATTCTGCTTTGAATTAGCTTACAAATTTAGGCAATAGCCTTTTCCAAAAAATCATCAACATTACATGCCATCATAAGCAAAACTTCACTTTTGTTATATATCTGGTCAGATTGAATTCGAAGAAAGTTTAGCAAGAAAAGGCAAGCTATATAATCTGCTTTAGCTGAATTCCTGCCCAGGACACAAGGAATTTCATCATTCAGAAAGGAAAATTGTGCCAAATATAATCACAAAGCTTTACAATAACGTGTGCTTATAAGTACTTTAATAACAACTCTTGCAATTGCAAAATTCTACCTGTAAGAAGTAGCTACGCACAATCTCAAAGCTTTTGTTTCATTTGTAGCACATTTGTAAAGTTTAGCAAATAGGTTTAATTACCTTATGCAAAGTTCTAGTTCACAAAGATAAACATCAATAGATTTTTTTAAAGAAACATAGAAAGCTAAAGTCTTAACCTTAAAAGTTCTAGTGCCCCCTAATTGCACTTATCCTCTATTTATAAAGTTTCTATTAAGCTCCTCATGGAAAGTTAACAGCTTCATTGGCTCTAGAGTAGTTGTCAAGGGCACTAGATCCAGGAATATCTAGATTCTAGCCAATCTGACTCCCATGCTTGGTGTATCTTCAACATCTTAGTTCTCATGTTCTAGTGGTGGACTTTCCTGATCTCTTCGTACTCTGTCCTAACTGCCATATATACAAAACTTGCTGTGATCTATTTCTTGCAAGGTATTGCTTGCAAACTTACTTGTAAGCTGTCAACATCCTTTTCTTGTGACATAGCAGAGAGGCTTTTGGGATGTCTGGCATTGGTCATTAATTCAACATGTGCATCTGACTCTCATGCTTAACTTATGGAAAGTTAAGTGCTTCATTGACTCTAGAGTAGTTGTTAGGTGCACTATATCCAAGAATATCTAGCCAATCTGGTTCTCATGCTTGATGTAACTTTAACAACTTGGGTTTTATGTTCTATGGCTGGTCTTTCTTGATCTCTTTGTACTCTGTCCAAGTGTCATATATGCAAACCTTGCCATGATCTATTTCTTGTCAGTGAGTGCTCACAAACTTGTCAACATCCTTTTCTTGTGATATAGCAGATAGGTTTGGGGATGTCCGACAGTGGTCATTTATTCAATATGTGCATCCAATTCTCATGCTTGGTGCAACTTCAACAACTTAGTTCTTATGTGCTAGTGGTGGGTTTTCTTGATTTGTCCATACTTGTCGTAACTGCTGTATATGCATAATGCAAACCTTGCTGCACAGTGCAATCTATTTTTTTTCAGTGAGTGCTTGCAAACCAACCTGTCAACATCCTTTTCTTGTTCTATAGCAGAGAGACTTTGTGGATGCCCAGCAGAGCTCATTAATTCAACATGTACATCCCTAACATGCAGGCCCAACTTTGGTCGGTAAAGTATTGGCTTTGTTCTTTAAAGATCAGCAAAGTCTTTTTGTGACCCTCTACACACGCACGATATCATTTAATTTGTACCAAAATTGAGCCATGTTACTGTTATCCAAAATGAGCCCCCTACTTATTTTGGCTAACTTGCCTTCATTCTTCCCTTCCTTGTGCTTCAACTTCAATTTTCACACATTTCAAGTACTCAAGGGTTTCTGGAAATGGCTCCATCAGATAGGATTTTTCTTCCCCTTTCCAGAAAGGTAAAATTTTCCTTCTAACTCCTTGTACTTTTCAAGTTATGGCCCGGCGGAGTTTTTTGGGGAAAATTTCCCTTGACAGGCCTGCGGCCAATGAAATGATGCCATGTGGCGGTGGAGGCCGGGCCGGCGGAGGTAGGTTGGAAAATTCGCCAAGGAATTGGCGGAGGTGCAAAGGGAAAAATTGGCCCGTAGGCCGCGAAGGAGGATGAAGGAAATTTGCTTCATCCTCTTTATGTCATTGGAAAGCTGGTAAAATTCTCTACATGATGGAGGGTTCAATTTTGATTTTTGATGGAGATTTGCGGGAGAAAAATGAGAAAACATCTCTGGCACGCAAAAATACAGAAATGACATTCAACCACCAAATTTAATGAAGTATGGGTTGTTTTTGGATCTGCAGAGCAATGTACTTTGGCGTATGGGTTTGTCCATGAAGCCCATCACTTTGCAGGCGAGATTGAAAGGATTTGATTGGTGGTTGAACTCATAATCGTTTTTGCCCGCATTTTTGTTTTCTCTTCTTCTGCTTGGCCATTAAAAGCCAGATTTGGCTCATTTGTAAAGGGTTGGATGTTCTTGCTTTTGCAAGCTCTTCTTTCCCCTTAGCAGGTGGATTTGAAGGAGTTTCAGACCTCCCATGGAGATTGTAACACGTTTTTGCCTCTTTGCTATTGCAATGTATTGTATCAAATATGGGCATGATAATGTATGTTTTGTGATCAATTTTCAATCCTCTCATGTAGTTATTATTGTCTTCTGATCCTTCATTGCATTCTGGTAATTTGTGCATGTTTTGTTGCTGCAATCTTCATGATTTGTGTCTATTTTTGCAAAGCAAGGAGTTCAACACTCCTTTGGTGTATCACCTCTCTTTTGCTTAGTTTTGTTTCCATTTCCATGTTTCTCTCAACCCTGTCTCCTTGGTAGTTTTAGAGTAGGAATTTTGAACCAAAACCTCTGTAAAATTGCATGCATACACCTAAACAGAGGAGTAAGAACCAACTTCAATCTGGAGAGTTTTCTCACCTTGCAAGGCCCCACACCTTGGAGAAAACTCAATGTTGTGCATTCACACCAGATGAGTTTGCCTTAGAAAAGCAGATCTATAACTCATTTGGGGGTGCTGTGAATTTGCACTAACAGTTACTAGGCTTCTAATTTTTTGTTCTCGCCATACTTTCAAAGCAGCACTTATACTTTGGTATATCTTGTAGTCTCATCAATCTTTGACTTTGGCACTTGCAATTGTTTTGCTTATCAAAATCCTTGCACCTACAAATCTTTTTAAGGTTTTCTCATCTTCTAAAATTTATTTCAACAAGATATATATATATATATATCTTCCTTGGTTATTTTCTATCCTCATAGTTGCTGTACACATTTTTTCTCCTCATGCCCTGATCCTTCTGATATCTCTGGTGTCCCTCTGGTTCTGCTTGTGCATGTCTCCTTGACTAAGCCCATTTTGCCTAGTAACCTATTCCATGTCTAAATATATGTTGGGTGTGCTATGGCATCCCCTGGTTTCTCCCCATTTTAACTCCAATTTTACTACTATGATGTCCTGTAACTTGTAAGTCTGATATAATCTTGAAAGCAGTTAGAGGGTTTCCATCTTTGTACAATACAGGTTGTTAGATGGCTCCACGGCTACAATTTTTTTTTTTGATTGTGTGCTGGATAATTATAGATTTATGTGTCACCTTACTGGAATTTTGTGGCAGTCTGTTCTGTGGGAATTTAACCTAGAAACCCTTGTTACAAAAAGTAGCTTGTCCAGGTCATCACTAGAGCTCTGCTGGTCTCTTCTCTAACTTGACAGACAAATGTTACATGGCCTTCTGATATGTGCTTAACATGGTTTCATTTCTAGTTCGTGGAGCCATTACGTCTTTTCTAAAAGTTGAAGTATGGGCATGCCTCTGTATTGTCCAAGACTGATGTTTTCTTTTATTCATTTCCTGTTTAAAGATTTCCCCGTGTGTGCAATTATCCCAAGATAGGAATATGCTTTTTGATCTGTGCTTTTGACTTCATTAAGGTTATGTGAAAAATTTGGGGTGTGGCATCCCAACCCCTCAGAATAACACTGTCCTTAAGGCAACTCAAAGTAGGCAAGGATAGTGCTTTTTAATTTCTTACTTTCATTTCCAAGTCGGTTCATTATACTAATAATGCGTTTCATTGTACCATTAAACGTCTAGTGGGTTCATACCACATAGACCTGGAGATGCCCATGGAAGGATAATATACACGTTTCAGTGATGGGTACATGTCTGGAGATTGAAACACCTGCAGGTGATGTTTTCTGAGGAGACCTGCTGATGTGGATCCCAGGGAATATTTAAGGGACAATACTATAAAATTGTTAGAATCTAAATGTGTATTACGTGTGGGCAGAAGCAATATAAACTAGTTATTAAAAAATAAACATTCAAATGAAGATGCACAGGAAAGATAATATGGCTAGAACATAAAACTTTATTAATTTGTGCTTCTGTACTTGGCATTACTTTGAAGGAGGCATATGTCTGTTTATCTTCCACTAGCTATGTTTATGATTTTATATCTGATGTCTGATGATAACAATCTATCTAGATATGTATACATAATCATACAATGGCGCGAAGGCTAAATAACCGTCATGGAAGATGAAATGGTTGCTCTTCCATGCGGCCTTTCTCTTCTGATGGTTAGGTTGATCAGTGTCAGAATGTTCCTTTTGAATCTGGCCCCTTCAGGAATGAAGGTAGCAATGCCTTGACACTCAGAGGTACCACACGTTGTGAGTTAGCCTTAGTGGTTTGATTTGTAGGTGTCTGATACCTTAAAATGGCCAATGATGAAGACTACGTAAGGTTTGGTGTGCGCTTGCATGGCACCATGTCTGATATGCTCAGGTTGCTCTGCTCCATGGGAAACTTTGTGTGCGGCATTTGCTGGAGATGGATTGTTTATCTTTGAAATACCATGGACCTCTGGTGGTTCAGCAGTACCACCTGTAAAGCATGAGTTGGCATTGCTGTAGGCCATGAGTATGGGGCTTGGCAGTATCACTAAAGTGTATTTGGAACTTGATTGTTGGAACTTGGGAAATTCCATTTCAGGGACAATAACCACTAGTCAGGGCCGGTTGACAAACGGTAGAAAATGAACAACAATTATTACAAATTCTGATCAGGACTGAGAAACCTCTAAAAATGAGAACACGAGGGTGCAAGATTAATAACTGGTTGGACTTCAAGCAACTACTTGAGAATTAAAATCAAGAGAAATCAGAAGTGGCAGAATAACTTCATCATCAGAATATGGAACATGAGAATGAGATTCAAGGGATGAAGTAAGAACTGATGAATCAAGAAATGAACATAGGAGTCCTTCTCGTCTGTTGGGGTAAGAAGAAGAGCAGACTGTACGGAATCACCTGTGGGAAATCAATCTCAAAATCGGGACCTCCAAGCATGGAACTGACTCCATCATTAAGGAGTTAAGAAAATTAAACCACCTGGTTTTGATGGAAATGAGTTTGGGGTCCAATTGGAACCCTGTTGCAAGGGATGGAGAAGCAATTTAGTCTGCTTGAGTTCTCCAAACATGAAAGCATGTTAAATAATCTATGAATGATGGAGCATTTTTATGGTGGAACCATCTGAAAACGATGGGAAATCTGAAGATAGAGGACTCTGCTTGTGAACAAAATGAAAAGTGCTAAGGAACGGAGAAGTAGTTTAGTCTGCATGAGTTCTCCAAACATGAAAGCATGTTAAATAATCTATGATATGAATGATGGAGCATTTTTATGGTGGAACCATCTGAAAACCATGGGAAACCTGAAGCTAGAAGACTTGACGTGTGAACAAGATGAAAGGTGTTTTGTCTCAATACCTTGAGAAACAAGTCAATGAATTTCAGTCTGCTGCAAGGAAACATGAAAGTAGCTGCATATGAAGAAAAGTTTATGTCCCCAATTAAATATGTTTATTATAATGATAGACACGAAGATGGAAGGCCAACAAGTTCACCATATGACCGATGTCTCAGACAGGACAGTTGAGTGTTTTAGTTCCACAAACATAATATGTATTCATGCAAAAATTTAAGTGGATTGAAGAGAACTAAAGAAGACAAGATAACGTTTGGAATGAGTTTGAGAGTAAAGAAATCAAATCTGTTAGGAAAATGAATATAAGGGTCTGCTAAGTACGCAACCACGACATAATTATTCTGGAAGCGAAGTACAAAGGAAATAAAAAGCAAGGAATAAACATCAGAATAAGCAGAGCTAGAAGCAACTGAACAATAATAATAAGAATAATAAGGGCCCGCAGAATGGTAGACAGCAACAATGAAACAACCATAAGTCAGCCTTATGGTGGCCAATAGGAAACCAGGAGAATAGATATGAAAACCCCAAGCAGAGAGCTTTGTGGAGGATGATGTAGGTAAAAAGGCGTCCACTATCACAGAGACTGCCCTACATTTACATGTTAGCCCAGATGGGTGGATTTATGTTGCTTTGGATGATAGGAAATTAGATAAATCATCAAGCTACTCCCATTGGAGTCCAAGGCAATGTGCATGGCAAACCTGTCTCAGTTCTTATCAATTCTGGTGCCAAAAAACAGCTCCTATCACCTAGAATAATAGAAATTTATGCATTAGACCGTTCTAAGATGTTAGGAAGTTGGATCGCAGAGTATGGATCATGAACTAATCAGGTATTGAGGAATTTGCTTAGAAATTGAGTGGAACTTGGAAGGTTAAAAACAAAACATAACTTATACATCTCAACACTAGGTGCTTTTGACACAATTTTGGGATAAGCTGGTCATATTCTCAGAAGGCAAAACTGGATTACTGATGGGAGAGCCTAGAATGTAGGGATGATCAGGGTAACTGGGTGAAAATTCAAGGGGTTCATTGGCCAACTTCTTTCTGATTACCAGGAGATGGGTACAGCGAGACGGGGACAGGTACTGGTATGCCATTTTTCAGAAAAATAGGAGATGGGTACTCTGAGACAGCAAACCAACAATATATATAGAGAAAAAAAAATAAATTTGTGCTTTGACCATGGCACGTTAAAAAAGTAAAATGCATTAAAAATAAACTTTCAAACGTTAAACCTTTGAGTAAGTAAATTAGATGTCAACAGACGATAATACAATTAAATGTTTATTTAAATTTTAAAATTAAAAATTAAAAAAATCAAAACCTAAAACTTAAATGTTTAAATAATGAAAAATAAATACAATAAAATATGTAAATTATTAAATACAATTAACATTATAATTTTTAATTTATAACTTCAAATTTCAAAACTTTAAAAGTTCTATAAATTAAAAAATTAAAAAGTTCAAGCAATGTATAACTATATATTTCTATGTATAAAAATAAATTAATGAATAAAAATTATAACCAATGCGAAAATGCCGTAGCATTTGATTGGTAATGTATTCTTGCTGTTTAAATGCTACAGCATTTTTGACAGTGGAAAATGCCATAGGCACTTGAGCTGCAATATATAGATGTACCCTGAATTCAACGCATCAAACATATATTTCAATCTAAGCCCTGGTTTGAGTCTTGGCACATACTTGAGAAAGCCCTTATGAAGATTGAAACCCTTCTGCAGATCCAAATCTGGCATTTACAAATCGATTTCGGCATCCTGCAACTCTAGATCCAGAATCCTGCAACTTCAAATTTGTTAGTGTGATAGTAAAATCACAGCAGCTGCTATTTAATAACAGAAAACATCTTTTAGGGTTTTATAATTTTAAAATTTTCCCTGTTTTTATTGGGGACTTGATTAGAGTTTGATGAGATGGGAAGGAGATGTTGAATGTCTCCAGCAAATGTCTCCAGGCAGGGGACCGTTTTTGTACCCGTTTCCTGTCTTGGATACATGCTTGTGTCTCCGAGATGCGTTCCAGGGGTTAGGAGACAAATCCCTTTGCAACTATGTTGATTATAGCTTTGCAATTAGATGACGTCTGAGAAAAGGGCACAGGCTGTATGCAATTTAAGTGGAAGAGTATAACGATGAGAAGGAACTAAACATTGACTTCTATCCTATTTGTAGAGGACTTGCTGATGTTTTCTTGGAAGCGTTGTTGAGACTCTTACTAAAATAATGTCTCCACAGACTTAGTATTGGGAGCAGAACTAGTATCAAGGGCATTTTTATGGTAAGAAACAAGTAACAAAGTATTGGATCAGGACCACATACTTGCATCCAAGGGGTGTAAGAGAAGCAGCAAATCAGGAAGACCTCCTCAAACAAGTTATGACAAATGGAGCATGTATAGAGACCAAGAAGATGGTAAAAAGAGTCCAACTGACATAGAAGATTAAGAAAGGTAACACTAGGGCACCTCACTAAAAGGATGGAGATCACCATTATCAGCCAAAAGGAGGAGCAAATAACAGCAAAGGGTACTGCTCAAGCCCGGGTGGCAAAAGGGAAGTTCCCACTTTAACAAGGAAGGAATACTAAGCAGGGAAGTGCTCCAGTGTAAGTGAGAGTTCCTAAGAGGGATGGGATACACCAACAATAGGAACCAGTCCAAGAGAGGCTCTCCACCAAGAAATGGGGCGCTCTGAAAAATGGTGGGATTCAAAACAGATGAACAAGGGGCAAACAATCCCCAGGCAAAATCACTTCTAAAGGGAGAAACAAAAATACTCACTTCAAAACGCTAAAAGGAAGGAAAATTGGAACATGTAATATCAACTAAGCTCTTGAAGGGACCAAGAGCCTCTCCACTGGGGAGGCATGATCCCTGTGGATCATTATCAAGTTCTGAGATCATCTTACTCCAATGTTGAGGAGGAGAAACAAGAGGCTATTGTAATGCATAGTTGATTAGCACGGTAGAATACGGGGTGGCAGCACATCAACTTTAACTTCACCATAGAACATTTAATTTTTTAAATGATGCGAATCGTCATGGGGATGTTTCTAACACTCTGATACATCTTGTCACCAGTTTCCAGATCAGAATTCCACTGATTGACCCTCCAAACAAGCAGTAAACAGTCCTGATCAACAGGCAGTACTTTTGGAATACTGTTTTCATAAAGTATCGAAAATGAGTGATTGTGGGAATAATGTTTTCATAAAATATCGAAAATGAGTGATTCAAAGTTGAGATGAAACAGTAATAACATGTAGCTAATTGAAAAATCAGGCACACTGTTTTTTCCAAAAGTTCTTTTCCTAATGTAATCGACTAAAAATATTGCGTCTCTAACAACTAAATAGTAACATGGTCTGAAAAGTAAAGTGAAAGGTCTGCCAAAGTTTGGAACTTCAAAAGGTTCTAAGTCTTCCTGTGATGATTGGGAAATTTCATTTTGATAAGCTTCTTGCCTGTATCTTTAAATTCTTCAATCCATCTCTTCTGATATTCTATTCAAAATTATGGCAACTTATTCTTTGTATTTGGCAGCTTCCTTATACTGGATCTAATCCTTCCCTCTATTATCTATCGTCAGTTACTCCTTGTTCATTGTGCATGCATTTTTCTGTAGCATGGACTGTAGCTCCACAATGAACTTGTTCACATGGTTCTACTTGCCGTTATGCTGCTTGCTACTGCACTTGCAACCTATTCCACATCTTGTCTCTCATGCTAACCGAATATGGTACCAGCTGTGCTCATTGTTCAACTTTTGGATTGTTGCAAGTTTTAGAGTCTCTTCTCCATCCTCCTCTTCCACATGGGTTGGGGTTTTACTGCTTTGGGTTCACCCCTTGTTATGCTGATAGGTGTTCTAAAATGGCAGCCGGGATTGGTAGTGGTGGACTGTAATATCTGTGAGTTGTTCACATTAATTTTAACCTTAAAATATGAAGTCCATTTGACCGTTAGGGGCAATTTCAACCTTAATTTTTCTGTCCATATGTCCGTCTCTTGGAAGTTTTTTTCTTTTTGCTTTGAGAAGCCAATCAAAAAATTGTAATATCTTAGACATATGGTGGAGTTTGGAGCCCATTTTGTTTATCCTGAAAATATTATCTGAGGTTGACATAGTGGTGCAGCTAGATTGATGCCATTTGTCACCAGTCTGTGGGAAATTCATGGAGAAGGTAATAGAGTTTTTAATCAGTTTGGTATGTAAAAATACAAGATAAGTGTCTTGAGTTTGAATCTCTCTCTTAAGGTAGATGTATTTAAGATTTTCTGTACTAGTTTATTTTTCAGCTAGTCTTTGACCCTAGGATATTTTTACCCTAGCACTTTCTATTGTAATTGGATGTATTCTTGAGTCCCATTGACCAACTTTTGGTCATTTGTGGACATTAATATAATTTCTATATCTTCCTCTTTCTATGTCATAATAACATAGTTAATAGACAACATGTACTTAGTTTTCAACTACCTAGGCTTCCTTATAGATCATACTAATTTATTTTGACCTTTTCTTTAGCACCGCAATGTGGCACTTCCCTTGCCGCGATGAATGCCTTCCTAACCTATCCTTTTGAGCCCAGACTGTAGTGTTTTATGTTTCCTTGGGAACTTGCTTCTTTTGGGGCAGTTCTTATTTGCCATATTGAATATTCATAGTTAAATCACTTAAGAGGATCTTGGGGTTTTGAGTTGTTTTAGCTAAGCATTAGAATTTAAGGATTTATTATTATTGTTCTTGATGTCGATGAAGAATGTGCTACAATGTCCTGAAGACTGAAGTTGTTCAGTGTTCATTTGGATCACATGGAAGGGATTCAAATTGCGATGTAACTCAATTGAGCTTCCTAGTTTCTTTGCATTTGGGATCCAGTGTTGCTGGTACTGTTTTTGAGTTTTATTTGATAAATTTCTAAGTAGATATTCGCTTTTTTTTTTGGCAAGAATTCAGTTTATAGGCAATTTTCAATAGCATCCTTACATGAATGAGATTCTACTTTCAAGGGCTTGATGACAAATTTGTGTCTTGTAAGTTTAGAACACAAACAAAAAGTCATAAGCGTAGCTTCAAAATTATAAGCTCTATATGTGACCTGATTCCCTGCCAGGCTTCTCCCATAGCTCACTATAAACCCTGAGTAAATTCAAAAGTCCCTCAAGGAGGTTAATGTCACAGTGCTTTTAATATGACTTAAAACATGCCTAAAATATCTCTATACAATGTTTAGAACTATGCCAGCCTATGATACATAGATAAATATAAGCCTTCTTCTTCTTTCTAACCAAGGGTTAATTCTTGTATGTTTTTATTAATTATTTTTGGTCTTGAGAGCACCTCCTTTCTGTGTCATAAGGCAAACGGTAACTCTTGGGTATAATGTGGTCCCTAGATATTACTTTTCTTGCTCAAATACATTGCTATGTTCTTGTGACGATGCTCTTAATTTGATCGAAGAGGATCTTCAAGGTGAATAAAAGATAAAAATAAATCAAAAGAATAAGATGAGAAAAAACAAAACAAGCTCACTAAATTCCAAAGGGGGACAGTTCAACTGCTGGCAGGGAAGGGCAAGAGGTGTCTGTTCAGTTCCAATGCCCAACTATCAAGGTGAAGGCATAAGGGCAAGTTTATGTGTGTGAGAAGGGAAGAAAAGTTTGGATTTGGAGCATCCCAGTCGCAGAAGTCAGTAAAGGAGTACTTGTACAGCATACAAAGAGTGTTAAGGGGTTCTTATTGAGTCCCAAACCCATATTGGGTCACATTCTTGTTGTATTCGCTATGTCCATAGCTATTAAAGTGATAAAATGACTCATATGTTTGCTCTCTGGTGATGTTTTGCAGCGAAGGGCTTTACGCTTTACACATTTAGTTTCTCTAATGCATGTATGTTGTTTCTCATGAGCTGTTCTGCTTTCAGAGTCTTTTTACACATTTTAGGCTGAGCATTATGCTGCTGCATTTGTTTATGTACACATTTATGCAAGTGTATGAATGTATGCAGATTAACAAGTTTTATTAGTAATCAGGACTGTTCTGAGCAAACGCTTGGGCAACCATGATCATAATGTCTAAAATAACTCGAGGAAATGTATTTAGTTTCCTAGTTTTCCTGAACTGGAAGAGTTCCTTGCTCAGGCCGGTCAGGGGCAAGCGCAGTCTTCGGGAATCACCCCTCGACTCCAGATTCTACAAGTCTGATAGCACACCCAGCAGTGGGACTTAGTCTATGTCACTCCTCCCCGCGAAAGATACCGAGCAACACAAACCATCTGTTGTTTACAGCTAGCGATACCGACCCCGCCCTAAAAGGGTTAGAGTCTCTAGGGAATGCTCCTGGTGAAAACTGTTTGTCCTTCCACCCAGCCATAAGGAGGCCTCACGACAAACTCCCCTGTTCCTGAGAACAGGGGCCAAGTGGAAGAGAAACTCTTCCAGCAGCGCGTGGCAAGAAGGCTTTGCCCTACACAACTGTGCATCGGCTCGATGTGACTTTATGCCTAGGGTGGCTTATGACAGATAAAGTTAAGATCATTTTCTTCTTTCTAATGAAGGTGTCATTCTTTTATCTTTTCATTAGTTGTTTGTGCCTCCTTTTTGGGTCATAAGGTGCACATGAACACATAGGATGTGTGTAGTGTGTCCTGTGAATTGTACTTTTCTTTCTCAAATACATTTCTATGTTCTTGTTATGATCGTTCTGAGCATATTAAAACTTCAATGTCTGAATTATTTGCGACTCTAAGATAGATTTGGTACAAGTTGACATAACTACCAGTTACGTTATTTGATTCGTCTTTTTATCTAATTCTCTTTCACTCAATTCTAAATTGTGATTGTTTTTGGCAAGTGAAGTTAAACTGAAGTTAAGGAGTTCTGTTATTTTCCAGAAAATGCTTTCACCGAATTTCCAAAGAAACACATCGGGGGTCTATGGGTTCTAAATTGCCTAGCATGCCCCAAGGTGGACAAGCCAGTGGGGGTTCAAGTGCACTTTCAAATCAGCAGCAGTGGATGCCATCTCAAGGAAAGCAAATCCACCAATCCGGCTTGCCTTCTGTAGCTTCACCTTTTCAGTCGAGCCTTAAGCAGCAAAATATACAACAGAGGTCACATGGTCAACTTCCTTTGACACCGCAACAGCAACAGCCATTGCAGGAACATCAATCTCAACAATTTCAGCAGCAACGGATGTCACAGCCTTTACATGTTGCATCCCAGCAACATCAGATGTCTCGAGCAGGAGGAATACCAAGTCAAAACAATTCAATATCAGCAGGAATCCAAGCTGGTACATCTGCACCAGGAAATGTAGCTCCGGCTGGAAGTAATGACCGAGCAACTGAAACCAGTAATAAGATACTAGGGAAGAGAAGTATCCAAGAGTTAGTTGATCAGGTGTGCAGTCACTACGCTTCTATTTTAGTTCTGCACCAAAGGGCAGTAAAGTATGTCTTTTGGATTTCTTAAATAGTGATTTTGTTCAATGTTACATCAACATGTATGAGGCTTGAGTAGTGATAAGCGAAATTTACGTTTGACATGTATTTGCTCAGTAATAAATTTGTCTATTTATATATATAAAGTTAAACCAATATTTATCTTTCATTTATTTCCATTTTTTAGTGCTTGCATTATTTCAAATTTTCAATATGACTAATTTCTATCTAGGATTATAAAAGGAGCTGCCTCCTTGTAACTATAATCTAGGACAGAGGGAGGTTCTATTTCGAATCCATGAGCTTGTCTTTTAATGGATGCAGATTGATCCTCGTCAGAAGCTAGATGGTGAAGTCGAAGATATTCTCATAGAAATAGCAGAAGATTTTCTTGACAGGGTACAATCTCAACACTTTATTTGTCTATTTTTGCAACCTTTATACAGTGTTGTTTGGTATTCTTATAAAAAGTTTACAAAGCCGTGCTAGAATTGAACTAGTCTCTGTTTGTATTATTGACATTTTTGTACCATTCACTGCATACTGGGGAGTTCCTTCGATTTTCTTTGTGTGTATCTCACCTTTATTAACTTTTTTGTGTGCCATGCCTTCTGAAAATTCTTTCATGTTCTGGTACTTTCTTTTGTCTCCTAGGCTTTGTAAAAATTGTAAAAGTTACCTTTTAAAGTCAAACAAGCGTAATTTTGTGGAGCATGTATTTGTGCTTCTGATAAAATTTGCATATTTCCGTTTCTTTAACATGATCCACTGCACGTTTTGTTAATGAAGTTGTGACTCATTATAAAGCTCAATTTGAAAGCTAAACATATAGAGTGCCAATTGTCAATTATTTAGAATCTAGAAAATGAAAATAGCATCTAGCTCAAATCAATTAACCCACCAAAAGATATCCAGTTTGCAATATAGTCCAGAGGACAGCAAAAATGAGGAAACGTAGTTCTTAAAATGCAAAAGCGAGAAAATAAATCTCTAGAGAAGATAAAGTTTTCAATATGGTTAGGAGGCAGAATTGAGAAAATGAATCTCCTTAAATGCTTAAATGAATAAAGAAGCCTCTAGGGCATAGTTTTCAAACTAAAACTAGTATTATGATTTGCAGTTGTGTTTATATATCCAGTTTAGGGTTGACTCTTTACGTGCTTTGTCACCATCAACAAGGCCAACATGGAATATGGCAGCTGTCATTCGTAGTTTTCCAAGTGTGGCTTTATCCTGCCCTTATAGAACTGGCAGCTGTCTTGTCCCTTAAATTTTTCACACAATCAATACCCATTGGTCCAAACCCTATACTTCTATTGAGGCTATAAAGGTTTCATCAATTACCCCCACCAGGTGGCTCCAAACTACTTGCAACTATGTATCTTTTGCAGAGCCCCAGTATAATTTTTTCAATCTGCATCATTGCACTCTTTACATAGGTTCTTGCACTCTGATACTTTTGGCTCAAAGGAGGCTGCTACCGGGCCTCTTGTAATATTCAGGGGACTTCAATAAATGTAAGATGTCTGTTCTATATTTGTTACTTATTGGCCATCTCTGCTGAGTATTAGTTCATTAAAGAGAGTGCCAATCTACTGTGCACACATGCACTTAAGCACAAAGCTTTGCTGACATTTGACAAGATCTGTTTCTATTGCTCAAGCAGATAGCCACCAGTGCTTGCGCTTTGGCAAAACATCGGAAGTCAGAATCCTTGGAACCCAAGGATATAATGCTACCTTTAGGTAAGTTGCACAAGTTCCATGTTTTATGATACCTTAATGGGATTGGTTCTGACAGTTCCTCAATGCAGTCTGTGAAGTGAGTTACTCTACATATTTTATTCCAGAGCAATTGCTTCAGGCACAAGCATGCCTTTCTTCAATATGTGTAGTTTATCATATTTAATGCCTCAAGCTCTCTCCTTAAATTCTCATTGTAACAGTGAATACTTTCTGCAGAAAGACATTGGCATATAACACTTCCTGGCTTTGGTGGTGATGAGTATAGGACCTACAAGAGGCCAGTAAGATCTCTTTCAGATTGTATGCTGATAGTTATGGTTGAAAGATGAACATATTTTGGATACAAAGCTATGATTATGAAAATATAAATAGATCAGCTGCACATTTTTGCTATATATTGAAAATTGTCATTCTGTTCCCTTGAATTTTATCTATGCCCTCGTTTATCCTAAATGGGCTTCATGGCTATTTCATTTGAGGGAATTGGTAGTGTCATAGAAAGCATTGGTCTACTTATTGAAGGCCCCAGTGCTATGCAGGACTCTTCTCGTTCTTTACCAGGGAATAAAAATATTTCTCTCTGATCACGTGCCTTTTATTGATTGGTTGGGGGTCTTGCGTGCAGTCTGTGAACGAGAATCACAAGCAACGACTTGCTGTGGTATAACTCAATACAATTTCTTGCCCTTCACCCTTTGTATATTAGCACTTAGATTGTAAAATGCCTTGTAATCTTTATCTCCTCCATATATAGTCGGTTTCAAAGACTTCTGGAAGAAGTGAATTGTATGTATGTCATTTGTGTGCTGACACAAGCACGTGTCTTCAGATTAGGAAGTCACAGATGGCAACTGAAACAGGAAACACCAAAGGCTCTATGGGACAAGTAGCTGGAAATGCTAGTACTAAAGGTCCAGCAACAAAGGGAGCGCAAGAAGCACCTGCTACAGGGGAACATCCATGATTAGAGTTGGCTTTTGAGCAAAGGTAAGATTCATATATATATATCAATTCTGTTAAGCTATATTACAATTAGGATTTGTTCGGTTAGGCTACATTGCAATTTGGATTTTTTCTAATGGCAATGTTATGGAATTTGTCAAGCAGAACTGTACAGGTTTCGTCAAGGTATTGTCGGTCAACTGTTGTTTTTGTTGTACAGTGTCACCGGATATGAACCCTACGAAGATGCAAAATTGTACTAAACAGGCAGAATACAAGTCCTAATAATGATATCCAATGGCAACATGTCCCTGGATTTGAACCCCATGAAGACAAAAACTGTACTAAACAGGCAGACTACAGGTCTCAATAATGACATTCAGTGGCAATGTGTCTTGAATTTCTTTGGAGCATGGATGTTAACACCTTTTTCTGGCAGCACTAAACCTCTTTTGTAAAAGTACACGATTCATTTTATTCTTGAAAAAGATTTTGTAGATGCACTTTGAATTAGAGACGATATCTGAACAAATGTTCTGACATGTTATTTTCTAGATTCACGAGATAGGCAATTTTTACTAAACATGGGGCAGAATCCTTGCACTGCCAAGGAACAGGTAATAAAATTGAACTTCCAATATTTTAATTTGTTCCGATTTTACGAAGATATGATTAGGATGGGTCTAGAAGTTAGATCTAAAATATTGGAAAAGTATATAAAGAAGGGATGATGCTCTGAGAGGCATGATTTAAATTTTTGAGACACTGTGCTCGTGTCTATACACATTGTGCACACCAACACACACATCAAAGTTCAACGAGGTGGGGGTATTTATTTTATTCTAAGAAAATGACTACATATATTAAATATGTGTAGATTTAGAGGAAAAAAATATACAACTTAATATAGGCTATGAAAAAATTAATAATTTTTAAAAATAATTCTATCAATATTTATGTGTGATATCACATCATGTCTAGGGTGAGTATCAAATATAGTAAGGGTACCAAGGTGTGTCTTGGGGCATGTATAATATGCATATATGACCGACTTTGTTTTATCTCCTTGAAGATATTTTCTTCACAATTCCCACAATCCCCACATAGGGGTTTGGAAGTTAGATCCATATTATTGGAAAATAAATTACTTTTTGGTTGGAAGTTACATTCAATGTGTTGTGTGAATGTGTTTTTCTAGATGATTGTTGTGAAAATTTTCCCCCTTCAATAAAAACTAGGCCGATTGGAGTAACTTGTGAATTTTAAAAATGATCGTCGAGCTTTGGAGGATGAAGTCATCAACTTAAGATAAATTTGCCCAAAGGACTTTGTCTATCATGGTTGACTTCATCATAGTGAAATGAGATTTGCAATATGTTAGTTGGAGATGGTGGCTAGATGTTTGTAGGCTTTTATTTGGTCAATGATAGATGACAAGTGTGACCCAGTGGTCGAGAGTGCTAATTGAGCAAGATATGTGCAAAAATTAGTCATTTAATTGCACAATAATAATGGGTTTTAGATAGATGTTTAAAATTAATTGTCAAATGCCACATGCCTAGACTTAGGTCTCTACACCATCTAACATTATTAGACCCTCTTTCAAATTTTCATAGACAAAACAATTATAAAGAAAATTTCATGTACGTATAACATTATTTTTGTTGGTTTAAATGTCAAAATTTTAGTATTAATAGAAGTCGAGCATTGAAGTGTCTATTCTCTATATCAAATGCGTCTGTGTATGCATCCTATTCATTTACTGCCAAAATAATTGGATTCTTTTTCAACTTTTATGTTGAAAATAATGTTCAACACAATTTAACAATTTAAACGCGTGACATGTGCTTTATTAGTGCACTCACCTAATAATCCTACTACAACACTAGTTAAGCAACAAATGCATTTCATTTACCTTTATTAAATAATTGCATTTTTTTGACCAACATGTGTTGTATGCATGCATGCATCCATGTACGACGGTGCATTTTGTATATATTCTACCCCGCACCTTCAAGTTCATCTTAACAAATTAAGTAATTGCCAAACTCTATCTATGCTTTGAAGCCTCCAACAATGGAAGTCGGATTAAATGTGAGTTTTGTTTTATAAATGTTAGATACATTATATGGTTAATAACTCAAATTATCTCTTAGTTATTTTATATAGTTATTGATTATTTGGAGACATCAAATCCCTTCTATAGCATTTAAGAGATAAGCTTCCCTATAAATTGAATATAAAAAGCATCGTTGTGAGCATAAAGGAGATTCAAATTTTATCGTATGATCAAAATATTATAATTTTTCAATTGACTTCATTATATAGAAAGAAAACTTCAAATGTCAACGGCCAATCAAATTTATGGTTGACTTTTTCTTGTAATGGTCAAATAGGTGTCAAATTTAACATTGGACAAAATAATTAACAACTCACTACATTACACTCCATCTCGCTGCCATCAAATTTAACATCGAATAAAAAACTAAAAACTCACTACATTACACTCCACCCCGTTGCCATTATAGAAGTTCTATCCTTGTAATAAAGTATTTCATTATGTTTGTCTCCAAATGCTATGGAATAGATTTGAAGCCTCCAAATAATCACTATATAAAATAAGTAAGAGATAATTTGAATTATTAGCCATATAATGGATCTAAGACTTGTAAAACTAAATTCACATTTAACCTGACTTCCAATGTTAGACTTCAAAGCCTAGGTGGAGTTTGGAAATTACTTAATTTGTTAGGGTAAATTTGAAGGTGCAAGATAGAGTCTATACAAAATACACCACAATAAGTGGATGGATGCATGCATGCAATACATGATGCTCAATTTTTTTCAAAAAAGAGTATTTTTAATTAAGGTCAATGAAATGCATTTGTTGCTTAAGCTGGTGTTGTAGTAGGATTATTAAGTGGGTGCACTAATGAAACACATCCAGTTTAAATTACAATATATTTTAATTTGTGTGTTGAACATTGTTTTTGAATACACCGTTGAAAAAGAATCCAAGTATTTTGGCAAGAAATGAATGGGATGCATGCACATGGGTGCATTTCGTATAGAGAATAACCACTTCAAATGCTTGACTTGTATTGCTACTCACTAAGATGTTTGATCTTCAATTAAGTAAACTCTATAAACCAATAAAAAGAGTGTTAAAAGTATATAAAATGTTCTCTATAATTGTTTTACCCATGAAAATTTGAAAGAGGATCTAATAATGTTTGATTGTGTAGATACCTAAATCTAGACCTATGGAATTTGACAATTAATACTTGCATTTATCTCAGCCCATTATCATTATGCACTTAAATGACTAATTCCTACACGGATCTTGCTCAACTAGCACTCCCAACCACTAGTTTCACTTGTTATCCATCATTGACCAGTCAAAAGCCTACTTTTAGAATATAGAACACATCTTTGGACTTCTCGGCTGCCATCTCCAAGCTGCTATGATGAAGTCGGTCATGATAGAAAACGTCATTATAAGGAAATTACTTAGATAAATTAGAAGAATAATGACAAAATAACACAAAAGAACACCAAAATAGAGAGATAATATGATAATATGCGAGTATAAATTGACTTAGCCACTTTGAGGAGGCAACCTCCACACCTTACAATAAGATTCAAATGCTCAACTACTAGTTACTACCTCATATATATGCCATACTTATTCTATGTAAACCACATAGGTGACCTACTATGTATACCAAAACAATAAATGAGATATGACTTGTTAAGAGATTATGTTAACCATAGGTGACTATACATATCTTGATAATGTTGACAATTTTTGGATGTTGCTTTGAACAAGCGTAGTCCTCTATGTTGATGATCTATGGATGCGGGTACAAGACACCTTCCTCCAATGTTGCAACTTCATTTTCATGATTCTTCCAATTGATGATAAAATGACAAGAGCATTCAAGTATATGTACCTAATGTGATTTCCCATGGGAAATGACATCGGCCATGAGAAAAACCAAACCCAAATAAATCACCCATGGGTGATTCCATCAACTTTGGGGAAAACCTAAGGTTAAAGGGTTCAAAACAATGGGAAGTGGAAGAAAAAGAAATAATGAAGGAATGGAAAATGTCCATGTTGACCAAAAGTAGTGAAAAGACCAAGAATGAATGTAATAAAGTGAACATAATGAGACAATATGTGAATAAAAGAGAAAACAAAGTGAGGATAATATAAATATGGTATAAAGGAAAATATAAAGATGTCTCTCAAATGTTGTGGTCTAGCCCATGTGACCGAGTCAAATCGAACCCAAATCCCCACGGGGCCCTTGAGGCACCTTCTCAAAAAGATAATTCATTAGCAACACCTACACAATACGAAATGTTAGTAAGCATAAAAATAAGGTGTATACACCATCCATGTCAAAAATCTCTTTCTAGATACTAGCATAGAAGAAAGGAAGAATTTAAAAGAATATTTTCCTTATCAACTTGTACAATCACATCAATTTGACAGGATAAATTTAATCACTTGGCCTCCTCTCGCATGGTTGATGGAAATTGAAGTAATAAAAGGGCCATTCGATGCAAAGTTTTCCTTACATGGCCCCTAATGTTAAGTTAGTTTAACTAAATTTGATTACAAGTACATGATAAAATTTGACCTCCAAGACCACACTCCATAATTTAAATACAAACTGATTTTGATGTTTTTATCTTCTCTCTCATGGGAACAAGTACTAGGGACCTTTTCTTGTTGACTAAAGAATATGAGTTTGTCCATGGATTTTGGCCCGTGTTATTTCCTACCAATTCATGGTTTGTTTGTCGGACAAAAAATAAGTGATCAAGGAAGAGGAATGCATCTCATCTGTTATTTTGAGGATTTAAAAGTAGAATTTATTTCAAAGAGTGCTTCATCTCTCGATGAAATCAAGAAGATGCCCCTACTTTGGTTAGTGGATTAGCTTTACAATATCATATTTTTGTTCTAATCAATCATTTTCTATCATTTTTGATCTAATTTTGACTCTTCCATCTTCGCATACCATTGTGTTGTTCTTTAGTATACATATTTTACAATTTCAATGCATGGTGGTTGACAAGTATATTGAAAGTTTAAATATATCAATTATTTTAATTTATTTTTTTGGTTTTAAGTATATTTACATTGTTAAAAGGAAATGCCATGTCCATGTTTCTAAAAATCATTGAATGTAAACCGGTGATCAAATTTGAAAGGATCCCTATATTTTAATTTGAAGGGTTAGGTTAAGCTTGACCCTTCGTAAGTGACAGATTAAACAATACATTGCCCTTCAATTGAAAAAGAAAATCTTAATTACCTTTCAATATATATTTGATTATTTTATATAAAATAAATATGAAAAGGGTAAAATTATTAAATATTGAAAAATTAACTAAAAATCTTGAAAGGTAGTTAAATTAAATAATCAAGATTCAAAAAAGTAATTACATATTCAACTTGCATCACTCAAAGGAAGAGGTCTACGAGATTTCATTCTTTTCGATTCCTCACATACCTCATTCCAATCTACTATATCCAACTTTTGAGGTGCAGAAAGAGATAAAAACATTAATGTGTCTAATGTATCCAAGCAAAATATAGACCTCTCAATAGTTTGAATGCAATTTAACTTAGAAAATCCTCTTTCACACATTGATGTACTTGTTAGAAGTGTGAGAACTATTTTCCATAGTTTCATTAAATTAGGGAATGAATCTTTCCACATTTCATCTTCACCACATTAATCTCATGCCTTGAACATAGTCTTCTTTGGATGTGCTTTATGTAGATTCACAACAAAACTTATATTTTACTTCTCATATATTTTCCAGTCTTAAATTTTTAGGGCTATAAATAAAATGTCCTTTGGCATTTAATGCCAAATTGTTGGTATAACAAATATAAGATTCCAAAAAGAAACAAACTCTTTGTTATTCATGAATAAGATTTGTTAGAAAATTTAGAGCGATCAAAAAAATTGTAATTTTCTAAAGCCTATTAAGGTTGTAATAATAATCACAAGATATTTATTACATACAAAACAAATGTAAAACATATGAATTTTTCAGACCTCAAAAAACTAAATGTGGTTTAATATTACATACATTAATCTATCTTGAATACAAGAGTAATTTAGAGCATGGAAGAGTCCTTAAATAATCTAGCTATCCATTGATTACACAATACGAAGTTGTTAACTTAGAGGCATAACAATTATGATTACTATCTTAACAACAATTTGAATACAAAATTAAGAGAAACAACTAATATTTAAGAACCTAATTTCCAAAATAAAATAAGGGCATTGAGAATAAAATCCCCAAATTGATTTAATGGCTAGAAAAAGTTTAAAAACTAATATTGCTCTTATGAAAATAGAAACACTCAACTAATTTCTTATTTAGTGGTGATTCATCTTCTCCCTAGATTTTGTGCATGATTTGTGTAAAGTGAAAGCATATTTTTTTAACATAAAAAATAGAAAGTAAGTATGAGTTATGCACTACTATAATTATTCATTTAATAGTTAATTTATTAAAATGAATTCAATATTTATAAAAATTAACATAACATTTAATATTTGTATGACAAGTGATTTTTTAGTTGGCCTTTCTAATGAAAAATGAACATAAGTGATCTCATTTTGGTATTAACATATAATTTTAAATTTTAAATTTCTTTTAAAGTTTACACACCTTTCTACGACAAGTTAAAATACATTTGAAGGACATTGACAACTTCAAATTTGATTTCTGAATTGTAAACATCATTAAAATGATTTTTTATCCTCGATATATTTGCCTAATTGATTGTCAAAAATTTAATATACTTTCCTTGTAATGTCTACATTTTTTTATGAAATTAATCATTTATGTTTCTTTCTTTCTATGTTTCCTTGCATATTTTAAAAATATAAACCAGAAATATTGCCCATGTTCTATTAGTTGCAGTAAAATCAGTTTGTGTTTAATTGCAAGTGTTTTGCTGAAAATGCACCATGTGTTGCATTGTTTAGATGATTAATAGTTACCTCTTTTCTAGATGAAAGATTTCTTCATTGTGCCTTGATAGTATAAATGATTTTTATGTCTGAAGTACCACTGAAGATCGAGTTAAACAAATAAATCTAACTACTTTTTTTAATATGGGTAATGCTTGCATTTCATTATTTTGAGAAGTTTATACACAAAACAAAAGATTAAATTTAAATTTGATTGTTATAAAAATTAATTCTCTACAAAAATCAAATACACAAATTGTAAAATCCTCCATTCATTACAATTGAATATGTGAAGTAGCATATTTCTTGATTACAAAATCTAGATACACTAAATTTAGAATCCTTCATTGATTGCATGTCTTGTTTTAATGACCTTCTTTGTTAAAATATTACTTGACACCATTCATGACCCCCACATGTTCATCCAAGATACATGCAATAAAAATTAAAATAATATCTTCCTCTGGACTAGGGGAAATGAGCCATTCTATACATACAAATAATGGATATAATAGAAACAAGCTTTATAGGTTATGTTACCAAGCCCAAAAATATGTACTCAATAAATTAAGGCATGAAAAAGTAAGTTGTTGTCCACATAACATCCAACTGTTATATAAGAAAAAACATGTAATACATCCACAACAATTTTCCCTTCATTAAGTCCTTTTAACACGACCCCCTCTTCACTTGTTGAACATGTTAACTATCACTTCTCCTTTCAATGCCTAAACAATAATACACACCTTCCTTGCATGCCATTGAACATACCTTACATCTCTCTACATGCATCATCATTTTACCATCTTTTGTGAGGAGGTATTTAAAAATCATATGTATGCACATGACTATGGGTACATGCATGTGAGTTATTTAGATATAGGGTAAAAAGAGGGTTTTGCCAAGGACCCTACCTTGTTACAAAAAGATCTAACATCTAGATATAACAATAGACATTACAAGGAAAAAAACAAGCTCTAAAACCAAACAGATGATGAAAACAACCCAAAACCAACCCAAGTGTGGAAAAAATCAACCAAAAATCAGTAAAACCAACAAAATTAATTTCGGTTGCTCACTTGGTTAGAAATCTGGATAAGATCCTTCAGATACTGATCTCTCTTCTCAACTTCCTTTTTCCTAGCTTCCTCATAGATGTTGTCTTTATTGCCATTGTTATTAAGCACTTTCAAGATAGAGCTTGAGATAGCAATTTGGATGATGAATCCATTTCCAAGCATGTTGCACTTGTTTTCCACTCCCTCCATCTTGAATTCCATCTCTTTCTTGTTCTAGATATCCTTGTCACCTTATTGGTATTGAGGTCTTTAACATTCCCCCGATAGGGTACATGCATGTGTGTTGTTGCCTTGTGATGTTGAAATATTTATAGTTGTTTCTTATATTGGATGAGATAAATCTCTAATGTTTAACTCTCTTCACTACTCACTTCTAGGTGTGGATGTTAGTGCCGAGGTTCTATATATATTCATGATTTCCTTTGGCTATAAAATTCCTAGAAAGTTGATGCACTTGATTGGGAAGAGCCCATTGTCATCAAATCTACCAAAATTTCATTTGAAAAATGTATCTTTTTTGAACACAAATTGATTTTGAGTAGTGTTTAAAACCACATAGTACAATTCTTAATGACCCGTTCTCATTAGATAAAAACTATATTCTTTGTATATTTCCTATTTTAGATTATGAAGAGTGTTGAATTAGGTCCAAAGGTACACCAAATGCATTTACCAACTATGTTTGAAGAAAATGGTTTCCTCTTTATAATATTATTATAACGCCCTAAAAGCTACAAGCTTCATCCCTATTAACCATTGATTATTTACATAGAAAACAATACACACCCCCGCAATGATAAAATTTTGAATGCATAATCAAGACATCCTTTATGTTCGGCATGTAACTCTGGAATGTCGACCAATTTTGTTGTGCCATGTAGTTTTGCAACACATAATAAAGTACATTGCCAAATTTGAACAAAAATTTGAAATCTATCACCAAATTCTCACTAAAATTGATTTCTAAAATTCAAATGAAACTACATCTAAAGCATGTGATATCATTATTGAGCATGATATAAGTGCCCAATAAAATTGTCAATTGTTATACAAACTATGCCTTGTAGTTTGTATCCGCTCCTTTGTTTCCTTGAATTCAGGTATAAATTTTTATGGAGGCCCTCCCAATTTGCATCTAAATCCTTGTAACACAATTTTTCTTGATGCATAACACATCCCGACCTCATGAATTGGAAATGTTTCTCCTTATAGAAGAATCCAAGTATTGGAATTATTGAACTAGTCGCACTAACTAGAAATGGAAAAAGGAACATCCCATCCATTTCTTGAGTCACACCATGCTACTATAGCATATCGCTTCCATATGAAGGTTTTTGCATATCGACATGCTAATGTATAAACCATTCAAAGGCATACATGTTAATACCGATGCCTCCACTATTGTGATTGTAACAAATTGGTAATCCATGCAGTGTAAACATCGACCTTGACATGTTGATTGTGATCCTCAAGGTTCCATCCCCCTTCTAATGATGAATCATTTGATGTTAAAAACCTTGAGTAAATAAGATTCAAAGATAACACATGGAAAATTTTATATCATATCCATCCTTTTGATGCATTGGAATAAAGTGATCTTGGCATGTTTGACCTTCATGAATTTGATATCTATCACAATTGGAATGTCTCTACATTCTTTACAACATTACAAGAAACAACCACACCATTCATAGACTTAAACCTAAATGTTCATCTAATTGATAATCATTCTTCCATCTTTGTCCCCCTCTTATTACTTTTCCTAACAAAAATTCATTGCATTCAAAATTTTTATGTCCCACTTGGAAAATCAAGCCACCTTACTACCTTTGAAACTGATAATTCAAGGTACAATAGGACTAGGAAAGCATACCTAATTACCAACTTTAGAGACACATTGGCTTTGCATGTAAGCAAAAATATATCACCCATTTTGGCTCTTGTTCCAACTAGTGATGTTACATTAAATATTAATGGTACCACGATGCATGTTTCCCTACACATCACCATTAAAGACATTAAACCTCTAGAAGGACACATACTTTCATATTTTCAAGAGTATTTAAAGCATATCCACTACATTCTAATTAAAGAACTGAGATTCATTAACCCTAAATTTCTATCTTGAATCAACAACTTCTCGCGCCAAGCATTTCCCCACCATAAGAACTCACTTTTGGCATTCATTTCATTATTCTAATTAGATACCTTGGTCAAATCCCCCAGTCATGGTTGTCCTTCTATACACTAGTTTAATTTAATTTGAATTAAATCTAAGTACTACTGAGCAATTGATATATAAATGGTAAAATACAACAAATGACATAAACAAACTAAGATATAAAATATGAAACCCTAAGCAAGAGATAGAGAAAGGATGACTTAGCTTATTTTTTGCGCAGTTTGGAACTAATCTAGGAAGGAAGAAGTTACAAACATGATGTCAACAATGTCGTAATTAATCTCTGTAATTTATGTAACTCACGAACAAGGCTATATAGGGGCACCCAGTTTAGGACAGGGGGTGCTTTGGTGCCGACAACTAGATCTTGGCACCTGTGAGTGTGTAAAAGCTATGTATATGGTTTATGTTGTGTCGCAATTGTTCCCAGTTGATCTCCGATAGTCACACTAGGATCACCTGCAGTGCACTGTAACTGCGAAAAGAAATGTTTAAGCGCACAAGCCCACAAACTACATCAAACCTAAAAAGGAAAATACTTGAATGGGGAGTTGGATTAACTCTGGAAGTCACCCCTGACAGGTGAAATTACAACTAAAGCGCTGCAATACATCTCATACTCCATGTAGTTGTTATGAGTTTGTGTAGAAATTGTGCCCTAGGATGCCCTTGTGCAAGTTGCACTTGATAATGTGTAGCTAGAATGTAGAAATGTATAGCATGTGTGGATGAAATAAAATAAACTTTCCCCTTCCTATGTAGTGTATGCAGAGTTGATGCAATGTTTTTCCTTTGAATGGATGCTAGATGGATTATTGAGTGCTTTAGTGCCTTTGGATGTAAGCTTAGATGGTAATAGTAATGCTTAGTGCTTTGGCCCTCGATTTTGAAAACATAACTATGTATTTATATGATTCCCTTGTTTAAATTTCATAATTGACAGTTGGAATGCCAATCCATACTTGTGAAAAAGATTCCCAAAAGATGAAAGAGACCTAAAAGGAGTGAGTAAGGTGAGAAAAGGGTCAGGGGTGCCCAAAGGGGATAGGGGAACGGCTTTGTGCGTTCATGTCTGGCAGAGGCACTGGTGTATCAAGCCATACAAGATAAATAAGTAAAATCTTGACTGGGCTTTGGGGTGTGTAAGACCAAATAGAAAACAATAAACAAAGAAAAGAGGCCAAAGATAGTCGTCAATTACTATTTTTCTTGCTTAGGAATCATATGAATGCTAGTAATCTTTTAGGACTTAGAAATGTACCCAAGTGTGTGATTTTGTGTCTATATTTTCTCCCACTTTATGTTGTTGAGGGAATACTTGATAACATTAAGTAGATAAGAGATGTGTACCTTGTGATCTGTAGAGCTTGGGGTAAATAGCATTATGAGTGGACAAGTGAAGCGTGGAATGATGCAAAGTGAAGCATGGAGACTAGGAAAGGAAAGTGACCCTAGGGGTGAAGCATATGCATTGTACCATGTGTAGACACTAAATCATGCACTTGGGTACATTTCTAGGTCCTAGTTGCATACCACTATTCATATGATTCCTTAGCGAGAAAACTAGCATTTGACATCTATCTTTGACATTTTGTCTGTTGGGATTGCCCTATCTATATCTATTACAAACCGTTGAACTAGATTTGGATTATGGTGATCGATGGTGATGACTAGTTCTATATATAGGGCAATATATAGTTTAAATGGCATTGACTTCCCCTCCATTCCATTAGGAGACTAATATGATTTCTTAAGATAGTACATATGTGATATGACCCTACCTACTATGTTGATGCATCCATCCGCCTATCCCTATCTATATATGGGATGGGTAGAGTGTTTCATGTCTTCTTTCTAGCCTTTTACACCTCACTTCCTACTCCATGTTTTACTATTTTGTCTTTTATTACTCTAGACATCAACGTCCATCCAAGATGCCGGTCTTGGCGCCCCTGTCCTCTTGGGCGCCATTATCTCTTTGTATCTTACTCGCCCCTTTTGGGGTTATTTTATCTTTTTGGCATCTTGTTTTCTTGGTGGTCGGCCGTTTAGTTGTCAATTAGAAAATTCAAATAAGGGAATCATATAAATACAAAACTATGTGACCATAATAAAGGACCAAGCTCTAAGCATCTATTACTATCACCTAAGATTGCATCCACATGCATTTTAAGAGCATCAAAACATCCATCTAGCTATCATTTAAGGGATTAGGGACTACATTATTCTACATACACTTCATAGGAGGGAAATTTCATTTTGACATCCACACATCTACTTACATTGCTACATCTAGCTATTTCTCGCAATTCAGTGCACCTTACACAAGAGCTACCTTGGGCATGATTCTTCACACACACACATAACTACATGAAGTTTGAGATGTAGTGCAGTGCTCGGTTGTAAGTTCACTTTTCGGAGTAAGCTTCTTTACCAGAGGTCGATCTGAATCCCCATTCGCATATTTTTATTTTTAAGATTTGATGTGTTTTGGGGTTTTGCAAGAGGTCTTCTATTTTGCGGAGTTCTGGCGAACTCGGTGATCTTCCAACAACCGACTGGTTTGTTGGTTGGAAAATTGGTCATTAGAGACAATCAACATTTTAGGGGACAAAAATCCCTCCTCTTTGATGGGGAGGTTCCCTTATTTAACCAAAACTTGAAACTGTTAAGTATTTACAAATATATAGGCTAACTAAATTTGAATGAGGATATTGGTGCATGTGAATGATTCATATTCTCAATACAGAAGACATAAAAACAATAGGGTTTTGAGGAAAAAAATAGCTTATATGGGTAAGAGGAATGAGTTAGGGATACAAAGTTCAGGATAACTCATCAATCAAGGATACAAGTACCCTCCTTGGTTGTGTAAGATCACCCACTAACTGTAAGGAGAGAAGGAAGAAACAACACTTTCAAATAAAGAGAATGCAGACTTATATTTTACTAATGCATGTAAAAGAACTTAAGAACATGTGAGTTAATATATATGAAAACCCATATAACATAAAATGCAGATAGACACAAAGTTCATCACATCTCACTTCATGGATTGAACAAAGTTTCAGATTTCACATATATCAAACTATCATATTCACAGATTAGGGAAAAGGAAATAGAAAGAACACAAATGAGAGGGAGAGAAGTCTTCTTCTGTATTGATCAAAAACTCTGTATATTACATTCAAAAGCACCAACATCCAACCCCTTTACAAGTGAGAAAGAATCCTTATATAGGCTGTGGGGAGGATGTAACTATCTTTCTAACTAATTATCTCTTATTTAAGTGCTAAACACTTAATTATTTAATTACGTAAGTTGGATTTATTTTACAATTTTATTTTCAAAATAATAAAGCCAATCTCAAAACATAACAATTAGATAGAACAATACTATGAACCGGAGAAGAGGGAACATTGGGAATAGGCACAGTTGGAACCTTTATCTTGAGTACTTGAACCTTGAATCTAGTCACAATATCAAAGATTTCCATGCACTTGGGGACTATAGTGTTTTCCATAACAACCAACCAACTTCCAAAGGAATATTCCATTTCTTTTGCAACACCTCCATTTTGTGAGAGTCCCTTAGTGGCTTCAACAACTACATTGTGCAACTCAGAGAGTTCTTCCATCTTATCTTTGTTGACTGATTCCTCTTTGAAAAGCTCATCCTTGATCAATGATTTGAATCTTGCTCCACGGTGGGTTTCTAGAGGTATTTAAAGGAGAGGGCCAAGAACACAAATAACTACCAAACTATAGCAAGAAAGGATGAAACCACTCACATTTAGTATGGAAAAGATGAATCCTCTACAACCTGCTCCAAGGAAACTTGAATTTTTGAATTTGGACAAGAATTAACCAAGTTATGGACAAAATATTTTTTAGGGCTTGGGAGAAAAGTGGATAGTGCATGAAAAAAATCAGTTTACAATGGTAAAAATGACCAAGTTTTAGCCATTTATAGCAAAGGAATTTGAGAATAGGGTTAATTTGCGTATGGACAGGTGTAATGCGGAGGTTGATATGGTCGAGAGAACCATTTAATCAATTCCTTTGATATGTGAATATGATGAGGATTGCAAAAACTCAAGGAACTCTATACTATGTGGAGAAAGTGGAAGTGCAGGGAACAAAGAACATAGGAGAAAGAGTTCCTTGTGTTCCAAAGATCTCCACAAAGTCCGTAGTGAAGTGGGCTCAATTAGCTGCAGAAAACACGCGTCTGCGGGGAACACATAAATGGAGGGAACGATTCCATCTGGGTGATCAATCCTTGAAAAGGCCATGAGGAAAAAAGCTTTTTGGGTAATAACGAAGAGCAAAGAAGCGAGGCTAGGGACGGAACACTTCCCGAGTTCCAATATTTTTGTAGTATCCGTAGTCAAAGGAATATAAGTGCAATGCGGTAAGGAATGTAAAGCGGAGAAAAATGCAATGCGGGAAACCAAGACTTGTAGAGAACAAAGTGCCGATAGGAACTCTTCCACCATGACTTATAAGAGCCACTTAACGCTAGTGGATAGAGCATTGCGGGTTAGTTGGGGAATCGGGAACATGAGGAACATAAGGCTGTTACTCTGTTCCACCAAAGTATACAATAGCCACAAAACCCCAAAATGACCCAAAATACACTATTTGGTGAACATTTTTTACATTCATTGAACTCCATAGAGGTAGATACATCCATGTAAAGGGTCACTTAGCGAAAAAAATCAAAATTTTTCAGAAATTTCACATTTTGGGTAGGTGACAACACATGCGATCAACAACGAACATCTCGTGACACCGCAAAAATCATTTTTCGAGGTTACGCACACTCATAGGCACCTACAAAAGGTATCTATTACCTAGGCACCCCTCGACCAGTTTAGGCACCCTAGTCACCGACATTTCCGATAGTTACGCATTTTTTTGGGCTCGGTTGCAATAGTCTATCCTCCCATTCCATCAGATTTTCAGCTTAGCACATCTTGAGGATTATTACAAAATCATTTAAGTCTCCATCTCTTATACTTAGGGTTTTAATTTCCATTTGCTTATTGCTTAGGTTAGATACGTATTCTATTGTATAACATTGCGTTGTGACTCTGTAATTAGGGTTTTACAAATTCAATATTTGTTAAATCCTTTGGTGAACCCATTTATTGAAGCCCACCTTCAAGAGATCAATGATAATCTTGCTAAACATCCCTAGGATCTAGATCTACTTTTATTCACTTTGCTCATGAGGAGACCACTAATCTTGCGGAGCTTGATGTTCCTACATCCATCACCGCTTCCATGCCTATTTCTACTCAACCCCTTGCTTCCATTCTTCCACCTACTTCTATTGTTACTGTTTCTATTCTTACTCCCACCAACCACTTCACTCCACCTCTGGTTTCTCACATGCAGAAAGTCTCTTCCGCTGGCACTCAAGACCTAGCCTCTCTTTATTAGGATCTTCAAGTTCATTCTTCTTCATGGGTTTCCATCTCTAGATTCCAATTTACTCTTCACACTCCTTTTGCACCTACCATTTCCACTTATGCACTTCCTCTCAATTTTTTCACCCCTAAGTTGCCCACCTTCAATGGCCATGGTGACCCTCAAGAGCATATTTGAGCATTTCATGTAGCATGTCTATATTATGTGGATGATCACACTTTACTCACAAAGATTTTTCTTAGAAGTCTTCAAGATTATACAATGCATTGGTTCTATGATCTACCTGTCCACTCGGTAACATATTTTACGCATTTAGCCAATGATTTTTTCTTTCTCATTTCTCTATTAATATTGACTCTAAGATATCATATGCTCAACTAACACAAATTAAACAAGGATCTAATGAGCATCTAGTGGATTATGTCTTGCGATATAAGAATAACTTAGCTAAGATGTCTAATGTACTTGTGGACTCTGAACTTCAAGATCTATTCATCCAAATTCTATTACCACCTCTGCAAGAGAGTTTTATCTTGAGACATCTCCATCATTTGATCATTTATGTCATACTCTTAAGCTACGTGAAAGTAAACTATTATCTATGGGAAAGATTAAGTATCATGAGCAGGATTCATCTTCTACTCACTTTCAAAGTAAATAAAATTTCAAGCCATCTACTAAACCTACTAAAGTTAAAAGCTACTATCAATGTTGTCTCTAATCCTAAAAATATTCAATGGAAACCACCTAAGCGTATGTTTACTAAATTTCCTTGTGCTCCACATATTTTATTACCGTAACTCGTTGAGAGAAATCTTATTACACTTCCTCCTCCACTCAATTAGACCCATCTCATCCTAAAGGTCACAATTACAATGAAAATTTTAGATGTGACTATCATCAATGCATTGGGAATTCTACAGATCGATGTTTTAAACTTCAACATCTTATTCAAGATCTATCGATAATAATGCAATTGAGCTTCTTGAGCCTATCGACATCTACGTCGGTCAATGAAAATCACAAGCTCAAGATCTTCAAAAATCCTCTTCCTAAGCATGACAAGAAAGTGGTTGAATCTTCAACCAATCATACATATCATGTAGTGCCTCCTCCTTCATCGAGGGCTCTTGATTTTCTAGTTTCTCACATTGATGCATCTCCACCATTCATTGCATTTCTATGATCACGACTATCATACTACATTCTCCTCTGACACATTACATATCAATGCTTCTATCGGGCCTCATGCTATCAATAATACAATGATTGATCCATCGATTCATATGTGTGTGTGCTCTATTGCACTTCTTGTTGTTATATGAATATCCACTATCACATATTTCATATCCAGTTCCTAAATCTTACGGTTATGTCAAGCTTCAGTCACAGTTGGTCCTCTTACCATGCTTGTGTCATTTCTTGTGGCACCTTCAATCAAAGGGTGTGACATGTCTCTTAGGTCTTCCTAGCTCCGTGCTACTCAAGCTATCATTTCCATGAATCACTTATGTCTAAAGTTCATTCACAACAAGAAAGTCATTACTATCAATGGTGTTCCACCATGCACACCATGGCCACAACCTCCTCTTGAGGTTTCCATTGCACTCACTAGAGCATCTAGGTCCCTGACCTCTCAAATCTAAAGTGCAATATGATCCTATCTCTCATGTTTTCACATGACCTACTTGTTATCATCGGTCTATTAGTCCATCACATCAATCTAGGTCCACCACTCGGGAGGCTCCTTCACATAGGTATACATCACCTCCTCGATTTCCTTCACATAGGTGTTCATCACCTCCATGCTCTACTTCACATAGGTGTTCATCACCTCTCCTCTCTCCTTCACATAGGTGTTCATCACCTCCATGTTCTCTTTCACATAGGTGTCCATCACCTCCTAGGTCTCATGCACATAGGTCTCATTCACCGATACATCATTTATCTCATTTATCTCATACATCACCAATCTTAGAGCATGGTCACATGCCTTTATCTCCACAAGCATCGGGTGGAGGACCTTTACACTTCACTTTTATCGATAACATATTCATCGGAAATACACTTGGGGCATCATTATGCTTACTATCCCCCTTCTAGCATTATCAGTGTCTCACATTTCTACTATTTCACTTCATACTTTCACATCTAGTCTTTTACACACATCTTACACATCTTGATACACTTGTATCATCATTACCCCGATGACACACTTGTGATGCTATGGTTCACACTTTATTGTTGAGGGCATACTACATTCATGAACCTCACATCATAACACATGACACATTTCACACTCGGCGCATTCACGAACACATATTTCTAGCATCACATTCATCACACACACTTCCCGATGACACACTCTAGTTCCACGGTTCATACTCAATTGTTGAGGGTCTAAATATGAAATGAACCTCACCACACTCACTCACTCTCTACGCTCTACACTTTTTCGATCATATCTTTCTAGTACACAATTCAAACCATTTCCCGATGACACACTCTTGTTCTATGGTTCATTCTTGACTATCGAGGGGTATTTTATAAATGAACCTCATCTCATGCATACTCATTCACATTCACTTGGGGGCACGTTCTCCTATCACACTCACATTGCATTCCATTCCATTCACACTCACAACATATACGCATATCTTGGTTATACATTGTTCTTGCTTACTTATACTTACATGTACACTTTTCTTACTATGTTAGAAAATATTTCGTATGTCATTATATTTTTATATACACATGCACGTTCACTTTCCTTCTAGTTGTGAATGCAGACTTTACATAGATCTTACACATGCAACATGGATGCTTGGCATTGTACCTCTTACTAGTCCCACAATGGCTCCTGGGGCATCTACTTTTGTACACATACATAAGTGTTATTGTTTCATTTTATACTACTTCCTATTCTTACTAGCACACTATTCTATATCAGATCATACATGCTTTTGACATACTTTTATCTTTCTAACATGCTAATGGGTGCTTCATGTGTGAAATTTTTTCTTTCTAGAACTATTTTCCACCATGGTTTTGATACTTTGCTTCTACTATTTTCCATTTTGTCTTTTATTGTATGCATTGTTTGGGCTATGCCCTTTGTCTTGTGTGCACATTGTATGCTTTTGGCTGCTTCGGCCCTAATTGTCTTGTGACATTGTGAGTGATGTCCCATGTTTGAAACCCACTTTTTTTGTGGTCTACATTGTCTTCTTTCTTTTAGATTACACATTGTCTTCTATATGCATATTTGTCTTGTTTGCACTAACACATGTTTCTAGCCACTTTTTTTGCATGTGCCTTGGTTTCTACCAAAACATTCCCTCCCCTGTAAGGCATCAATTTTTATCGATTATGTCTGGTCCTCTCCTTTGGACCGCATCCTCCTAAAAATGTCACATGCACCCCAAATGAGGGGGCATACATTGGGTGAATCAAGTCACCCCATTCAGTAGTATACACAATCACAATTTAGAGCTGCATAGTACAAGAACAACACAATATTTAGTTACAAAAATGACCCAGAATCTAACTTGGGTCCTCAACACAACATAGACGCCAATGCCCAGATATAGACATGAGTGCTTGGGTGCCCTTGACCCTTCTTAGGTGCCTATGACGGGGGTAGTTATAGATTTTTTTCTCAGATCAACATAGTTTTCAACAGTTTACACAATGGTTTTCACAGAACATGCACAATCCTCCAACAATCAAAATGTATTCTATCTCCTTTTTTCTTTTTACGTTGGATTGAACTGGATCAAAATGGATCAAACTTGAACAAAAGACAGATCACACCATCTGTAGTGGTGTATAAATTTCATGAAGTAGTCAAAGGATGGAGAATAACACTATACCTTTCTCCCTACACTTCTTCTTCTGGCGTGAGATCACCAAAAAAATCACACTTGGTGTGAGATCACCCAAAAAAATCTCACTTGGCGTGAGATCACCCAAAAAATCATTCTTCATGAGATACAAAAACATGTTCTTTTCAAGATTTTCAGGATTTTCTATCCTTTTTCACTCATCACGGATCAGGTGCACATGTTCCTTTTTCTAATTTTTCACATTTTTACACACTTTTTACATATTTGGATCAAAATTTTCATATACACGACTTTGACTACTCTTTTTCTTCTCTTTTGCAGGTCCATCCTGGGGGAAGCAACAATCACATCATCAACAAACATCAAACATGTCACATGAGATCAAAAATAGGTACAATACGACACACAACACATACACTTTCACCCCTAGGGTCACTTCCTCTTCTTCCCTAGCTTCCACGCTTCATTTTATTCACTCCATGACATTTTTTCTTGTCTCCTCGACACACTTTCACCATTGATCTACATGGTTATCAGGTACACATCTCTTATCTACTTTATGTTATCAATTATTCACTCAACAACATAAAGTGGGGGAAAATGTAGACACTAAATCACACACTTGGGTACATTTCTAGGTCCTAATCACATACTACTATTCATATGATTCCTAAGTGAGAAAACTAGTAATTGATGACTATTCTTGGCCTTTTGTCTTTGTTTCATGTCTTCTTTCTGGCCTCTTACACCTCACACTTTCCTAGTCCTATTCGATGCTTTACTATTTTATCTTTTATTACTCTGGACACCAGCGCCCAGCAGATGCACAGCGCCCCCCGACCTCCCCTTGGGTGCCTACCTCTTTTTATCTTACTGCCCCTTTTGGGACCTCTTTTATCTTTTGGGCATCTTGTTTTTTTGGTGGTGACCTTTTAGTGGTTAATTATGAAATTCAAACAAGGGAATCATATAAATACAAAGATATGTGACCATAATAAAGGACCAAGCTCTAAGCATCTACTACTATCACCTAAGGTTGCATCCAAAGGCATTTCAAGAGCATCAAAGCATCCATCTATCTATCATTAAAGGGACAAGGGATTGCATTCTTTGCATACACTTCATAGAGGGGAAGTTATTTTGACATCCACACATCTACTTACATTGCTACATCTAGCTATTACTTATTTAGTGCACCTCATACAAGAGCCACCTAGGGTATGATTCTTCACACACACACAAATATACATGGAGTCTGAGATGTAGTGTAATTATCGATTGTAAGTTCACTCTATTTGGTGACCTCCAGGGTCAATCTGACTCCCCATTTGCATCTTTTTATTTTTAAGATTTTATGTGTTTTGGGGCTTTGTAAGAGGTTTTCTATTTTGCAGGTTATAGACAAACTTAGTGATCTTCCGTGTGACTTATAGGTGATCAAAAAAAACATTAGCGCACATCTTGGGACTTTGAAAAAATAATTTTCTAAGGTTCTATGTAGTCATAGGTGCCTACAGAAGGTCTCTAGCGCCTAGGCGTCCCCGACCCAATCCAAACACCCTAGTCCCAAAATTTCCAATAGTTCTACATTTTTGGGCTCGGTTACGATAGTCATGTCCTCCTATTCCATCATTTTTCTAGCTTGACACATCTTCAGGATTATTGTGAAATCAACTAAGTCTCTTATTTCATCTCTTGCACTTAGGGTTTCAATTTCCGTTTGCTTATTGCTCGGGCTAGATCTCGTATACTATTGTATATCATTGCATTGTGACTCTGCAATTAGGGTTAAAAAATACTTTTTAAAAAAAAATCATCATGTTAGTGTAGCTTGTTGTTGTTGTATCTTGTAAGGATGGACCTGCAAAAGAAGAGTAAGCATGTAGTCAAAGTCATGTATATGATAAATTAGAGAAAAATGTGCATAAATATGTAAAAGTGTGTAAAGGAAAGTGTGCACATGATGTAAAAGAGTGTAAAAGGATAGAAAAGTGTCTTGAAATCTTTGTTTAGAGCGAATTTTTGGGCGACGTCATGCCAATAATGAGTTTTTGGGTGATCTCACTTCAATGGAGAGTTTTTTGGGTGATCTCACCACAAGTATGAGTTTTTGGGTGATCTCATGCCAAAGAGAAAGTGTTAGGGAGAGAGGTCTAGTGTTACTCTCCTTCCATGACTCTTCCGATAAGCACCACTACTGAGATAGTACATACCTAATTTGTTCATGCTGTCTCGAATTAGTTTTGAATTATACTGATTGAATAAGATGAAATGCATTATGTACTAAAGGACTGTGCTAGTAACTGTATAACTTCTCCGAATGATTATGTGAACTATGCTTTGATATGAGAAGATAACTATGTGAACCATTAGACATTAGTGTGTAGGGGAGGACACATGTACCTAGGCACTACTCTGTCTAAGTCTGGGCACTTGTGTCTATGTTGTGATGAGGACCCAAGTAGAATCCTATGCCTTTCGTGATTCTTATTTCTATTATGTGTGAATCTATGGTATAGCCCCTGAGCTACTTTAGGGGTGATTTATTCACCCAATGTATGCCCCCTCATTTGGGGTGCACACAACATCGGTAGGATAATGCAGCCCAAAGGAGAGGACTGATGTTGATCTAAAGCGATACTGTAGGGGGTAGGGAATGTACATTGGAGAAACTAAGGCACATGCAAACAAAGTGGCTAGTAACATGTGTTAGTAGAAAAATTAGAAAGCATGCAATAGAATACAATGTAACAAGCAAGTGTGTAGACAAGATGGACCATAAAAAGTGGGTTTCAAACATGGGACATCGCTCACAATGTCACAAGACAATCAAGGATTGAAACAACCAAAAACTTACAAACAATGATTAAACAAGACACATGGCATAACCCACAAACAATAACATACAATAACAAACAATGAAAATAAAAGTGTATTAGACAACCATGGTGGCATATAGTCCTGCAAAGTAAATGCTACACATGAAGCACCCTTTAAAATGTTAGATTTTTTTTTCAAGACATGTATGTATCAATGGAAAGTAATGTGCTAATAAGAATAGGAAGTAGTACATAATGAAACAATAACACCTGTAATGTGTGAGAGTTGTAATGATAGATGCACCTGGGAGCCTCGGTGGGACCGGAAAAGGATATAGTGTTGAGCGTCGTTGCAACGTGTAAAGACTGTAAGAAATCTGCATTCACATCCAGAGAGAAAGTGAATGCACATTTGTATATGATAAAGAAAATGACATAATGATTATCCGGTTAGCATAGTAAGTAAAGTGCATTATGTAAGTAGCATAAGAAAGTAGGAGTAAGCGCAACCAATATATGCAAATGTAGTGTATGAGTGTGATGGAATGGTATGTAATGTGTGAATGTGATAGAGCAACGTGCCTCCCCCAAATGTGTATGAGACGAGGTTCATTTATAAAAGACCCCTCAACAATTAAGAATGAATGTAGAAGAAGAGTGTGTCATCGGGAAATGGTTTGAGTATATGCGCTATAAATATAGATCATGAAGTGTAGAGTGTGAAGAGTGAATGTGGTGAGGTTCATTTCATATTTCCCTTAGCAATCAAGTATGAACCATGGAATAAGAGTGTGTGATAGGGTAATGGTGTGAGAATGTGTGTTAGAAAGATAAATCATGAGGCATAGAGCGTGAGGAGTGAATGTGGCGAGCTTCATTTCAGATTTAGACCCTCAATAGTTGAGTATGAACCGTGGAACTAGAGTGCATCATAGAGTAATGGTTTGAGAATGTGTGTTAGAAAGATAAATCATGAATCATAGAGTGTGAAAAGTGAATGCGATGAGGTTTATTTCAGATTTATACCCTCATTGGTCAAGTATGAACCGTAACACTAGAGTGCATCATAAGGTAATGGCGATACAATATGTGTATCAAAGGGTTTGTAGTGATGCTTAAGAAATATTATACATTAAGTGCAGAACATGAAGTGCATGAGATGATAGAGACATTTGATAGCAATGTAAGGGGGGAGAAGCTGTGATGCCCCCAAGTATGTGAGCGATAGAGGATTATGCAAAGTGATGTGAGAAGGATCATGGCATGGTGGCAGAGTTTGAAATGTGTCTTGGCCATCAATGTAAGGATTAACTTGTTTGACAAAGAGAATTGGATGGAGAAGTGGAATAGGGTGGGGAGGGATCTTGAATGGTGGTAGCTTATTTGGGATTGATAACACTATAGATGAATTAGTAGGAGGAGATAATGGGGTAAATATTTTTAAAGGTGGTTGCTTATTTGGAATCGGTAATGTTGTAGAGGACTTGAGAGGAGGAGGGGATGGAATGATTTTTAGAGGAAGTTTTTAGTTAGAATGGGTAATGCGGTAGAAGACTTGAGAGGAGGGGGTGATGGAATGATTTTGAGAGGAGGTTGCTTAGGTGAATCTTGACTTAGCGAAGAAGGAACATGAGTGAATAGGGATTTATGCTCATTAGGCATTGAAGGAACAAATTTAGGAGCCCATTGAGATTTAACAATTGAAGATGAACATGAAACAAAATGTTGTGCAACAAATGAGATAAAACACGAAGCTCAAGGTGCTTAATTCTTTGTCATAAAGCATAGAAATTATTTTTATTATGTCCATTAATTATGTAATAATTTCAAAATGGAAGACAAGGAGGATAACAATGAGTAGTTGACAAGTTGATCAATTGATGAGTGAGGAGATGAGGAAGAATATTATGTTGCTTGACATTGAAATCAAACTTGATAAGTGTGGGTAGCGACAAGACTTAGGGTTCACTAATATGGGAACATGTATAAGTCATATAAGTAGAATGAGAAGCATCCTTGAGATGTTGGATTTCATCTTTAAGAGATGTAATCATTGTTTCCATATCTTTAATTTTGTCTTGAAATAAATAATGTAAAGTGTGCATTGACTCTATTATGGGCTGATTGGATGGAGGATTAGAACCGATAGAGTCATCAGATGGATGACCGAAAATGGAACTTAATTGAGTGGGTGGCGTATTACAAGGGGGATAGATAGTGTCTATGGATTTTTGGAGAACAACCTTGCAAGGTGGATGCATTTGAAGTAGGTCATGCAAAGATATTTGAGGAATTTGAGGAGCCATGAAAGAATATTGGATAAAATAAGAAAAATGAGGATCCAAGTGTATGATCATGAGTGGGGTTCACCAAATGATTTAGTTTAATTTGAATTAAATCTAAGTATTGCAGAGGAACCGATATATAATGGTAAAATACAACAAATGACACAAGTAAACTAAGATATAAAATATGAAACCATAAGCAAGAGATAGAGAAAGGATGACTTAGCTGATTTTTGTGAAATTTGGAATTGATATGGACATATACAAGTGATGAACAAGATGTCAAAAATTTCATGATTAATATCTCGTAATTTTTAGAACTCATTAACAAGGTTGGGACAGGGGGTGCCCACAAGAAGACACGGGTGCATGGGTGCTAATGATCAGATCCGAGTGCCCGTGAGTGTGCAAAAGCTTCGGATCTAGTTTATGTTGTGTCGTAAGAGTGTCACGGTTGCTCCATGTTTATCACCTAATAGTTTTCCTAGGATTGCCATAAGGTACTTGTAACCTACAAAAGAAATGTTCACTTGCACAAGCCCACAACCTACATCAAACCTAAAAAGGAAAATGTAGAATGGGGAGTCACCTAACCATGATGATCACCTTGAGAGTGAACTTAAAACCCAGCACTACACTACATTTCAGAATCCATGTAGTTCTTATGAGTGTGTGTAGAAATTGTCCCCTAGGATGCCCTTTTGCAAGTTTCACTTGATATCGAAATTTGTAGCTATAATGTAGAAATGTATAACATGTGTGGATGAAATAGAATGAAATTTCCCCTTTCTATGCAATGTATGCAGAGTTAATGTAGCGCTTGTCCCTTGAATGGATGCTATATGGATTCTTTTGAGTGCTTTAGTGCCTTTGGATGCGCAGGCTTAGGTGGTAATGATAATGCTTAGTGCTTTGGCCCTTGATTTTGAAAACATAACTATGTATTTATATGATTCCCTTGTTTGAATTTTGTAATTGACAATTGGAAGGCCAACCCATAAGTGAAAAAGATTCCCAAAAGATAAAAGAAACCCAAAAGGAGCGAGTAAAAGGTGAGAAAAAGGTTAGGGGGTGCCCAAAGGGGACAAGAGTACCTAGGTGCTTGTCCTAGTTGGGTCGCAGTGTCTAAAGCCATACAAGATAAATTAGTAAAATTCCAACCTGGGTTGTAGGGTGTGTAAGACCAAATAAAAATAAGAAACAAAGAAAAGAGGCCAAAGATAGTCATCAATTACTAGTTTTCTTGCTTAGGAATCATATGAATGCTAGTATGCTTTTAGGACCTAGAAATATGCTCAAGTGCGTAATTTTGTGTCTACATACACTAATAATTCCTATGGATCATCCCTTTGGAGAAGATTATACACAATTTTCATCTTGGACACAATTTTTAGGAAACATGGTAAAGACAACTCAAGCCACTTTTTGTAGACTCCTACTTAACCTCAAAAATGTGAAACCTAGACTTGAAGATTTGGAGCTACTCATGACACACATAGATTCATTTCTTCTATCATTATATAATTAAAAATTATGATGTAATATATGTTTGTTTGTAATAAGTGATATGGTTTTGCTATGCAAGACAAACATGTTAAAGGATTTGGGTTTTGTGATTAGAAGGTACCATAATGAACATGCTAAGAAAAACAAACCAATTGATATAATTGATGAAAAATAGAGGCCTAATTATTGTTATGTTGTGGCCAAGAAGTAATGCACTCAATTACAATCTATGAGTTTCAACACGCCCTATAAATGGTGTACTTGGGCATGTTACAACCATACTCTACGAACCTAGTTCGAGGCCTCCAGAGTTTTCACTATGCATGGTGGTTGATTTTATAGACTACGAAGGACCTCCTTAGGACCTTATTTACTTTTCACATGTATGAATTTTTCCAATCACCCGTTGTAGCCGTAGACACCTTCTCTTGAAAATGGTTTAAGATTTAACTATAAAAAAATCACAAGGATTACATTAGATAAAACATCAATAGATATTGGAACCACATAAAGACAAGATTTGGCATTTACTCTAGTTTCCAATTTTTTTGCTTGAGTGACCTTTGATTCTTTTATGCTTTCTCATTCAAAATATAAACTATAATGAAACAAACCCCTTACGGTCATATTAAAAAAATGAGGAAAAATAACTTCTTAGTATGTCGAATGACATGCTTTCCACTCATCCATGCATAGCTAATCGAATTTTGGTAATATTTTCCAAAAAAGTGTTGTAGCATTGAATTTTTTTCTTTAATATTATTTTAAATGTTTTATCTTTTTATTCTATACATGTCAAAGACTGTAGTTTGGATTGAACTACATAGTTTCACATTCATAAAGATTTTAATGAAATATTTACTTCATTGATTTATTTTCCCATTATAAATATGAAAATCATAAATGAAATGCATCTATTTTATTTCTTATATATTCATGTGGCTATATTAGACATCAATAAATCTAGTTCGATGCAATGATCCATAACACACAAAATTTAGTCCCATCTTAAAAAGTGAAATTTTTTTTTATTAAAATGATGCAACACTAATGGACACATTCGATTAGGTTTTGGAAGGACACATCTCAATCTATCTACACCCTTATCTCTCGCATAAATTACTATGGAGTTTTTTTAAACATGTGAAGTGTAAAAACGACTATATTCTAGGGTATATTGGTCCATAAACTATATGGAAACAATGGCATGGCCAATTTCTTCTTAAAAAGCGCTTTATAATTTATGTTGATAGAAATGTTCTACGATCGCGTTTGTTTCTAATGTTTGTACAAAAATTATCCCATTAATTAAAATTGACTTTTTTAATGTTACACTCACACATTTTAGGTGCTTATTTATATTCAAAAGATATTTATATTACTTTACAAATTTTTAGCTAATAAATCTTGAGATATGCTAACCAAATACAAAATGTAGGACACAAATTAAAGTAGAGTTATTTTCTATTCTAGGTTGAAACAACAATATATATTCTTCTAATGGTGTGTGTACAATTTAAGGATGGGTTACTAAAGTAAGTGGTTACATCAAATAGTTTCAGTTATCATTTAAAAGTGCGAGTTCATAATCCCCCGAATTTTTGAGATTGTAATGGAAAAATCAAAACCGGGAATCTATATTTTAAATTTTAAAATAAGAAGAACCCAAGTAATTATTTTATGTTGTTTGTTCATTGTATCATAACTAGCTATTTGTTTCTAGTGCTTCAAATATTTGGGGCAACATGAAAAATGGATTGTAGAATACATGTATAACACATCAATAGATATTGGGATTCAAATATGATTTAAATTTTTTTTTCAATTATAAACTTCTTTGGCTATTGATCCATAGGGATCCAAAATAACTCTACTTCATCAGAAACAATCAGCACAAAGAAGGAAAATAATGAAACAGAGGTTCTGTCTTTTAAGTAACAGGACCGCCGCCATGCAGGCGGTGGTTACAGAACCGCCACCAGCCAGGGCGGCGGTCCCAGACCGCCGGTCTGCATAGGGCGGCAGTCCTAGCCATTACAGATAGAAAACTAAAATCGAAACGAACAACCTCTGAATTTGAAAGGGTGTTCATTTCTCTTCTCCTTCATGACCTTTCCCATTCTCCAGTGCACGGGAGGACATGAGAAAGGCTATAAATACATGATTGTAGAAGTGTAGAAGATCATCGAAGCATGGGAGCAAGTGAGCAAGAAGTCTTGGTGCTGGAAATTGTAATTTTGTAGAAGAAAGGAGTGTTGAGACAGAGCAAGCAAGTAATTGAAAGGAAGTGTTGAGATATTACAGATCATTTTGGTATCGAGCTAACAAGTATCTAGGACTCTGGTATTTCATTCTTGAATTTTTATGACAACGACAAGATCTAAAGGCGAAGAAGCTTTACCTTGCGATCCGGAGATTTCTACAAAGAAGTGGAAACAGACAATTCAGGGAGAAATGGAGGAAGAGAACTTGGTCCGTAGAATCAAGATGCTGGAGACCATGATGGATAAGATGTTTAAAAGGCAAGAGGAACTTGCAGATTTTACGAAAAGACGGCTTTGTCAAGCAAGACTCCATGGACTCGGTGGTTTGAGGCTTAGCCGAAAAGTTTGGTATAGGAGTCACCATGAGGGAGATTATGGGGAAGAGCATAAAGAAGAGACTTCTAACACAAGAGAAAAGGTAAAATCATAACATACTCCTTTTAAAATTGAGACTAAAGTTGAAATCAAAAGCTTTGAAGGACAAGTAGATGTAGAATTACTTGATAAATGGTTGAAACAGTTAGAAGTCTATTTTAGCATCCATAATGTCACTGAGGCACAAAGGATCACCTTTGCACGTCTCAAAATGGAGGGACATGCTCTAGTTTGGTGGGAAACTCATCTAACTACTTGTGAAAAGAAGAAGCATCCTATTGTGAAATCTTGGCAAGAATTTAAGGAATTACTTAGAGCTAACTTCTATCCTATTGGCCATAAAACTGACCAAATGATTAAATGGCAGTATTTTAGACAAGGCAGTGGTCAAAGTGTGTAAGACTATACTACGGAGTTTTGGAGGCAAGCCATCTTGCTAAACATGGATTTAGAGGATGAGGATATCTTGACCAAATACATGGGAGGGCTTCAACGTCACCTTCGAAGAAAAGTCATCTCCACAAAGCCCAAGGATCTCAATGAAGCATGTGTACAGCATACTACATAGATGATGAGAAAAAGTAAGGAGAAGTAGAGCGAGGGTAAAGCAGTCAACAAATCAGTAGAAAAAGGATTATGGGCAAATAAGTAACAAGAGTAAGTGGAAAGGGAAAGGTAAACAAGTTGCCACTAATTTAAATACTTGTAAAGATCCTAAGAATTTTGCAAGAATTGTGATATAAATGGTCATATCGATGCAACATGTTGGAAGTTGCATCCGAGTTACATCTAAAGAACTGAACCAAGGACTCCAAGAAGTCCATGACAGCTATAAAGACAGAAGGGGAGGTGGAAATCGAAGATGAATTTGATGTAGACAAAAGGCTTGGATGCACGGCCACCAACATGGACAGTGAAGAGGAGATGAGTAGACTATTCTAGATCAAAATCTAGATCAAGAGGACTAAGGTAAATGCTTTGGTTGATACCGGTTCTCAATCGAACTTGATTTCTAAGGCAGTTGTAAAGAAGCTTGGTCTTGAGACTTACAAGCATCCGCACCCATATCCTATGGGTTGGGTGAAGAAGGGTGTAGAAATTTAGGTAATAAGAAGATGTAAGGTCAAGTTTGGGATAAATTTCCAATATATAGATGTTTTTGAAGCTGACGTTATTCCACTTGATGCTTTTGATGTGGTATTCGGGAGTCCTTACTTGTATGTTAGGGATGCTATCTTTATGAGAAGGGAAAACCAGTACAGATGGGTCAAGGATGGGATCAACTACAACATCCGGGCACACCAGTGTAAGACACGGGTTACTATGGTAAGTGCTAACCAAGCAAAATGACTTATTCAGTCAAATCATAATCAATTTTGTTTACTTTTGTTAAAGGATAAACAAGATGGGGTAGAAGTTTCAGAGATTTCTAACCAAGGAAAACAAGATTTGGATAGTATTATTTAGTCTTTTCAGGAAGTATTTCAGGCTCCTAGTGGATTACCACCAAAATGGGAAGTAGAGCATGAGATTCAGCTATTGCCAGAGTCACCTCTACCGAACATTGGGTTGTATAGGCAATCCTTGTTGGAGAGTACTAAGGTAAAGAAACAACTCCAAGAACTAATAGACCAAGGGTGTTATGTCCGAGCACCTCACCATGCGGTTTGCCTATTGTGATGGTGCCAAAGAAGGATGGTTCTTGGAGAATGTGCATTGACTACCGCGCTTTGAACAAGATCACCATAAAGAACCGATATCCACTTCCCGTATAGATGATCTCTTGGACCAGATTCAACATGCCAAATTTTTCATGAAGTTGGATCTCAAGTTAGGTTATCACCAAGTCAGGATGAAGGAGGAGGATATATGGAAGACTGCCTTCAAAACAAAATAGGGTTTGTATGAATGGTTAGTAATTCCTTTTAGATTATGCAATGTACCCGCTACATTTATGAGATTGATGAATGATGTATTACGGGATTTCATAGATTCATGTGTCATTGTATAACTAGATGATATCTTGATTTTTAGTGCCATATGGGAAGAACATCTAATGCATTTGCAACAAGTCTTACAAGTTCTCAAGGAGAAACAACTGCTTTGTAATATGAAGAAATGTGAATTTTCCAAATAGTCACTTGTCTATCTTGGGCACGTGGTTGGAGGAGGAGAGCTACGAGTGGATCCAAAGAAGGTGGAAGCCATCACAAATTGGCCAACACCAACAAGAGCCACAAAGACTAGAAGCTTTGTGGGAGTAGTACAAGTACATGCGGAAGTTCATTCGGGTTTCTCGGTAATTGCAGCACCTCTACACACAGTGGCTGCAAAGAGTAAGGGTTTTGACTGGGGTAAGGAACAAGACAAATCCTTTGAGTTATTGAAATACAAGATTAGTCATGCTCCAGTACTTGCTCTTCCTAGTTTCTGCAGCCAACCTTTTGAAGTAGAGACATATGTTAGTGATTATGTTATGGGCGTAATGTTGCTTCAAGGAGGTAAACCCATATGTTATCATTTTGAAACCTTCACTTCAGCAGTTAAAGGATATTCAGTATATGATAAAGAAATGTATGCACTAGTTCAAGAAATTAAAAAATGGAAACATTATTTGATGGGTAAAGAAACTATTGTGCACACTGACCACAAACCTCTCCAAGTATTTACAAGCATAGTCTAAATTGCAGCAGGCAAGGCACTACAAATGGATGGGGTTTCTTCAACAGTTCCATTTAGTGATCAAATACAAGAAAGGTAGTACAAATTTTGTGGCAGACATGTTGTCTAGGCCACCCACATAGGAAAATTTCTCCTGTTTGGCCACTATCTCTCAAGTCGAGCCCTTCACGAAGGAAGATTATGGAGAAGCATATGCCCAAGACAAAGACTTTAGGGTAACATTTAGAAGTTGCATCCCGAGGGGTTGAAAAGATGGGGATTGAAGATTGTTATCTCAAGGACGGGCTACTCTACCGATGGGGAAACTTTGTGTGCCTAAAGAAGAAAGACTTCTATTGATGAGGGAAGCACATACCTCGAAAGTAGTAGGACATTTTGGTGTTGGTAAGACCCTAGCCCACTTGCAAAGGTATGTATATTGGCCCAACATGCAAGAAGAAGTATCAAAATTTATTCGTGGATGTAAACTTTGTTGTACTAGCAAGCCTAAAACTAGGAAGGAAGGTTTGTATATGCCTTTACCAATACCTACTCATCTGTGGGAGGACATTTCTATGGATTTTGTAGGAGGATTACCTATGTCTAAACATGGCCATGACTATCTCTATGTTGTTGTGGATAGATTATGTAAAATGTGTATTCTTATGGCACGTAAAAAGACACTAAAAGCACATGAGGGCAGCAAATATTTTATTTGCTAATGTATGGGTGCATTTTGGTTTACAAAGTCTATTGTCTCGATGAGGATTCCGGAGTTCTTGGGGAAGTTTTGGACTACTTTGTGGGACAAGATGGATACTAGGTTACAGAGGAGCACAACTTTCCATCCACAGACAGATGGACAAATAGAGGTGGTAAATAGGACTTTGGTATAGTTGATCAGAGGGTATAATAGTAAGTACCCAAGGACTTGGGATGAGTCCTTAGCCTACATTCAACATTCCTATAACCGGGCAGTACACACATCCACTATGAAGTCACCATTTGAAGCATGCTTGGGATATCTACCTACAAATCTACTAGACATAGCAGTTGGACAATAGGATGAGGAGGATACACAAGACATAGAGGTGACTAGAGCCAACAAGTTCATTGAGAGGATTTGGAAAATCCATCTCAAGGTCAAAGAACACTAGAAAAATCTCAAGCAAAGTACAAAGCTAGGCACGATCAACATAGGAGGGAACACAAGCTTCATGTTGGAGACAAAGTTTGGCTTTACTTGAGCAAGGAGAGACTACAAGGTCAAGCATGGAAGCTCAAGCCACTACGATATGGACCCTTCACCATATTGGAGCAGGTTGGGGAAAATGATTTTCGACTTGATTTATCATCATTCATGAGGATGTACTCTGTAGTAAATTGTGAGAACTTGCACCTATATGAGCCATCCATGCTAGATGAAGATGAAGAACTACAGTTTCTACCTTCCATTGAGGATTGCATCTTGGACTCACAAGGTGAATTGGAGGAGGATGTAGTGCTACAATAGAAGGTCAGAGAGACTAGAAGAGGTCCGCAGGAGTCTTGGTAGATTGGACTGAAAGGAAAGACACCAAGGCAGGCCCGATGGTACTCGAAGGAGCAAGCGAGGGAATTTTTCCCAATCTACTCCCCACCAAGCTTTTGTGGGACCAAAAGCCTCCTAAGAAGGGGAGGTGTGATCCATAGGGATCTGAAATAACTCTACTTCATCAGAAACAATCAGCACAAAGAAGGAAAATAATGAAATGGAGGTTTTGTCTTTTAAGTAATAGGACCGCCACTTGCGCAGTAAGGCGGTTAAAGAAAGAACCACCACCCAGCCAGGGCGGTGGTCCTGGCCATTATGGATAGAAAACTAAAATTGAAATGAACAACCTTTGAATTTGAAAGGGTGTTCATTTCTCTTCTCCTTCATGACCTTTCCCATTCTCCAGTGCACGGGAGGACATGAGAAAGGCTATAAATACATGATTTTAGAAGTGTAGAAGATCATCGAAGCATGGGAGCAAGTGAGCAAGAATTCTTGGTGTTGGAAATTGTAATTTTGTAGAAGAAAGGAGTGTTGAGACAGAGCAAGCAAGTAATTGAAAGGAAGTGTTGAGATATTATCTACTTCTCTTTCTTACTTATTGTAAATTCTGTAATTGATTTGAATTGGCCAATAGAAGTGGGAAGAAAGAGAAATTGCCCTTGCCGACTGGTTTTTCCTCCATTAGAGGTTTTCCAAGATAAAATTGTTGGTGTTATGAGCTTATATTCTTTCCTTTACTACAATTTTTGATTCTAAGCACAATAGTGATTCATTCACTAGCTATCTCTGTCATTTGCTAATAGAAAGTAAACAACAACTATTAATTTGTGATTTTGTGAATAATTCCAAAGTTGAAGAGTTCACGAGATCAGCTATTGAGAAATTGTCTTGATTAATATTTTTATTCCAATATAAATTTCAAATTTTATTTTGATTAGCTCATTGTATAACTTTTGATCCTTATCAAAAGGCAACCAATATAACATCAAGGTGCATTTGCTAATAGATATGTTGTACATAAATATTATAAACTCTTAAATGAGTTGTTGAAGTCCCTCATTATATATTAGTCCTTTAAAATCTTAATAGTCGAACACATAAATTTATATGTCCAAATGAAAGTTGCAAATATTAAAAAGTATATCAACTTCTATTTGGTGATGCGAAAATAATTGCTACTTCTTATAATTATAAATATTTTATTATAAATTTAAGATTGTATTAATAAATAAGATAATGTTGAGTAATTTAACAAGTGTTAATCGAAATCCCATACTTCTCATTTAAATAAGTACGCAGAAGGCGTGACCTGTCATGGCATGCAGTATTTGGCATTCCCTCACCGTATTTTCTATGCTTATTTGGTTTCTAAACTTTGTATTGTTGTCTATTTCATCATTCAACAAGAATTTGCACCAACCACTCCCAACACCAAATATGTTAGCTTTCTCTCCTATGTCTCATATGGCTTGAAATTTATATATGTATATTTATTTGTTCATGTCAATATTGAATTACACACCGCACTACCTTGTTTGATTCATCCTCCTCGACTCTAATTTGTAAAAAGAGTTCGGTGGAGGCATACATTTTATTGGCAAACATTGTATGAAAAAGAGGAATAAACTTAATATAGGTAATTTGAATTTATTGGTGAGGTTTTGAATCCTTGTGTAATCAAATTTTGCAAAGAGCTTTTCCACAGAGAACTGTAGGGGATCTATCGTATTCATGATCCCCACATTATTTGAACAATTAGTACATTCATTCATATTGTTATTTTTATATTTTAGTGTTTAGACTATTTCAACATAGATATAATAAAGTTTGTTTAATTGTTATTAGTTGCCTATGGAATCTTGTACAGACACACATTCTTATGTTTAAACTTTGACAACGCCAAATGACTAGATAGATACCCATACCAACTAAAATTGCGGGAGGAAGAAATAAACCCCTCTCTTTTGTGTATAAATAAAAACATATTCTGCATAGAGAGGAGGAGTCCCTATCTTTGGTTGTCTCAACACGTTATTCATCTTAAACATAGTTTTCTCCCAAAACTATTTTTCTATCGTCATTCATTATTAATGCCCCCATTTTTGCTAAAGCCTTAATTTCTTAATTGAATATTTGATAGCTGAAATTCCCTTTGAATATTTGCATGTGTTATTAAAGGTTAGGAAAGCTATCTTCAACATTAAACTTATTTTGAAACTCAAATTTTCCATGCCTTTTATTCAAGTGATATTTATTCACAATCATGGTTCACATTTTCATTGCTACGCTTCATATCTATGATCATAAATTTTAAATTTAATATCACCTTAAACGTATCGTATTCCTATTGTCATTGGTTGTGTTAAATTTTTTTCTTTTCGTAAATTTCCTCATAGTCTTACAACAACTATTAAAATATAGTTCAAATCTTTATTTACAACACTAAAGCGGCATCATGATTGACAATTGTCCAAGTGTATTACATATTACTGTAAATAGTTGTTACTTACATTGCATACATTGGTACATACAAAAATGGTCGAGGCTTGCGGACCCTTGCTTCTTGTTGCCACAAAGACCATTAGAAAATTGCATCCATACCATATGAACTGGGTAATCAAGAACATGGTAACTTGCAGAAGGAACTATACACACTTGTGTCGATGAAAAAGGTGAGGGTAAGGTTCTAAATTTCAATGTCATTTATGCTCTGGGTGATGACATGAAAGTCATTTGCTGCATAGATGTTACTGCCTATTACAATGACACGGTTCAAGTTGGAGGAGTTTATTCCATGTCGAAAGGTACCTTAAAATATGTCAAACCAGAATATAATGACTCCATCAGACCCTTTGGATCTCATTCGAACATGGATTCTATTTTCAGTAACTGCGTCTGCAACCTATATTAGAAATTCCTCTCTACCATTTCCATTTCAGCAATATCATTGCAATCCAACATGTTACTCTTGGCTTTATAGTTTATGTTATTAGTGGAATTACATCTACATCCGTTGTTTCTACCATTACTTGGAAAGATGGGAATTGTACTCAACGATTTATCATTGCCATAAAGGACCACATAGGATATATTATATCCATAACCTTATGGGGAAATTTATATGATGAGACCAAAAAAATTTATGACCTCAACATGATGGGAACAACATACATATGTTGATTGTAGCTATTTAAAAGCCAAAGTCACCACATTCAAGCAAAGAAGCTTAACCATAGGGCCTAATACAAAAATCTTTATAGCACACTCGGTATAAAGCAGAGGCACTCCGTATTTGGATAAGTACCATAGGAGAACCATATTTCTCAGTTATAATGAGTGCAAAAATAACAGATTGAAAAACCGTTTCGACATCCAGACATCCACTTTACAAAACCCAATACAAAAAGGCTACGATTGTATTGACCATTATACATACCAACATGGCTAAATTTTGTTATTTTGCTTCCTCTCACATGATTAATGGTAAAAATTCTGTAAAAATGGTTATAAATAAAGAACATTATTGGCATTGTTTGAAAATGTAACTTGGATTCAAATTTATGTTAATATAAATAAGTATTGCACATGATCTTTAGAGGACCCAATGGGACTATATGGGAAATGACTTTTGATGATGTAGTCAAAGCTTTATTGGTCATCTGCAGAAGCTCTTAAAATAAGATACGGGTACCAATTTTTATGGGACATTATCAAAATAGTGCTCTTACATGGGTTTAAACTCATCCTTTCCATTTCGACAGGTACCTACAATGGTAAGGATCAACTATCATGTATCATACATAGCTCAAATGTAAGAAAAAGATACAAATTGTGAAAAATGTCAAGCAACTTTTTGGAATCTTCATAATGAAATAGTACAATGTGATTATAACATATATGTACATGTTGAATAGCCTAATCTTGTAATACGTTCTATATATTGACAATAATGCCCATCTTGTACAAATGAAATATGCGAGATATGGCCAAAAGAAAACCTATAACATGATGTACATATTTATAGCAATGTACTTGTAAATAAAATACCTACAATTATAAAGCATCCAAATTTCACTATTATAATTACAACTTACAAGACACACACATGTTATGGCAACACTAAAATGGGAACATGATAACACATAATTTGCTCGTTGTCATTTACATTGTAAATCTGAATCACGCATGTATCGAACACACACACACATGTATATGTGTGTCTATCTATATATACATAGTATATGTACACACACACACACATGTATATCTATATATATATATATAGAGACACACATATACACACACACATACATACATACATACATACATACATACATACATACATACATACACACACATACATATATATACATACATATATACACACACACACACACACACATACATACATATATATATATATATATATATATATATATATATACACACACACACACACACACACACACACACACACACACACACACACACACACACACACACAATTTTAGGCATAATATCCCCCACAGGAAAATCAAATCACCATTGGCTCCTTCGAGGATTCTTTACGCCTTTGAATGATAAAGGTGCCCATCCCCATCTACACAGATCAAATATGAGCACCATACCTAGATAAAAGGGACCCTCAAATAGGTGAACCCTTCACCCCGAATGACAGTGGGGCTATAGATTAGATATGATGCTCTATACCCTATTTATATAGGACCTAACCCATAAATGGACAATTTCCTCCATTTGAATGTGGTTTGAATTAGTAGCTTACGTAAACCTTATCCAATTATAAAAAACAAAATGATGACTCCTGAGTCAAAATTTTATAGAATTGTCATACTTTTTCACAATCGATTAACCGCTTGCCCTAAAAAATCAAAGTTAGTCAACAGTCTTGTTTCTATTCAAGATCCTTCTGTTTGAATCCTACCTAAATATGCTCTTCAAGAGCGTCATTGCATGGTTGAAATCTTTCATTTATTTTTTATTCCGGAGGGGATGATACTGTTGATAGTTCTTTTAACTATTTTAGAGAATGGTTATCCTTACTACTCTTAGATGATTCCACCCACAAATCTAAAATTTATGGCTAACTCAAATTGGTCATATGTATACAACCTCAAACCATACCAAAATAAAAAAACTCAAACATGACCAAATGAAGGCAACCTCCATAAATTTAACAAAACCGTACAACCTGAACCTAGGTTTATGCCTAAACTTAGTAAACATAAAATAACGAGGCTTCCCCAAAGTATCATATGTAAATTTAATAAGTTATTGGTGGTCAATATGGAAACGCCCACTCATACTTATATTCATCATGTCCGCTACTTTTATTATGTGTAAATGCAGATTTAATTATTCTTGTACTTAGATATCTCGCTCCTTTGCATGCAAATATTATATGTTAAAAACATACTTATGCCTACATAAATGGTTCATGTACTACATTCCATATGCTTTGGTCACGCTCCTTTTAGTGATTAAAAAAATTTGAAATAAATAAATGCTAAAATCTTAATTATGTAACAACGCAGATATAAACAATTAAAGTACATATTTGACTCAATTAAGTAAGTTAGAAAAATATGAAACCCTAGTTACAAATGAAGGGATAGAATACTTAGTTGGTTTGTAAATAATCCTATACCATGTTGAGCTAAAGAACTAATGAACAAGAGGAGGGAAGTGTCGCACCCAAGTTTAAAATATTGTGCGATTGTAGGATCTACAGAATCGGGAACACTGGAAAGGGTCGGGGGTGCTTGGGGCGCTATAGACCTCATGTGGGCACCGGTGACTACTTAGATCCTCAAAAATTATCTTTGTAGGATCGCAAGATGTTCACTAATGTTTTCCTTTGATCGCCTGTACTTATTTGTTGAATTCACCCGAAACTTGCAAGAAGAAAGAGAACTTGCAAAATGCCAAAACATATCAAATACTAAAAAGAAATATGAAATGGGGATTCAGAATGACACTGACGGTCACCCAACCGAGTGAACTTATGATTCAAGCTGCACTACATTTTAGACTCAATGTAGTTACGTGTGTGTGTGTGTGTGTGGAATTGTGCCCTAGGTGGATCTTATGCAAGGCACTTGAATAAAGAGAAATAGATAGATGTAGATAGATGTGTGCATGAAAGAATGAAATTCCCCTCTATGTGTGTATGCAGAAATGACATGTCCCTTGTCTCTTGTGTGAAGCTAGATGGATGCTTGAATGATCTTGGATGCAACCTTAGGTGATGATAGATAATGCTTAATACTTAGTCCTTCATTATGGTCACATAGCTTTGTATTTATATGATACCATTTTTGAATTTCGTTATTAACCACTAAAAGGCTGACCCATAAGAAATAAAGATTCCCAACAGCTAGAAAGGACCCAAAATATGTGAGCACAATGTAGAGAGGTAAGGAGAACCTAGGACGGGATGGGGGCACTTTTGACTTTGGCGTATTAGTTGGGCGATGGTGTCAAAACTTAGAAAACTAAAATGTCAAAAGTCAAACTGGGAAATAGGGTGTGTAAGACCAAGAAGGAAACTAGAAAGCAAGCAAAGAGGCCAAAGATAGTGGTCAATTAGTACTTTTCTCACTTAGGAATCATATGAATAGTGGTATGTGATCAAGACCTAGAAATGTACCCAAAGTGCATGATTTAGTGTCTACATTTTCCCCCACTTTATGTTGTTGAGCGAATGCTTGATAAAATAAAGTAGATAAGAGATGTGTACTTGATAACCATGTAGATCAATGGTGAAAAGTGTTCCAAGAGAGACAAGAAAAAGCATGGAGTGAAAAAAAGTGAAGAGTGTAAGCTAGAGAAGACGAAGTGAAAGATGATGACCCTAAGGGTGAAATTGTATGAGTGTTTTTCTGTGTTGTACCTATTGTTAGTTTAGTTTTATGTTGGATGATGTGACTGATGCTTCCCATAAGGACAGACTTGCAAAAGAGAAGAGAAAACGAGTAGTCAAATATGTGTATATGAAAAATTCGATGAAAATGCGTAAAAAATGTGTAGAAGGTATGTAAAAATGTGAAAAGGAACATGTGCACCTGATCCATGATGAGTGAAAGAGATATAAAGGATCTTGAAGATGTTGTAGAAGAACAAGTTTTTGGGTGATCTCACGCCAAAGGCTGAGTTTTTAGACAATCTCATGCCAACTGTGGCAAGTATGAGTTTTTTGGACGATCTCACACAAAGTGTGGAAGAAGTGTAGGAGAAAGGTCTAGTGTTATTCTCCAACCTTTTACTACTTCCCGAAGTATAAAAACCACTACAGATGGTGTGTGCAAATCTGATCCATTTTGATCCAACACGAAAATAGAAAAGAAGGTGTAATATATTCATGCCGAGTGCTAAAGGATTGTTTTTCCTATAAAAGCCATTATGTAAATTGTTGTGAACTATGACAAACTCAGAAAAATGTGTAACCGCCCCTTGGTCATATGCGCCCAAGAAGGGTTAGGGGCACCCATGTGCTAATGTCTTGTGTTGGATACTAGTATCTGTGTTGTGTTGAAGACCCAAGTTAGATTCCAGGCCATTTTGAGATTGAATATTGTGTTGTACCCGTATTTAAATTATATCTAACTATGACTATAAAATGTTGTGTGGGGTTATTGATTCACTTGATGGATCGCGCCCCTCGTTCGGGGTGCATGCAACGTTCATAAGGAGTATGCGGCCTAAAGGAGGACCGAACAACGTGCTAAAACTCATACCCTACAGGGGATGGAATGTGCTTGGTAGAAACAAAGGCATATGCAAACAAAGTCGTTGAAAACAATTGTTAGTGCAAAGAAGACAAATACACATCTAGAAGATAATACGTAAGCTAGCAAATAAGAAGACACTATGTAAGCTAACACACAAGAAGATAATATAGGCTACAAAAAGTGAGCTGCAAACATGGGACATAACTCACGATGTCACAAGATAATCAAGGCTGAAGTGGTAAAAAGAATACAATGTGCACACAAGGCCAAGGGAAATGCCCACAAACAATGGCATATAAGAGTAAGCAATGACAAACAATAGTAAGCAAGATATAAGACAATACAAATATACCTACAAAGAAAATGCTGCTCATGAAACATCCGTTAGTATGTTATAAAGAAAAAACATATGTAAAACCGTGTATAATCCGATATAAAGTAGTATGCTAGTATGAATAATAAATAGTATAAATCAAAACAATAACACCTATGATGAGTATGAAAGTGGATTCCCCAGAGCCGCTGGGACCGGTAAGAGGTATTATGTGAAACATCCATGCTGCGTGTAACGATCTATGTAAAGGCTACATTCACATCTATAAGGAAAGTGAACACACATGTGTATATATAGAAAAATAATGACATACAAAATATTTGTCTAGCATGTGTAACAAAGTGTACATGTAAGCATAGGAAAGCAAGAGTAAATGTGACCAAGATATGCAGTATATTGTGAGTGAGATGGAATGGAATGAAAAGTGAATGTGATAGGAGCATTGTGCCCCCTAAGTGAATGTGAATGAGTATGCATGTGATGAGGTTCATTTATAAAATATAAGACCCTTCAATAACCAAGCATGAACCATATAACGAAAGTGCATCATCGAGAAATAGGTTGATAGTGAACACTATAAAGATATGATCGAGAAAAGTGTAGATCGTAAAGAGAGAGTGAGTGTGATGAGGTTCATTTCACATGGAAACTCCAAACATTCAATTATGAACTGTAGAACTAGAGTGCATCATGGGCTAATGAGTGCAACATGTAGAAGTAAAAGCAAGAAAGACGTATCGTGAATTCATAGAGTGTGTAGTGTGGATGATGCGTAATAGAGCAACATAGAAAGAGATGTCATGAATGCGTGATGTGTGAAGTGCATAGTATGTGAGGTTCATGTATGTACTAAACCCTCAAAAGTAAACTCGTGAACCAAAGCGAGAGAGTGCATCATCAGGTAATGATGATACAAATGTATCAAGATGCATGTGAAAGGCTATATGCGAAGTGTAGAATGAAGAAGTAGGACTGCAATATGCTTGATAATACAAGAGGGGGAGAATAAGTAAGATGCACCCAAGTATATAAGAGTGATTAAGTAACATTGTTTAAGAGATTGTCATTATCATGGTCAAAACCGAATGGTGACACATATGATATTGGTAAGTGATAATATGTGGTTTATCCCATAGAGATAAATTACAACGTAGATTATACATGCCCATTGCGTATTCTTCATCGGTAAAAAATGGTAATGGGTATCCATGTGCATACCAATGAGTAAGAGTTTGTGAATAGTCGGGAAATGTGTCATTGCAAATGAAAACTTGACCGAAGGGAATGATGAATGAAATTTTGACATGATTAGGATCTAATTTACCACCAATGTAGTCAAGCCGTGATTGTCAAGAGTGAGTGGAAAAATGCGTGAATTACGTGCAACAAAGACCAATAAATGAAATAATAGAAGGCCATAAGTAACACTAATGTAAACATATCCATGATGTAAATGAGGAGCATGTGATGTAGAGATGAGATCATCCAACGTTAATCTAAGTGAGTCAAACCATCATGTGTGCAAATAGTGCAGAGCAAGGGTGATCAAATGGAATGTGACCAAAAAGTTTTGTTCATGAAAAACGTGCATGTGAAGGGAGGTGTCGCAGATTCGGGTTACTCAAGAGGAGATAATGAAGGTGGTATGACATCCAATGTATGGAAAAACCCCCGATAAAGTACCATATCATTAGTAGAAGGAGGAGGTGATATTGGAGTGGATGAAACAATGTCTCATGCACAACCGATACCTTCAAATAGAGACAAGTCACATGGGAAGTCATCAGGTTAGGTCGAGATCGGTAGAAGGATGTATAGTAGCGAGAATCGAGAATAGGTAATGCAAAGAGTTGTGTCTATGTTACAATATTGGAATGGGGTATTGTCAGTGGGACATGAATACTCAAAGACCTCATGTAAGAATTTGATGCACCGGTGAAATGTAGAAGGTACTGCTTGCATTTTATGGAGCCATGGCCTACTGAGTAAGAAATTATATGGAGCAGGACAATTAATGACAAATAATACCATAAGAACAATTTGTGGCCCAACTGTGATAGGTACAACAATAGTGCCAAGACATGTACGTGGAGTAGAATCATATTCCCAGAGATAAATAGATGTTGGGTTAAGATTAGTGACAACAAGGCTTATAACCTGAATGAATGATAAAGGAATTTTTTTTAGCTTAGATCCATTATCGACTAAAGTTCATTTAACACCCAAGTTTGAATGCATATATATATATATATATATATATATATATATATATATATATATATATATATATAGAGGAGGATCATTGTCATAAACAAAAATATTATCACTATAATAGATGGAAAAGTAATATGTTGAGAAAATGCATCTACGAATGTTTGATAAACAATGTCCGGATGAGTAGTGTAAGGAATACGAGTAGTATCCAAAAGGGTAATGATTTTAGCATGACACTCAGGATTGGATAACAAGAAATCATGAATAGAAATATCCATGATGAGAGGAGCCTAAGAAAAATGCAAGAAGTGATGAAATGAGGATCTAAGAGTGGTCGAATGCATTGGGTTCACTAAATGATTAAAAAATATTGAAATAAATAAATGCTAAAATATTAATTATGTAACAATGCAAATATAGACAATTAGAGTACATATTTGACCTAAACAAGTAAGCTATAAAAATATGAAACCTTGGTTGAAATTTAAGGGATATAATACTTAGTTGGTTCACAAATAATCTTGGACTTTCTTTGAGTTAACGAACCGATGAAAATGAGGAGGGAAGTGTTGCACCCGAGATCAAAAAATTGTGTGATTACAAGATTTGCCTAGACTAGGGTGCTGGACATGGTCAAGGGCACTGGGGTCTTATAGACCTCATCTAGGCACCATTTATTTCTTAGAACCTCATAAAATGATCTTCGCAGGTCGAAAATTGTTTGCTAATGTTCACCTTTGATCACCTGTACTTTGTTTCTTGATCACCGAACTCACCGAAACCTGCAAGAAGAAAGAGCACCTGAAAAAACCCAAAACACATCAAATCATAAAAATAAAAATATGCAAATGGATTCAAAATGACCCCAATAAACACCCAAGTGAGTGAACTTACAATCCAAGTTCTGTACTACATTTTAGACTCCATGTAGTTCTCTCTCTCTCTATGTGTGTAGAACTGTGCCCTAGGTGGATCTTGTTCCGGACACACTCTAATAACGAGCAATAGCTAGATGTAGATAGATTTGTGCATGAAAGAATGAAATTCCCCTCCTATGCATGTATGCAGAAATGGAAGTCCCTTGTCCCTTGTGTGAAGCTAGATGGATGCTTGAATGCTCTTGTAATGCTCTTGGATGCAACCTTAGGTGATGATAGATAATGCTTAGTGCTTGGTCCTTTATTATGGTCACTATTATGATCCTCATGTGTGGATTTCACTAACACCTCGAGGTTTTGGTGTAATGGTTCATTACATTTGGTATCAGAGCGACCACCTAGGTTCAAGTCCCGGCATGGGTAGCTACGCCGGCATTGCAGTGTTCACCCGGGGCTCGTATAGGGCAGGGCGGGGTCCCACTATACGGGCGCAAATCTAGCCCGGGGTCTAGGCTACGGAAGCATGGTGGGATGTTATGATCCTCATGTGCAGATTTCACTAACGCCTCGAGGTTTTGGTGTAACGGTTTATTCTGTCACATAGCTTTGTATTCATATGATTCCCTTGTTTGAATTTTGTAATTAACCACTAAAAGTTTGACCAATAAGAAATAAAGATGCCCAACAGCTAGAAAGGACCCAAAATATGTGAGGAAGATGTAAACAGGTCAAGGGCACGCAAAGGGGACGAGGGCACCTGATGTTGATGTCCTAGGCCGGGCGCTTGTGTCCAAACTCGAGAAAAACCTGAAATGTCAAAATTCATATAGGGTAAAGGGTGTGTAAGACCAAGAAGGAAACCATGAAGCAAGCAAAGAGGCCAAAGATAGTGGTCAATTATTACTTTTCTCACTTAGGAATTAGTTGAATAGTGGTATGTGATCATGACCTAGAAATGCACCCAAAGTGCATGATTTAGTGACTACATTTAGTGCTCATTTCAAATATGGAACAAATACCTATTTTTGAATTATTTAATTTTTGGTTTACATGGTACAAATACGAGAATTACATGACCATTATGATAAATGCACAATGTGAAGAAGTTAGTCTACATTCAAACCAAATATGCACTTTGAATAAAAAATGATGGCACATCTATGCCAAATAAAAATATAGCCTCAATGTGGCTCAACACAACAAGAAAAATACCATTCTTTTCTATTGGCACAAAATGACCACCTATCAAGGAATAGTGCCCTATTGGTTTTATTAACATTAAACAAAGCTTGCAAGTGGATAGATTCTTTATTTTGTAAACACACTTGCTTGGTGTGTTATGAATCATGCCTAGGGATGCAAATCAAACCTACAACTACAAGCCCTATGTGTTGTAGGCCTTTTAACAAGAAAAGGTCACCGATTCTCTTCCTTGAAGAACATGGATCCAAGGGCCTAGCCTAAAGAACTATCCATTTAAAAAGAAGTTGAATAAATGCTTATTGCAAGAATTGTGCCACTTCTATAGGTCACCCACGTGGAGTCCAATACATGTATATTGGACATACCATAAGTTTCCACCAAGACATTTCATTTATGTTTCTTTACTTGTAACACCATCCACATGGCTTAAATATCCTAATACTAAAGAGACCGTGAGTAGAAGGAAAACGGTATGAATTATTTGTAAGTAAGGTGCACAAAATACAAAATGACCCATACTATAGGGATGTCATCATAGATGAAGATGCCCTCAAAATTCTGTTCATTATCTCCAAAGATATCTCTAAAAAAGCTACCTTTCATGGCTAAAAAATCACCTGTCTTTCTACAACCTTATTCTAAAATAGATGCAATTGACCCAACAATGATAGAGAACACAAAATTCATTTCATCATCATTTTTTGCATCTGTTCAATCCACTCACACATAGGTTGAGGAGATTAAGAGATACTACACAAAACTCAAAGCACCCCATCCTTAATTGATTGGCCCCAAATAAATTCTAACCTCATAAATGAATATTCGATAGAGGGCTTATTTTCTATGGCCTTTCCAACCTTGTTACCATTTGGTGTGGCTATGTTTTAACAACCTCGCAATAATGAAGACTAAATGCATGAATATGATATCCGATTACTATATTACTATGACAACCAATTTGACAACCATCCACAGTTAAACTATTTTTTCTATTGAATCTTATGATGTGCCATAGAAGCCAAGACATTCCATCTTTATTTGCTAAAGAAAATAATGAATATAATTCACCTATAACTATTCGGGACATATGCACTTTATTGAAAAACATCTTAGATGAGAAAAAAAAAATTGAATCATGTACTTCAGCTCCAACCTTAGAGGTACAAGATATTTTCAGTCATAATACAAAAATTAACTCTCATATATGATCACTCATCTAGGTTGCTTGACATTTTTCTTCACACTAAGTGTCGCATGAGATACTAAATGGTTTGATCTACATAAACTCATGCCCTGCCAATTTCCTACAATATCTAACATTGCACACAAATGGAGAATCCATAACATAATTGGGTACCTGCATTTGGCATCCATGTATATGGCCACTAGATTCTCAATATTCGGAGAAAAATATTAGAATAATACTTGCATATTGAAGACTTCGATATATCTAATTATATGTGTATTACAAGTTTACAATAGTCTTTACTAAAACCCACCATATTACACCTTTTCCATAGTAACAAAATGTGCTATACCATATTTGAATGGCAACATAGAAGCTCATCTCACATTCACGGCTTTATATGGCTAGAACATAGCCCCGACATAATTTTTTTGAGTGGAATAACACTCAAGATTTCAATACCACTAGATCTTACTTCGATAGATTTATCACAACATGGAACCCTACGTCAAACTTTACAACTATTTTCCATATGGCTCACTCAAGAATTGATGATCCATGTTGACTTCCTTCTTCAACTATAATAGTCACCGACAATGAAACAAATTATGGAGAACTAGTTAATAGTGTACAACACCATACTAAGTGCACTACATCTACATGACTATGGAAAAAAGGATCAAAACTATAGTGCATATACAAATTCCCTTGGCCTATTCAGGATATCTCCACATTGTGCTTGCACATACATGGGAAGCTGGTGTATACTCTAGCTCATTAATGATGACAAGCTAATTTTTCAAAACATAACCATGCTAATAACTGGTGAGAAAATATTGATTTCCAACCAATAGTTTCACGACATGTCATTCTCGAAATATATAACAAAATATGCATCTAAAAAGAAAAAAATTAGAAACATACCATCACATGTTAGTAAGGATAGCGGATAACACAACATCGAGAACACTATAAACACTTGGATACAAAAATACTTTCCGAAACAATTTACAGATCAAGATATTGGTGCATAGGAAACATATCATATGGTCTTGAAACTCCCACTATCGGTATGTAGCCATACTTTTATAACCCTATCTGTAGGGAAAAAAATCTACAAGAAGATCTCACAAAACCAACCACTACCAAGATTAATATCAACATTTATTGATGTGTACATGAAAAGAATCACTGCTTAGATCCCCACAACTTTATAGAATTAGCAAGGTCATGTTCATATGATAAAAGATAGAAAATAAATCAATGGAAAAGAAAGATCGAAAAAATCAATTATTAGAGTGTTCCCTCATATTACAATCATCCCTACTATTTGATCAACATCATACGAAGCTTTTTGCTTCATAGAGCTCTGGATATAAAAACCATTCCATGATATTCCAATAGACATAGGCATATGCATAGAAAACTTAAGCCATAATCTGGGTTATATTACTACCAATATATCAACCTTGGCATATAGAACATGCATCTATTGATAACACATACAATTCGATACAACTAGCTTTGAAGGATACATACTTGAAGAAAGATCACTACAAATGGAGGAATGGTAAATTTTTTTCTCGATTCTGACGGCGGGAACCCTCAACATCAATGATCTAGAATTTCTTAGTAAATGTGATTATGATCTTAGCCACATTGGCCACAAACTACAGCCTGGTAACCAATTACAAGAATCAACCCCAAATTTCATCGAATCTTCCTATATCACCAATACAATTGCTTCCACCATGATTCTATATATTAAACATGCCTACAAATTAACAATATAACAAAGTGGATCACTTTGAATAATCATAACACATACATCTGCAAGCCCATGTTTAACACCTCTCTATATGATAATCCAAGGCACAAAAGGCATAGGAAAAGCATACTTAATATTAAAGATTACGAGATGAACTCCATATGTTTCCCAATTCACATGCAAGCTGATTACGTCTTTTAACTCCAATAGGTATAACAATATTAAACATTAGTACCACCACCATACATTCAACTCTTCACATCCCCATATCAAAAGTTACGCCACTTCGAGGGTAGACACTTTCTACTTTCCAGGAAGATATGAGAAATGCGGAATACATTCTAAATGATGAGATAAGCTTCGTTGGGCCAAAGATGGTAAGTCGTATAAATAATTTCCTACAAGAGGCATTCCCCATTTGTAAATGCAATTTGTTTGGGGTCCGTTCAATCATACTTGTTAGCGACCTAGCACAACTACCCCTAATTAAATATACTCGCTTATATATTGGTGGCACTTACAGACACATGCTATGGTTACAATTCACAACTATAGTAATTTGAACCACCAACTTTCGATAACAATGCATTAACACCACTCAACTCATTTTCAGAAACCTACTATTCAATATTAGAAATGCAATTTCCACAAAGGAAGAGTAGAACCTTCTAATGTATATAACTCCTGCATCTATCTCACATATAGAAAAATAGACTTTTAAAGATGCAACACATCTATATGTTATCATTGTGTTGGCCACTTTACATAACAAGCACAAAATATGGGACCTTAACATGTCAAATGCATCGATCAAAGATAAGAAAAATCACCATAACATACCATACAAAATAAACAATATGTAACTCAAAAGTACACTCCTCTTTTTTTTATAGCGAGGAAGTCATGCTTACTAAAAATTTATGGATACAATCCGGCCTTGTCAATGGTGCTCGGGGTCAGTCACTGCTATAATGTATGCCCTAGGATGCACACCTCCAACTTTTCCATTGTATGTATTTTTCAATTTCAAAAACTACACTAGACCAACATGGGACACCACACACTAAATACATATGTTAATTCCACCGATAACAAGAGGAAAATGTTGTCAGGTTCCTCTAAAAATGATATGAGCAATAATAATTCACAAGTCGAGGGGATCCCCCTTGCAAGAAAACCATTTATATAGGGCACACATAATGGCAAGGCCTTAATTTTACAACCCTATCCCATGTATGTGCTCATGGAGACCTATGAATTTACCCATAATTCTCATTCAACCGGTATAAACACCTACAATAATATGGACATACTCAAGTTCGGATATATGCAGAAGAACTCCTCTAACAATGTGTCTCTCCTACATATCTCATGTAAGTAAATCCAATAAACCCTACATTATTATCATACCTTACGTAAGCGTTATATACATCTAAGAGAAGAGACAAAAACTTCACTTTACAATGAAAACTAATGTGTTGTTTCAACACCTCTATCTCGACATAAATATGTTTTCCTTTTGCATATACCGGTACACCGAGATGGAAGAAAAAATCTACAACATTGCTACTTGTATTGACAATGACAACAATTACCTACACTAACCGATATATGAATGCGTAAAAGACCATTGCCAAGATGAAACAATTATGGCCAAAGATATGATTTTCACAATGCTACTAACAAAAAATGCTACAACAAACAGTAAATGTAATTGTAGTGGAGGATGGAAAAAAATCCTTAGAGAGAAATTCTATGCTCATTTCTATAAAAAAGAAGCATAAATTTCCACCTACATACAATGTACAATTATACAAACCTTGTCATATATATATTATCAATTTTGTAATATGTAAGTATGGTGACCTTATTTTAAGATATACCTTTGTCATTACATAATACATATTTGCAAACAAATGATAATGAGCACGACAACAAATGCTACACTTATGTACAATTTCCAATTCATATACATGTTCATATCTTAAACTACATTATTATTCATCTTTTTAATGATATACTCAATCTAAATAACAACATATATCATCTACCTATGTGTAATACATTGGAACCTCCTAGAGGATCAATTCCATGTCGAGGGCTTTGGTCCAACCACGGCAAAGAAAAAACATGATCTTACAACCAATCACAGAACATGCTTGCCCTTTGTCTTTGCTCATAAGCGATCGAATGGATATTCACATTCTTTTTCACTACTAGGGTTGCTACTTTTACACAAGCTGGATTATAGTTACTGGATAGAAAACATCACATGTATTTTTCTTTCGTAGAAATGATGATGTATCACACTTGTTAAGATATGAGAAATTATTATACAAAACTAATATGACAATGTTGCCTACATATAAGTGTTGAGGGATTGTGAGATTTGTGATCGAAAGGTACCATAATGAACATGCTAAGAAAAACAAACCAATTGATATAATTGATGAGCAACTAGAGGCCTAAGTATTGTTATGTTGTGGCCAAGAAATAATGCACTTAATTCCAATCTATGAGTTTCAACACGCCCTATAAAAGGTGTACTTGGGCATGTTACAACCATACTATACAAACCTAGTTTGAGGCCTCTAGAGTTTCCACTATGCATGGTGGTTGATTTTGTAGACTACAAAGGACCTCCTTAGGACCTTATTTACTTTTCACATGTATGAATTGTTCCAATCACCCGTTGTAGCTATAGACACCTTATCTTGAAAATGACTTAATATTTAACTATACAAAATCAAAAGGGATTACATTAGATAAAACATCAATAGATATTGGAACCACATAAAGACAAAATTTGACATTTACTCTAGTTTCCAATTTTTTTGCTTGAGTGACCTTTGATTCTTTCATGCTTTCTCATTCAAAAGATAAACTATAATGAAACAAACCCCTTATGGTCATATTAAAAAATTGAGGAAAAATAACTTCTTAGTATATCGAATGACATGCTTTCCACACATCCATACATAACCAATCCGAATTTTGATAATATTTTCCAAAAAAGTGTTGTAGCATTGAATTTGTTTCTTCAATATTGTTTTTGATGTTTTCTATTTTTATTCTATACATGTCAAATACTATAGTTTGGATTGAACTACATAGTTTCACATTCATAAAGAGTTTAATGAAATATTTACTTCATTGATTTATTTTCCCATTATAAATATGAAAATCATAAATGAAATGTATCTATTTTATTTCTTATATATTCATGTGGCTTTATTAGACATCAATAAATCTAGTTTTGATGCAATGATCCATAACACACAAAATTCAGTCCCATCTTAAAAAGTGAAGAAATAAATCTTTGTTAAAATGATGCAACATTAATGGACCCATTACGATTTGGTTTTGGAAGGACACATCTAAATCTCTCTGCACCCTTATCTCTGCGCATAAGTTACTTATGGAGTTTTTGAAAACATGCGAAATGTAAAAATGAGTATTCTAAGGTATATTAGTCCATAGACTATATGGAAACAATGGCATAGCCAAGTTCTTTTTAAAAGTGCTTTATAATTTATGTTGATAGAAATTTTCTACAATCTCATTTGTTTCTAATGTTTGTACAAATAATTTAGCCCATTAATTAAAGTTGACTTTTTTTAATGTTACATTCAAACATTTTAGGTGCTTATTTATATTCAAACAATATTTATATTATTTTGGAATTTTCAGCTAATAAATCTTGAGATATGCTAACCAAATACAAAATGTAGGACACAAATTAAAGTAGAGTTATTTTCTATGCTAGGTTAAAACAACAATATATGTTCTTCTAATAGCGTGTGTACAATTTGAGGATGGGTTACTAAAATGAGTGGTTACATAAAATAGTTTCCGGTTATCATTTAAAAGGGTGAGTTCGTAATCCCTAACTTTTTTGAGATTGCAATGGATAAATCAAAAGCGGGAATGTATGTTTTTAAATTTTAAAATAAGAAGAACCTAAGTAATTATTTTATGTTGTTTGTTCATTGTATCATAACTAGCTATTTGTTTCTAGTGCTTCTTCAAAGATTTGGGGCAACATGAAAAATGGATTGTAGAATACATGTATAACACATCAATAGATATTGGGATTCAAATATATTTTATGATTTTAAATTTTAAATTTTTTTCAATTGTAAACTTCTTTGGCTATTGAGAAATTGTCTAGATTAATATTTTTATTCCAATATCAGTTTCAAATTTTATTTTGATTAGCTCGCTATATAACTTTGGTCCTTATCGGTCAACCAATATATCATCAAGGTACATTTGCTAATAGATATATGTTGTACATAAACAATATATACTCTTAAATGAGTTGTTGAAGTCCCTCATTATATATTAGTCCTTTAAAAACTTAATAGTTGAACACATAAATTTATATGTTCAAATGAAAGTTGCTGAAATATTAAGAAGTATATCAACTTCTATTTGGCGATGCGAAAATAATTGCTACTTCTTTTAATTATACATATTTTATTATAAATTTAAGATGGTATTAATAAATAAGATAATGTTGAGTAATTTAACAAGTGTTAATCGAAATCCCATACTTCTCATTTAAATAATTACGCGAGAAGGTGTGACTGTCATGGCATGTAGCATTTGGCATTCCCTCACCGTATTTTCTATGCTTATTTGGTTTCTAGCTTTGTATTGTTGTCTATTTCATCATTCAACAAGAATTTACACTA